>CM067477.1:36124505-36147375 GCA_034552555.1 Semaprochilodus insignis
TGATGCACAAGGGTCTGCAACAAGCACTTCCTCTGTGTTAGACCCGCCCTTTCCTCAGAATTTGCAGTTTGTAAAAGTGTTTCGGTACCGGTAAAAGTGTTTCACGTCTTGTAAAATTGTTTTTACTTTTGTAATTTTGTTTTTTCCTGAAATGTTAATTTGTTTTGCACTTCTAGCCCACCGTAGATAACAGATCACATCACAAAGATGTGAATGTGAAAAAATGCTAAATCACAGAGATATGTTTCAAATGCTTCTACAGCATGTGCACTGAGCTAGTTTAGAGGTGTACATTATGCATGAGGCATATAATACGGATTTTGATTGTTGTGCAGAAACACACGTATACTAGTATGAGCATCGCCATCATCATGTTCTTCAACAGCGGGCTTTTAGCTCCCAATGCTGTACCAGGCCAATGGGTGGCGTTGGTCCTCTCAGGTGGCCCAAACTGGTGAACCTTACTGATGGACAGCCCTCTCCTCTGGACTTACTGCCACCTCTTTAAGGGCCTGGCCCACCCTCTGTCCTGCGCTATGGGAGCTGTATCTTTAGAGGGAGGCTCTGTCATGTTCCATTCATGTGGACTCTTCCTGGCTACGCCCATTCCTCCAACATAGCTTAGTCAGGGGGAGGGGTCTAATCTTGAACTAAACCCTTAAATCTGTGCCTACCAGACCTCGGGGCCACTGGTAGACCACAATCAAACTCTGGCCACTGGCAGACCATAAAAACATCGATTTTGAGCGATTCGGTCCCATTCACCAATCGGCCATCTCCGGCCATTGGTTAAAAATTTTGGGGCTTTTGGAACCACTCCGCTGCTCATTGCTGAGCCCCATTTTGGAGTGGACAATGGACTTTGGAGCCACTCTCAACACCCTGACACAGAATCAGGTTATTTACAAGTCCAGTTTCAACAATCGAATAGGGTGTGGCACCTTCTCAGCTTCCCCCGATCCCAGTTTAACCAAACTTGCGGCACAACAAATGGAAAGGGTACAGCACCTTTTCAGCCACACCCCTCCCCCCGAGACTCCAGTAAGCAGAGCGGGCCGGGCTCAGGGGGTGGCTGAAAAGGTGCCGTCCACAGCATGGTGGTATTGGTATGTTTAGGCAGGATTCTGATGGAAACGTACAAAAGAAGACGGCCCACTGGTGTGAGGGCAGTAATTCCACTCTCTGGTATGGACCCCCCTCTCCCCCTCCACCCCTCCAGCCCCCCTAAATATGAACTTCAGACACCAAACGTGTCTTGGTTGCTGGACTACGTTTGGGGTAAGTGGTGGGGGACGACTGTGTAAATTCGATTATTTGAACCATTCCTTCCAGGCAAACATGCAGAATTCATGCCTCCGCCATTTGGAGAGTCAGTCAGAGCTGCACTTCATAAAGACGAAGGCATATGAACCACATGACCCCGGTGTGCGGTCACTTTCACTCACCAGGCCATATGTTCAGAGTGCGTGTGTGAGTGTAATAGCAGATGATCTGTTTTCATGGTGCTACACTCGCTGACGCCTGAAACAGTCTGAATCAGCCATCCAGAACACAGGGGTCTCCGCGTTTCACCCTCAGAACTTAAAACTGCAGTCTTTTTACTGTGTGTTAAATATACATCATTACTGGAATGTAGTTACTTTATTATGTAATTAAAGAAAGAATATAAATGATTATATTATATAATTATATAATTAACTGACCAATTAAAATAAAGCTTGATCAGTGCTACTGATTTATTCAATATACAAAACAGCAGCAGCTGAACTGAATACCAGTCTAATAGAGGAACCTTTATAAGCTGTAGATATGAGGCTGCAATTGGTGCTAATAGATAAGCCCAGTGGCAGAGCTATGATTAGGCCTGGTGAATGTAGGTGATATGTGGGTGGTGGATCATTCTCAGCCCTGCAGTGACACTGACGTGGTGGTGGTGTGTTAGTGTGTGTGGTGCTGGTGTGAGTGGATCAGACACAGCAGTGCTGCTGTGTCCACTCACTGTCCACTCTATTAGACACTCCTACCTTGCTGGTCCACCTTGTAGATGGACAGTCAGAGACGATAGCTCATCTGCTGCTGCACAGTGCAGTGTTGGTCATCCTCTAGTCCTTCATCAGTGGTCACAGGACGCTGCCTCAGGACGCCGAACACAGAAAATGTATTATTAACCATCCAGCCAAAAAAAATCACCAAAAAATAGGTTTCAAAAGGTCACTGGCCACTTTACTAGAAACACCTACCTTGTGCTTCCACTCACTGGCCACTTTACTAGAAACACCTACCTTGTGCTTCCACTCACTGGCCACTTTATTTGAAACACCTTCTGTGTGCTTCCACTGACTGACCATTTTATTAGAAACACCTACTTCATGATTCCACTAACTGGCCACTTTATTAGAAACACCCACCTTGTGCTTCAGCTGTAGCTGTTGTAGTGCACCTCTCTTTCTCTCTATGCTGTGGAAAGAGTTGCTGTGTGTGGATTCTCCAGTTTCCTGTGGAGAGAGTGAGAGGCAGGAGGGAAAGGAGGAGATAAGAGAGTGATCTGTTATCAGCCGCGTCAGACCCGCGGCTCCAGCCTCCTGCAGAGTTTCCTGCTTTAAAACTCCAGTCAGGAAGAGTCGGAAAACAGCGGTGTGACTGCACTGGGAGTATCTCTGAGTTTACTAGCTCATAGGAGGTTACCGCTGGCCTGGAATGTGTGGTACACTGTATGTCATTGTTTCCAACATTGCACTGGAAATAAAATGAAATTGTTCACTGGCACTGTTAGAGGAGCAATGTGTGAGATAACACGAGCTGACAATTTCATACTCTAAACAGTAGGGGGCACCCCTATCGTAAGAAAGGCCCATCCCTCCTCCACCTCCCACTTCACTCCTTACCAGTCTACAAGAAACGTTCCGAGTTCAGTATCAACCTCCTCCCCTGATTCCACTCCTACAGCGCTACAGTGACTCACTATCACCTCTTCAGGTACAGAGTGGTACTACTGACGTAGGACGAGAAGGCCTGGCTCACAGTCTCCGCTCTAATTCATCCCAAAGGTGTTCTATCGGGTTGAGGTCAGGACTGTGCAGGCCAGTCCAGTTCTTCCACACCAAACTCCCTCATCCATGTCTTTGCTTTGTGCACTGGTGTGCAGTCATGTTGGAACAGGAAGGGGCCGTCCCCAAACTGTCCCCACAAAGTTGGGAGCATGAAATGGTCCAGAGTCTCTTGGTCTGCTGAAGCATTAAGAGTTCCTCTCACTGGAACTAAGGGTCCAAGCCCAACTCCTGAACACCACCCCCACACCATAATCCCCCCTCCACCAAACTTTACACTTGGCACAGTCGAGTCAGACACGTACCGTTCTCCTGGCAACCACCAAACCCAGACTCGTCCATCAGATTACCAGACGGAGAAGCGTGATTGGTCACTCCAGAGAACACGTCTCCACTGCTCTAGAGTCCAGTGGCGGCGCTTTACACCACTGCATTCCACGCTCTGCGTTGCGCTTGGTGATGTAAGGCTTGGATGCAGCTGCTCGGCCATGGAAACCCATTCCATGAAGCTCTACACACGGTTCTTGAGCTGATCTGAAGGACACATGAAGTTTGGAGGTCTGTAGTGATTGACTCTGCGGAAAGTTGGTGACCTCTGCGCACTATGACCCTCAGCATCCGTAGTGAGCCTCTACCATGCTATTGACTAAACTGCGAACGTTACACCACCAACAAACTCTGGGCTTTTACTTCAGTGAACCATGGCAAAGACGTGCACCTGCCCACTTTACCTGGAGGTGCTTTTAAAAGCCACCAGGTGTGTTCACATGACAATACCATAGTGTAATGGACTGCATTCTCCTTCTTGGTCCCTCATGGATCTCCACCCTTGTGCTTTGGAACAAGCTGGAAATTTTTTACCCTGAAACGTTTGTGTTTGCCAGCCCACCTGCTACCATCACTCAGAGAGAAACCCAACACTGCAACGCAGCTGGACGTGAGCGAGAACCTAGACTCTGTACCCAGAACACTACCGCTAAGCAAACCCTGAACCCCTAAAACCACCACTAAACAGACCACAGAGTATCAACATGGCTGCTAAACCCTGTAGCCTCAATGCTGAAGTAAAACAAACCCTGGATCTTCAACAACAATGACACACCAACACTGAACCCTGAATGGCACTGTTGCTAATCTCAAGACTCTTATTTCTAATGCTAACCAAACCCTGGACCCACACAACTATTGCTAAACAATCCCTGGACCCTCACTGCTACTGCTAAACCATCTCTGGACCATCATGGCTGCTACTAAACTCTGCTGCAATACTTGGCTCTCAATGATGCTGCTAACCACAGAGTATCAACATGGTTGCTAAACCCTGTAACCTCAGTGCTAATGCAGAACAAGACCATAGGCTGTCAACATGGCTGCCAAACCCTGTAGCCTCAATGCTAATGCAAAACAAGACCATTGGCTGTCAACATGGAGGCTAAACCCTGTAGCCTCAATACTAATGCAAAACAAGCCCTGGATCTTCAACAACAATTGCACACCAACTCTAAACCCTAAATGGCACAGTAGCTAATCTCTAAATTCTTATTTCTAATGCTAACCAAACCCTGGATCCTCGTAGCTATGGCTAAACAATCCCTGGACCCTCACTGCTACTGTTAAACCATCTCTGGACCATCATGGCAGCTACTAAACCCTGCTGCAACAATGCTGGGCTCCTTAATGATACTGCTAAACAGACCATAGACCATCAACATGGTTGCTAGACCCTGTACCCTCAATGCTAATAATAAACCAACCTTGCAAAATAAACCCTGGACTGTAAACACCACTGCCAAAACCTGGACCTTTAGCGCTAATGCTAAATCAATTCTTTACCATCAGTCCTACTGGTAAACAAACCCTGGATGCCTCAATGCTGCTCCTAAACCCTGAATCCTCAATGCTATAGCTAATCAGCTAATCGGTTCCCTCATTGCTAATCAAATTCTGAGCCCCCATTGTTAACTCTAGACCCTCAATGCTACTGCTAAAGCATTCCTGGAAAATCAACATTAGTACAAAACCCTTTCAACCATATCACAACAACACTCGTACCATGCCAACACCAGGCTGTGAAAGGAAGGGAGATTTTCCGGGTTTGTTTTGGCTACTGGGCTTGAGCAAATCTCCACAACGTGGGGGCGGGGCTTTCACTGCTTATTGCGTGACCAGCAAGCGGATTGGCTCTTTTTCCTAAAGGGTGGGACGTTCTCGTTAACAGACTCCATGTTAAGTGTTACAAGCGTTCACATTCATATTTTAACCGTTCTCAACCATTCAGAGCGCAGGAACAACTGACGCACAACAGGCAGGGCCAGGTACCAAGACACATATCCCACCCAGAAACTGAGAAACACACATTTGCTGTGTATCATTATGAGATTGGGAGATTAACAGGAGAACTTACCAATCGGGAACACTGTGGGAGAAAAGGTTAAAGACAGGGAGACTCCCATGAAAATCGGGGCAGGGATGGGTGATATGGCAAAAATGTTATATCATGATACAAGGTTTTTTTTTAAGATACACGATATGCCTCCCGATATTTCATTTTTCTGAGATTTAACAAGCTGTAACAGACAAAACAGATATAGCGTAGCACCACACATAATAATAATAACAATAATAATAATAATAATAATAATAATAATAATACTTTGGTTTTTATTCAGTGTTTTACAAACTGTGCTGCACTGAATCCAGCTAAACAGGCCTAATTTTGCTCACTCTGTAATTAAACTTGTAGCCAGTCGGGGCTCTTCAAGGAGTGGCGATATCCATGATATGCTCGGTACAGTGTATCGTAACACAATTCATCATGATAACGATAAACTATCGTCCTATCGGCCACCAATCGAGGGTGTTGGTAGGTATGAATACTGAATCTTAGTGCTAATGCTAAGTAAACTCTGGTCCATCAAAACAATGGCTAAACGTTGCCTGGGCCCTCAATGCTACTGCCAAACAAACCCTGAATCACTAATGCTGCTGTGGATAAGTCCTGGCTCTTCAGTGCTAATGCTAAATAAACCCTGGTCCCTCAAGCTTACAGCTGAACAGTTCCAGGACCCTCAATGTTATTACTAAACAAATTCTGACTTCTACTCTACGTGCACACCAGCAGGCGACAGAGCGACAAGCAACCAGTCATTTCCTATGAGAGTACACGATTTTTAGCTACGATTTAGCGGCAAGCGGCTAGCGACAGATCCAGTTGAGATTTTCTGAACTTTATGCAAATTAATTTTGAGGCAAATTCTTTGAACCAGTCGTAGACGCTGGGGTCCGAGGTCCCCCCAACTTCTGCTCCTTGTACTTTTAGTTCCTACCTGCATTTGGTTCCAGTTCTCAGCAGTGTGGCGGTGAACATGGAGGAGAAGCTCGTAACCGCAATTTCCTCTTTCCCCAGTTCATATGATGCGTCTTTGTACATATATCTGTAGAGAAACGAAGTGTGGAAGAAAGTAGGGGATATAGGGGATACTGCTGGTGTCTCTGGTGAGTTAGGTCGCTTGATAGCTAGCTACGTTAGCCAACATGCTAACCAACCAGCAAAGCTAGCCACGAATGCAAGCAGTTAGCTTTTCATGCAAATTCCATACAAATATGTGCTTTCAAAACTAGCTAACTCTTCTGGACAATGCAGCAGCCTCGAAACACATCCACAACAGACAAACTTGGGACAACATCAATGCTGTACCCTCAAGATTGCTGTTAAACGACCTGGACCTTCAGCATGACTGCTAAACGTTGAACCCGCTGATTCCCAAATTCATCCGTAGAACATTCCGGCGTTAAATCAGGCATGAGAATGGAAGACAAAACTAAACTGTGTCCTGTGCACTGTCCTCCACTGACACTCCAGCGACAGGAGTAGAATACTCCAGCCTACCGTGGGGTCAGAGAAGCCCCCTGGAGGCCGGTGGAGCTGTTTACGATATGATGTAGTGCTCCATGCTCTGATCTTAAAACACCAAAGTGGAGGCGTGTTTCTAAAGCTCGGTGCTCTGAAGTGCAGATGCTGCAGCGGTGATTAAAGTCACATGTGACCGTAAGGGTCTTATGGGTTTCATTTAACTTTGAAACAGCAGAAGTGCAACATTCTCCATAACCCACTGTTTCATATCTCCTCTGAGCATGTCCGCAGTTTAAGCTGTGCTTCATGCTGGATTATCCTGAGGAATTCCACTCACACACTGTGGGACGGTGTGGAATCCCAAACATGGCCAGAGTTTGACTGACAGCATGCCAGACTGCCTCCACAGCTTTACTACAAACACTACTGTTCACTAGTGCTGTAGCCAAGACCACTAAAGGGGAGTCTCAGACAAGACCGAGACTTGGACACATGGACTTCGAGTGAAGACCAAGACATTATGGTAGTGGAGTCTTTACACACGTGACTCAGGCAACAAGCTGACGGTCAATTAGCTAAAGCTAACTCACATGAACTTGATCAGATAAAGCGTAATAATGGCTGCCAGGACTGGGATTGAGAACCCCTGAATTAGGCCCTTAACTAGTCTCAGAACTGAGGACCTAAGCCAGACTCTCTAGGGGGAATCTGGTACCTTTGGTCACTTAACCAAGAACCGCCTACGACTGCAGGCACATGCAATTCATCTGACATGCCAAACGACCAATCACAAGCTGTTGTTTGGCATGATGTATCAAAGGAGGCAATCTTGAAAACAGAGTCACGGCATAAACAGTCCCTCAGGAAACACGGAGGTATAGCATGGGCTCAGTCTGTTGGTTAGGCTGCACTTGGACCAGCGTAAAACCATACCTGAAAGTGCATATACATGGAAGTGCGAACAGCCAATCAGAAAGCAGACTAGTTCACTAAAGCCTGGTTCAAACCTACTGTGGACATGGACGCGCCATGGGGGTGTGGCCAAAGTGACGTAATTGCGAATGAAATGGCCATGTGCAAGAGAGGTGCTCTAGGGCACGTCCGAGGTGTACCACTCGAAACCTGAAACAAGGCGGCCAGTGGTGATGCAAATGTGCCCGATTGGTCATTGGATATAGGAAATGTGTTGCAGGAAAGAGCAGCTTCCAGAGCACAGCGCCACCCCAGCTCTGGCTTCCAAGTATGCGATTGCCAAAGATGGTGTCACAGGAGGTATGAACATTGAGCAATGCGGATGGTCCGGTGCTGACTGCATGCACATGCAACTGCACATGGTATGAACCAGTTTAAAGGCTGTGTTCAGCCTGCCAGCCCAAATCCGATATTTGGAAATCAGAGCCAAGCCACATTTGAAGGTGGTTTGAAATGAGATTCCAATCGGATTTTTGCAGGATCTTCAGTCTGGACGCTCTGGACGCTCAAATCGGATATTAAGTGTCTTCAAAGAGCATCAGTCGCAACGTGACCAATAATACCAATGTCAAATCCACAGTAATGGAAGTGCTGGGTTTCAGGAAGAGTGCCGAAGAGTTCTGAACTGTGACTTGACAGATTGATTGGAGGGTGAAACGATGTACCTCCATCTCTCTTGTGGCTACATAGTTGCTTCGTTACCACAGCAGCTTGTGCAGATAGGCTGGCGATGTCTGTCCGACCGAAATCCGATCTGATTACCTATAAATAACAGAGTGGACATTCAACTCACAAGATCTGATTTGAGAAACAAGTCTGATCTGCCTGCAGTCTGAACACACAGCCTAAAGATCAGACTCTTCGTCTACGTGTGAGCGGGGCGTCTGTGGCGTGTGAGTTTCCGTCTTGCACAGTCCGACTTACCCAGCGACCGAGTCAAGTCCTAATGATGTCAAGACCAAGACAACACTGAGACCACACTGGACTCAGATATGCCAACACAGTACAGACCTTATTCTCATTCAAGATGTGGGCGGGGCATTAGGAGTTTTATTGTAGTGCATGTTCTAAGAGGATGTGACGGGTCTCAAAGTGCAAAAGCCCTTCGCTTTACCAGCCGCAGAATCGAGTATGACCACTCTAACAAACTCTGCTGTTAGCTGCAGCAAAGGTCCTGTTGTGATCAGCTCTACTTACATTCAGTGTGCACTAACGGATACATGACTGAGGCTGCTTTAATGTCGAAAGTCATGTGACTCAAGCTGACTTTGACTGATCACTGATGACGTCATGAATAAAACCACAGGGGAAGAGAAAATCTGTGATGAAGCCACAGGTCTGTATAGCATGATGTGGACTGCAGGGAACCGGAGATACAGCCCTCGGAATCTCATAAATTTGTTTCCGACTTGTCGAGACACTCACCTGCGGTGGAGGTCCGGAGAGCCAGTGGAATTTAGAGCTCCATAATTCGGCAAAAATAAGAGTAACTGACGTCAAACTCCAATGACAGTAGAGCATGACCCCAATGCCCCTTTCCCAGGGAGCCCAGAATCACACTGCTAGATTTCAAGAGACCAGAGATACGGACCCCCGGAGTCGCAGGGCTCTTCACCTGTTGTCTCCTCTGAAGCGTACATGATGCTGGTGTCATAATCATGTCATCAGTGATTAGTCAACTGACTTCACACTCTCCAATTAGAGCCCTGGACCACACTGCTAGCTTTCAGGAAACCATTGATATGGACCACCACCGTTCTGAGTCACTCCATGACAGTCTGGCACGGCACCATTGCAGTCTTTGGTGACATTGATGTGGTGTTAAAGGCAGTGGATGTATATAGTCCTGCGTTGTGCAGCCGGTCTGCAGTCGTGGCTGTTGGGTCAGTCAGATACAGAGATAAGACCCGCCCTTGCTTATGTCACATGCGCAGCCGAGCGTGAAACTTATATCATTGGCATGTCTCATGATGTCAAACCTACCCACCAAGTTTCAGTCCTGTGGGTTGACTCCTTCTGGGTGCAGCTGTTTGTGCAGCTATTCTTTTGGTGATGAGTGAATAACTGGTCACTAACCTGGGCCACCAGCATGGTCCTGTGCTTGTTCCTGGCCTTGCACAGTCTTGGTTTCATTTCATCACTGCAGTGATGAAAGAGATGAAAAGATACGCTTGTGTTTACGTGTGCGGCATCTGCTGTTCCGGAGTTACGGCGTCCACTTCATCCCTGGTTCAAACGTCTACAGGGCAGAACTATGGATATGCTCTGATTATTGACTGGATTTGAAATCTGGTCTTGCGTCTCTGCAGATGCACCCCAGCTTTCATGACTTCAGGACCTCAGTGTTGTTTCCCTCAAACAGTATTTTCCTCCATGTTCCGTTATTTAGAGATTTGCTGGGTGATAGCGTTGTTCCACAGAGTGACTCAGCCCGCCACTAATGACCTACAGAGCCCCGAACACATGAGGAATGATTTTGGCTCTGAGGTTCACTGAGAGGGAAGGAACACGACCAGCACTGAGGGGTCCTGCTGGGCGTGCGGTGTGTTCTGGACAGCAGTTCACTGTTCAGTGTAAAGGTGCGTCATGGTGAGCAGCACTGCACCTGAGATACAGGTATGTTTGGAGGGAATGTCGGATTAACCATCCTTCTTCTTCTCAAGTCCCCTTTCAGCAGTCTCCGATGACTCCAAATCTAGTTTGCCCAGTACCTCCCACACCACAGGGTTGATCAGCCGGGTTGTGTTTGGTGCTTCTTTAGTTTTAACACTGGAGCTATTTAACTCTGGAACAATTAGCATGCTAGCTACATGCTACCTGCAGGCCCAAATCATCTGGTCCAGTAATCTCTAACGGGTGTGTCCCAGTTGAGGCCTTAGTACTAGTGGTTGAGTATGTAGTGTGTAGTACAGTTACGAGTGTCAGATACCCACAATGCACACTTTGAGTGTGGTAGTGATGGACACTGTTGTCCCATAGTGCACTGGGAGGAGTCTGCGGAGTTCCTCTTTGGGCTGTGTTTCTGTATGTTTGCGTGTTTATCAGTATATCTGAGTTTGTGTGGATTTCTCTGTGGAGCAGCTGCTCGGCGGTGACTGAGCCAAACCAAACACGGCAGAGGAAAGTGATCTGGCATATTGAGGAACTGAGCGCGTTCTCTCCTCTATCTCCACTTTCTCTCTTTTTCTCTCTCTGGCCCCCCAGACCCCCGGGATAAGGCTCTGTGTGGGTGTGTTGGTGTGGGGGGGGGTGTGCGGGGTTGGTTCCTGGCTGGAGAGCTCCATTGTTTATTTCTATGAGTTCCAGATGAGGGAAGCAGCCAATCATCACACAGCAAGCGAGTGCTGAATCCGGTCAATGGCTCTCTGGGGGTCGTTCTGCTGAAGTGAACCTGAGAGCAGGTTTTCAGAGCCTGCCGCGTGTTGGGGACACTTCGCTCTCTCAGTCGCGGCCTTCTCGTTGTTGTGTTTGCGGTTCGTCACCATATTAAGACACTGGAATCGTTTATGATTTTGACAGCACGGCAAAACATTTCCACAGCTGGCGTTCAGGCAAACAATGGGGTCTTTGAGCACATCCATGGTGACAGTATCTCCTCTGGATATCCATAGTGGGTTTTTAGCAAGCTAGCTTTGTGTTCCACACTCGGACTTCTCCAAAAGGGGCTGGGTTACAAACAAAATACGTTCCCAGTGAAAAACACACTGTCCATTGGTCCCTGTATGGCCCCTGATGACCCCCATGACATTAATCAGTACCTATCACAAATGTCTCATAGGTTCACTTAACATGTCGAGTTACGGGTGTGATGTATAATATAAGAGGCCACAAAGAGCCCTGGGATGATAGTGCTCTGCAAATACAGAACCTATGGAACAAAGAACACTTGGAACAAAGAACCATGGGAACACAGGGCCCTGGGAACATAGAACTCTTGGAACGCAGGGCCCTGGGAACATAGAACTCTTGGAACAAAGAACCATGGGAATGCAGGGCCCTGGGAACATAGAACCCTTGGAACAAAGAACCCTGGGAACACTGGGTACTGGCAACATAAAATCCGGAAAACATTAAACACTGGGAACAAAGAACCCTGGAACGCTCTGGGCCAAAAGGTCCTAGGAACATAGATCCTCAGGAAAAAGGGACATTGGAACAAAGAACCCTGGCATAAGAGCACCTTGAGAACAGGATTCTGTGAACACAGGACTCCCAGAGTGTGAGATATATATATTCCCATTCGTGTCTGTTAGCTCGTACTGCAGGCTACTTTGAGAGAGATGCTCATGAACCGTTTTCACCAGGGCTGTTGATGAGCATGATACCAGATTTCCCCACAGCACACCCTGCTGGTTAATGACTGCAACTACACTTAACCTGCACTAATGAGTATGTTTGTGCCTCTGATCACTCCAAGCTAAAGTGGAGAGGTGAATGCGGTGTAGCACAGAAACACTGGTCACAGTGCTGCGTCTGGGTTACAGTTTGCATTAGACTTCATCTGGTCCTCATTTCCAGCTGTTCAGTGGAGCTCTGAGACCCGCAGCCAAACTGCTCCAGCTGTGTATACGTGAGGGAGGGAACCAGAGGCCTCTCTCGGGTCATGTGGGAGAGCTGAAGGGACCACCTCTCCTACAGAGTGACAGTACAATAAATCTAATCACCCCCAAAAACTAACTGGCCACTTTATTAGAAACACCCACCTTGTGCTTCCACTAACTGGCCACTTTATTAGAAACACCCAATTTGTGCTTCCACTAACTGCCCACTTTATTAGATAAACCTACCTTATACTTTCCACACACTGGCCACTTTATTAGAAACACCTACCTTGTGCTTCCACTAACTGGCCACATTATTAGAAACACCCAATTTGTGCTTCCACTAACTGGCCACTTTATTAGAAACACCCACCTTGTGCTTCCAGTCATCCGGTTAGGGTTAAAACAGCTGCATATATAATGTATTATATTAATCTGTAAGTAGTTTAGGACTAATAGTGGCTCTGTCTGAGGACGTTCTGGGAGATGCAGGCTCTGGAGTTTGTTCCCGTTGGCCGTCCACTCTGGTTGCACCTTTTGGCTGTCAGATCACAGGTCCCTCAGCGCTGTTCTCATACAGTTCAGCTCTATTGAATATCATAAGACTGTACTGTCCAAATGATCTGGCTCTGCTCCGTCAGTCTCTGGATACGGCAATGCAGTTGCTTTAAACTTCCCAGCAGTGAAGGCCAGAACAGAAACAAACGGATCTGTCTCTCATTAGGAGCTGGACTGATGGGGGCTGGCACGCACGGATCGTCGCAGAGAGGTTGGCAGAATGGCAGAAGAGAGAGCAGATGGGTTTAATCACACATACCACATGTAACTTTCTGTGGTCGTGGTTTTAGACAATAGAGAGGGCAAAAGAATGGGACGCAGCAATGACCAGGGAGACACAACTCCGTAAAGGCAAGGCCCCAATTCGGTCAACACGCCAAGACGTGTGCAGCGTCTGAAGTT
Organism: Semaprochilodus insignis; assembly: GCA_034552555.1. Lineage (NCBI taxonomy): Eukaryota > Metazoa > Chordata > Actinopteri > Characiformes > Prochilodontidae > Semaprochilodus > Semaprochilodus insignis. The sequence goes on from CM067477.1 coordinate 36,137,879, forward strand.
TGCTTCTTTAGTTTTAGCACTGGAACAACAAGGCTAAAGCGTCCTCAGTCGAGTCACATTATTATGACCACCAGCTTATATCCAGAGTAACCGCCGTGTGCAGCACGGACAGTGGCTAGACGGGCTGGGAGTGACTCAGTAAGGTCCTGGTAGGTGGTCACAGGTATCTGGATCCATGCTGACTGCAGTGCATCCCACAGCTGCTGGAGGGTGCTTGAGGGAGGGTCCATAGAGCGAACATGACGATCAAGGTGGCCCTTGATGTGTACTCTAGTCTGAGGAGTCGACCTTTATGGAAATAATGGGTGTTGTGTCCCCGGAACAAAGATGATAAGGGCCATCCAGATTGTTACCAGCGTCCAGCATCTGTCATGGTGGGGCGTGTATTGGTTTGGGGGGTATTGGGGCGGTGTTGGCGTATCAATGTGTACTGTGGTTTGAGGAGTTGACCTTTATGATAGTAAAGTCCTGGTAGGTGGTCACAGGTGTCTGGAGTCATGCTGACTGCAGTGCATCCCACAGCTGCTGGAGGGTGCTTGGGGGAGGGTCCATAGAGCGAACACGACGATCAAGGTGGCCCTTGACGTGTAGTGTGGTCTGAGGAGTCGACCTGTATGGAAATAATGGGCGTAGTGTCCCCGGAACAAAGATGATAAGGAACATTCAGACTGTTACCAGCGTAAAGTCCTAAATCCAGGGTCTGTCATGGTGGGGGGTGTATTGGTTGGGGGTATTGGGGCAGTGTTGGTACATAAACGTGTACTGTGGTCTGACGAGTCGACCTTTATGGAAATAATGGGCGTCGTGTCCGCGGGACAAAGATGATAAGGACCGTTCAGGTTGTTACCAGTGTAAAGTCCTAAATCCAGGGTCTGTCATGGTATGGGAGGGCACTGGGAAGGTATTTAGTGGGGCAGGAGGTGGTAATAGTAGAAAACCTGGGCATCTGTGAAGGCTCCATTGGCACTGAACACATTGTGGAACAGCAAATGCTGCCTTCTAGATGCCATACAAGTCATGGATTGACCCCATTTAGGGTCGGAGGGAGGAAAAAGGGAATTCAGACAGCAGGTCGTTTGAATCGGGTTTCAAACAAGCACAGTAAAGAGGTTTCTGTTGGACGCCTGCAGGAGTCCTGCTAACCCACACCTGATCCTGATTCCTCACATCAGAGGGCAACTTCAAACTGGGAATTTGTGCTCGGGTTGGATTACACGGCAGCATTTAGCTTCACCCAAACAAAGCAGGAGAGTTTTAGATCCAGAACAGAGCCGGGAGTCTATGAGTGAGCTGAACGGCTCCAGATGGTGGGACGTTTGGCGAGACCTTATGAGTTGTGATGTGTTTGAACACTAATGAGTCTTCACTAACCTGTCCAAAGTTTGGGGACACTTTGCCGTCTTTTTACTGCAGCATTCAGCCTCATTTTCAGCCTCGTGTGACCTCACTACATGGCCACAACCTAGTTTCAGCCACAGCTATCATAATAACAGGGGTGTAAATGAAGCACACAGTCATGCAGCCTCCACAGACAAACACTGGAATTCTCCTGAATCCAGGAGAACGCTAAATGTTTGGTGGAGGGGGGGATAATGATCTTGGGGACGGTTTCAGGGCTTGGACTCGGACTCTCAGTTCCAGTGAAGGGTGGTGTTAATGCTGCAGCACACAAAGACATTCTACACGGTTCTATGCTTCCAGCTTTGTGGAGCAGTTTGGGGAACAACCCTTTCCAGTTCCAGCATGACTGTGTCCCTGTGCACAACGCCAGCTCCGTAAAGACATGGCTTCAGGAGGAGTTTGGTGTGGAGGGAGTCTAGTGGCCAGCACAGAGCCCTGACCTCAACCCCACAGAACACCTTCAAGATGAACTGGAATGTCATTTATGAACCGGACCTTCTTGTCCAACATCAGTGCCTAAACAATGCCCTTTTGACCGAATGGACACAAATTCCCAATCTTGTGGAAAGCCGTTTAGCTGCAAAGGGGGGCTGCAACTGGTTAATGTCCCTGGTTCTGGAATGGGATGTCCAACAAGCTCTCATAGGTCACATACGTTTGGGCATATAGTGTATTTGTGTGGTCCACGATCTCAGTGTGTTTGTGTGCTCTGTGTGTCTGCAGGCCCGGCCGAAAGGTGAAGGTCTGACTCCGTACCAAGGGAAGAAGCGCTGCTTCGGGGAATACAAGTGTCCCAAGTGTAAGAGGAAGTGGATGAGTGGGAACTCGTGGGCCAACATGGGTCAGGAGTGCATCAAATGCCACATCAACGTTTACCCACACAAGCAGGTAGGCGGCCTGTTATTCAGACACCGTACAGGAAGACTGTCCTCTCCAGATGGCCCAATACATGCCCAGATAAAGGGCTCATAAACTCCTGCAAAGAGGGCACACGCTAAAAACGTGTTTTGACTTGAAGTTGAACTAAATGAGGGGTGTGACTTTCGCACAGTGCAGTATAATCAAGCCAACAAAAAGCCATAGACGCAAAACACCCAGAACTAAGCACGAGGCATGGGCTGCTTTGGCCGAGACTGTGTTTTTCATTAAGCTCACAGAACCAGAAATATTTTCATGGTTTTGGATCCATCAGCCCAATCAGTCTCCTAAAAGGAGTCTGAAGAAGAAAGAGAAATGCTGTCATCCTGTGTCCCACTGTTTCCAGCCTTCAGTCTCCTTTAAGGTCCCCCAGCATTCATCTTTGATTCACTAACTTCATGCAGATGCTGCTGAGAACCACAAGCGAGACGACACAACTCACTGCAGCCATAGCTGGGCAGAAATGCTACATGCATTCAGTCAGTCATGTGTCTGAAGTTTGTTGCTTCAGGTTTAGCACTGTGGCTAAAAGGCTATGAGGCTAATGTAGCTGACTACACTCATCCTCAAAAGAACAGCTGCCCCCAGAAGGAGGTGTGGGAGTGCAGTGCTGTTGGGAAGGAAGATAAAGGATACCAGGATCAATAACTGATGATAAATTTAGACTGATATGATCAATATTTATTGAGCTACACATACAGAAGTCTGTCTCTCAGTATGGCGTCGGGCCGCCGTGTTTNAGCATGATGGAACTACACTCATCCTCAAAAGAACAGCTGCACCCAGAAGGAGGTGTGGGATTGCAGGTGTGTTGGGAAGGAAGATAAAGGTTACCAGGATCAATAACTGATGATAAATTTAGACTGATATGATCAATATTTATTGAGCTACACATACAGAAGTCTGTCTCTCAGTATGACGTCGGGCCGCCGTGTTTGCTAACCCAACACGCCAGACGTCTCGGCATGGAGCTGTAGAGGTTCCTAATGGAGTCCTGTGATAATCCATCCCATGCAGCTCGAATATCCTCACACAGTTCCTGCAGATGGTGCGGTAGGGGTGGAGGTGGAGTGACACCAGGCCTTCTGGACACTGTGTGACGGGTGACAACAAACCGTTCATCTTGGCGCTGACCACGGTGCCTCCACACACGGTTTCGTTGGTCGTCTCCACCAAGACAAAAGCGGGACTCGTCACTGAAGATGACCCGCTGCCGTTCTGAGTCACTCCATGACAGTCTGGTACGACACCATTGCAGTCTTTGGTGACGGTGACGTGGTGTTAAGGACAGTCGTGGTAACGGTCTGCGTGCATGTAGTCCTGCGTGGTGCAGCCGTCTGCCAATGGTGCTGGATGACTTTTTCCATGTTTACCACCACACTGCTGAGAACTGAAAGCTGGTAGGAACAAAAAGTTCACAAAGCAGGAGGGGGGGACCTCAGACCCGCGTGTTTACGACTGATCCAAAGAATTTGTTGGAAGCAATCGTTTACGTTGTCAATTCACAGCATCATAATTCATTTGCAAGAAGCTCTGAAAATCTCAGTTCGATTTGTTGCTTGACGCTTGTTGCTTAATCGCGGCTACAGATTGCGTACTGCCATAGGAAATGCCTGGCCGCTTGTCGCTCTGTCGCCTCCTAGTGTTCACAGTCAGTGACCTCTGGAACTTCAAGAGGGACTAGATGACTGAAGTTGCTGTAGCCTTTCAGCATCACTGACCTAGGCAAGTCTTAAGTCCATCGTCTACTGTAAAATCCGGCTCGAGATTAGTGATCCAGCAGGCCATCTACTTCTGGAGCTTCCCACCTCAGCTTCGGTTTGGGTTTCAAAGTGGCGGTCAGATGAAATGAGCGTGGAAGCTAGCTTGTTAGCCACTTGTGACTCTGTGTGAAGTTAAATAAATAAGAGAGGAATGCCGGGAACCAGCAGGAGCTTTTTTCTTCATGACCAAACTATTCCTGTAAGACTCCCTCCATTCCCTCCACCCAAACCTCCCGCAGGGATGCAGGTTTATCTTCCGTTAATATCTGTAACCCTGCTTTACGGCCTGTGCTGAGGGTCACTGCGGTGGGTTTCCTGCGCACAACAGCATTACTGTGTTGGAGCACTGACCCACAGTGACCGAGCTGAGCCGGACGGAGAACAAAACACTACTAAAGATCTGCTGACCACCTGACTGGTACTTAGTCCAACTGTATAGGAAACCTGTACATGTGGCCATCGAGGCACCTTTAAAGGTCCAGTGCCATTTTTTTTTTTTGCCACTAGATTTATTCTGCTATTCATCTACAGCTGGGCTGCTCTGAGTTGATGTCTTGGGGCCCCAAATAAAGAGAATTTTAAATTTCAAAATTTCTCATTAGGTCCATCGTATCAGCTCCACTGACCATATAGGACACTCTGTAGTTGTACAGTTCCAGACTGTAGTCCATCTGTTTCTCTGTATACTGTATTACCCTGTTCTTCAATGGTCAGGACCCCCACAGGACCACCACAGAGCAGGTATGATGTGGGTGGTGGATCATTCTCAGCACTGCAGTGACACTGACGTGGTGGTGGTGTGTTAGTGTGTGTGGTGCTGGTGTGAGTGGATCAGACACAGCAGTGCTGCTGGAGTGTTTAAACACTGTGTCCACTCACTGTCCACTCTATTAGACACTCCTACCTTGCTGGTCCACCTTGTAGATGGACAGTCAGAGACGATAGCTCATCTGCTGCTGCACAGTGCAGTGTTGGTCATCCTCTAGTCCTTCATCAGTGGTCACAGGACGCTGCCCCACAGGATGCTGCCTACAGGACGCCACCTACAGGACGCTGCCCACGGGACGCTGCCCACGGGACGCCGCCCATAGGACGCTGATGGCTGGATAGTTTTGGTTGATGTACGATTCTCAGTCCAGTAGTGACAGCAGCACTGCTGTGTCTGATCCACTCACACCAACACATGGTCAATGGAGCTGATAAAATGGACCGTGAGTCCGGATTGGGGCGCACTGGCGTGGGTCTGTTCAGGATTCCATGCTTGCTGTTCTTTCATTTGAATCACACAGATTCTATAGAATAAAATCTGTTTCATAAACAGAGATGTTAATAACAGCAGTTCACCATGTGAAGCCATGTTCCATTACCTGTGGATTTTTCTGTGCATCTAGCGCCCCCTGGAGAAGCCTGATGGCCTGGACGTGTCTGACCAGAGTAAGGAGCATCCTCAGCACCTGTGTGAGAAGTGTAAGGTGCTGGGCTACTACTGCCGCAGAGTCCAATAGGACACCTAAGGACCTAAGGAGCAGCACACCGCCTGACCTAAGGAACATGCTCACCTGGGAGCAGCACACCACCTGACCCAGTAATGCACTAAACTGGAAACAGACCAACACCTGCTTCAGAATACACGCACCTGAGAGTAGAACAACACCTGACCCAAGAATATACTCACCTGGGAGCAGAACAACACCTGACCAGAACAACATCTGAACTACAAACATGCTCATCTGGGAGCAGAACAGCATCTCAACCAGGAACATGCTCACCTGGGAGCAGAACAACACCTGAACAAAACAGGATCTGAACTAGGAACATGCTCACCTGGGAGTAGAGCTACACCTGACCAGAACAGCATCTGAACTAGGAACATGCTCACCTGGGACCAGAACAACACCTGACCAGAACAACAACTGACCCAAGAATATACTCACCTGGGGGCAGAAAAACACCTGACCAGAACAACATCTGAACCAGGAACATGCTCACCTGGGAGCAGAACAATACCTGACCAGAACTACATCACCTTATCACCTGACCCTGGCACACCCTTACCTGGATACATACCACCTGAACCCAAAACACGTATTTAAAACAACATTTACCAAACATACTCCATCAAACATCCTCACCTGGACACATATCACCTGACCCAGACACACCCTCACCTGGACACATATCACCTGAATCTGAAACACCCTCACCTGGACACATATCACCTGACCCAGACACACCCTCAGCTGGACACATATCACCTGAATCTGAAACACCCTCACCTGGACACAGATCACCTGAATCTGAAACACCCTCACCTGGACACATATCACCTGACCCAGACACACCCTCACCTGGACACATATCACCTGACCCAGACACACCCTTACCTAGACACATATCACCTGACCCAGACACACCCTCACCTGGGCACATATCACCTGACCCAGACACACCCTCACCTGAGCCAAATCTGCTGTCCTCTGTTCCTGAAAACCACACCTCTTATGCCTTATGAGCAGTGCTGTACATTATGGACATCTTGACTCAGCACGTGTTCTAGCACTTTGGTTCTAAAGCACCTGCCTGTTTAATGTATGCACTGAATTCAGTATCACATTACTGAAGGGTGGAGGTCATAAGGCTACATAACACCTACATAAGCCTTGTATGACAGATGCCATCAATCTACATAAAGGCTTATTCTAAAAACACATCAAGGCTAAAATGACATTGGACCCTTCATATAACAACCAGTGCTACTGGATGAAGCCTTTATGAACGTTTACGTCTGTGGTTATGACAGGCTTATGTAGGTGTCCCAGCTCTCCATCCAGTACTGTACTACCGTGGTTCTTCATCTCTGACTGACAGTATTACAGTTCTGTTTTCTTCAGCTGTCCGTGTGAGTGACACAGAGCCTCTTTCCTTCCTCCGTTTTCCATCTTCACAGTGCCAAATCATTTTTACGGTGTCTCTCGGTGCCTTATAGCTCCATATCTCCACTCTGAATTCAGGAAGGCACTTCTGAATCATATTACGAGTCTGTCATATGCTGCATATCTCTCTGGTGTGGCCAGCAGAGCGTTTTCTTCTGGATGTGCAATAATGATTCATGAGTTCCTCACCAAATGAACCCTCCCCAGAAACTCTTCAGCTGTTCTTCTTGAGCAGAAGTTTACAGTATCCCTCAGGTTAGCTTGTTGTTCCCGTGACGTTCCGAATGGGTACTGGATCTGGTTCTGTTCTCCTGATTTACAGGTTTTAAAGCAGCTCAGTATACACGGGCTGGCCACTTTCTTTAGCGGTCCTGTGGTCGGAAGCTGACCGTTACAAATGAAGTACACCTACACAGTGGAGCTATAAAGGGGCTACTGAGTGGAAGCACAAGGTGGGTGTTTCCAATAAAGTGGCCAGTGAGTGCAGGTAGATGAATAGTGTTTCCAATAAAGTGGCCAGTGAGTGGAGGTAGATGAGTAGTGTTTCCAATAAAGCGGCCAGTTAGTGGAAACACTTCGCATCCACATACACTCCCTTGCCACTTTATTAGAAACACCCACCTTGTGCTTCCACTCCCTTGCCACTTTATTAGAAACACCCACCTTGTGCTTCCACTCCCTTGACACTTTATTAGAAACACCCACCTTGTGCTTCTACTTACTGGCCAGTGAATGGATGTAGGTGATGGTGTTTCTAATAAAGTGGCCACTAAGTGGAAGCACAAGGAAGGGGCTTCTAATACAGTGGCCATTGAGTGTATGTAGATGACAAGTGTTTCCACTATACTGGCCAGCTGAGTGTATGTAGATTAAAAAGTGTTTCTAATAAAGTGGCCACTGACTGAAAGCACAATGAAGGTGTTTCTAATAAAGTGGCCACCTAGTGGATGCAGATCACAAGTATTTTCAATAATGTGGCCAGCTTGCGGGTGTAGAAGTGTTTTCAATAAAGCGGCCAGCTCGCGGGTGTAGAAGTGTTTCCAATAAAGTGGCCAGTGAGTGGAAGTAGATGTGAGGTGTTTCTAATAAAGTGGCCAGTTAGTGGAGGTAGATGCGAGGTGTTTCTGATAAAGTGGCCAGTGAGAGTATCCTGTCTCCTCCCATGGTCTAACAGTACATCCACTGTTAGACCATGGGAGGAGACAAGATACTCTCACTGGCCACTTTATCAGAAACACCTCGTTGCTGAGCTGTTGGATGTTTTTATGAACTGATGACAGACTGAAAGAATATGAACTGCCTTATATGATCACTGATTTGTGCCTCATTAACATTTAACCAACTAACCAGCCCAAACACTACAGCACATATGAACAGGTGTGTGCGGTGATGATGTCATTATTTAATTCTTAGGCTAATTCTCAGTCTTTACCGTTTCCTGTTCTGTTACTCTCTGACGTTTTTATGTGATGCGTTTGTGTCTGTATAAATATGAAGCTTTCTCTACAAGGGGAAATATATGTTCTGTATTTAGCTGAAGAATATATGATCAGTACTCAGAAGTGCCTGTGGTGATGATGATGTAAATGTTTACATTGATAAAGAGACGAATAACAGCTTCAGAGGTGAGAACACTTAGAGAGCCGGTGTTTCTGACGTTACACTCCAGACGGAGAGCGCGAGAGTGAAGTGAGCAGCTGCATGTGCCTTATGTTTACTCACTTTATGTATATGTAATGACTGTTTTAAAACGTGTAGCTTTTCTCTGAATATTAAAATTTCTACTTTTACATTTTTAAAATTTACCTACACATTGTGTGTGTGTGTGCGTGTGCGTGTGTGTATCTGAAATTACAGTAAACAGATGGAACGTATTGAGGCTCCGGGCTGTTATAAACCTCTGTAGGAGATATTACTATTAATTATGATCAGGTTTTATCACCAGTCACTCACTGGAGCAGTTATACCGTCTGGGTAATCTTTGGTGTTCCTGCTTGTATTTCATCCAATTATTGGACAATTAACAGGTTATAAATGATTTTCCCAGAATATATAACATTCAGTACTAGTTTGGGGCATGTGAATATTGAGATAAATGATGAAAGTCAACATCTGCTTAAACGTATTGGGTTTAACTTGTTAAACATAATGTGGCCACAACTTTATCTCATTTTCCTGTGGCCACAACTTAATTATCTCACTTATTGTGACCACAACTTAATTAACTCGCCCTCATGCCTTACTAGATACAAGATAATCATGCCGTAGCCACAACATAGTGAGGTGTGGAAATGCTAAAATATGTAAAATGATAATTTTGTTGTGGCCATGACATTAAGCCACAAGTTATTAAGTTGTGGAATCAAGATAATTAAGTCATGGCCATAACTCAAAGTGCAGGAATGAGATAATTAAGCATTGGACAAACCTTAGTAAGATATGGGAACAAGATAATTAAGTCATTACCATAACTTAGTAAGGT
>CM067477.1:36154904-36168464 GCA_034552555.1 Semaprochilodus insignis
GTGGAAAGAATGTGCACATTTCAATAAAATCTAATTATTAATTCACTGCAAATATGGTTTAAAGGAAACTAAAGCTTTGAGAAAATGCAGTTTTGCTGCCACCTACAGGTCTGGAGAAAAATACATGTATAGAATCAAACTGCAGTTCTTTATTTAACTTTATCTATTTTGGATTGTTTGTTAATAAATTGTACAAATTAGGGATGCATCGATATTATTTATTTCAGAGCCAGAACAAGTAGATGCTCTTTACTACATGTTAAGATCACACTGATTAACCTACTTGGAATGAATTGGTTGGTGGTGTAAATGAGTGCACTGCACCTTAACAGTTAAATCAGAGTTGATTTTAAAGGAGGTGCATTAGCCACATTAGCTAGCTTTGATGGAGTAGAGCTGCAGGGGAGAAGAGCAGGTTTAAAGCTCTTCTCTACAGCTGTAAGTAAAGTACGTTTAATAGTTTTGATCATTCTTGTTTGTCGCTTTCAGTTTCCAAGGATAACACATCCTAGGAGCTCATGTTTCCAGTTTCCAGCAATTTGTTGGAGCCTTCTGATTGGCTGGTCTCTCTAAAGCCAGACATGCATTATGTGACTTAAGATATCTTGTCCTTTGGTGACTCACACCGTATATTTGAATAGGCCACCGTATATATATATAGATGATTTATATACTCACGCTGTACCACAACCTTCCCTCTGACTGACCTGCCTCTGCAGACAGACAGCTCTTTAATTAATTGTCAATAAAGTTATTGCATGCAAATTAGCACACTGCACACACAGTACTGAGCAACCATGCTGAGAAACTGAGCTGCAGCAACTCGGCTAACCACCATGCAATGAAACTAAACCAGGTGGTAGGACAGTGGTCACATAACCTAGGTGGAAAAAAAGTACACCAAAAAAAAAACTAAGTATACTAAGTATACTTCCTTGCACTTTAAAAATTAATGTACTGAAAGTGTGCTTTTTGCGATACACTAGTAAATATATACTGTATCATTAGTGCTAATAAAAGTATACTAAATAAAACTTACTGTACTTCACTGTACACTAAGATTCACTTAAATATGCTTAAGTACATATTAAGTACATGCTAAAAGTACATTTCTAGTGCGTTAAAATGTACTTCATTTTTACCTGGGAGTGCAAATTAGTATATTTATATAAAGGTACACAGAAAAACGTCATTATTACATTTGCAATATATAAATATTGCACTTATTACAATAATATGTTTGAAATGTACTTGCTGATATTAAAATACATTTGTAGTACATTAAAATACACTTCATTTTTACCTGGGACCTGCTCCTGGAGATGTTCCTTTCCATAGACTCCACCCCAACCACAATCTACCACAACTCATTCAGCTAATAAAGGACCTCTGAAGGCAATAATTACATACTTAAACTACTGTCTGCAGGAAGGCAGATCTCCAGGAGCAGAGTTGCTGACCACTGTGGTAGGACAAAACAGTTTCTCTACATATAAACACAGTGAAAATACACTTTATAAATGTGTATAACGTTTATACGTCCCTCGCTGCTATACACAGTTAAACAGAGTAAAGTCACATATTCGCCGCTGTCCAAAGAAAAACCAGTATCTCCAAACTGGTAACTTTATAGGAGAGGGCAAAAACCTCATTGAACTCTAATGTAAGTCAATGGAACCAGATGTCTTTCCAAGAGAATTTGGGCCATTTCTGTTGGTCCATTCATCATGAAATGTTCACACGGTGTGAACGGCAGCACGTGAGATCAAATGATGCATAAAAGTAAAAATCAACAAAAATGGAGATACACTGTTTTCATTGGACAACAACGATATACAGACTCTATACAGACTCTGTTGATGTTTGTGCCTCCTTTGGTTAGCCTACTTGTCTCCACCTGTGGGTGTGGAAGTAGCTGTGATTGTTTTTGTGTGTGTTTAAAAACTGGTTAAAATCGCACAGTGTATTCCTGGTCGGAATCTGCCAAGACGGAATGTGACAGGCGGCTTTGTGTTCGACTGTCACAGAGTCAGTAACACCTCCCTGTGTGAGTGGAACCTCCTACACTGACAGCTTGAGTTGTTTGCTGGCTTACGTTACACGATATCTGTGGTTATTGTTTGAGTATGAGTAAATAAGCACAGTATCGGGCTGATACCGATTTCAGTATTGGTACTGATGCATCCCTAATACAGCAGACAGCTGATAAGACTATAGCTGCAACTTTAATAATTATAATGTTATGATTATAAACTATTTTAAATTATTCTAAATAATATAAAAAAACTATCTAACTAATCCTAAACTCATTAATAATAATAAACTCTGTGCAACTAGTTCACTGACAGAATCCTTGTTGACCAAGGACACTACTGATTGGACCTCTGATAGGGAACAGCACCACAGAAAACATCCACATAAATAACTATTCAACAGTAGACGTGAGGTTTGGTAGGTGTAGTCGTACCTTCTGTCCCAGGAACAGGCTCTTGGTGGAGAGAACGGTGAAGCCGTCAGTCGGAGTGTCGGTGGTGCTGTCAGCACTCGCAGATTTACTCCCATCACCCTTCTGCTCACACAACAACACAACAATCACCCTGCTTCTACTGACACAACAACACCCATCAGCCATAACATTAAAAACACCTCCCTGTATCTACACTCACTGTCCACTTTCAGCTCCACTGACCATATAGGACACTCTGTCATTGTACAGGTCCAGACTGTAGTCTGTCTGTTTCTCTGTATACTGTATTACCCTGTTCTTCAATGCTGGACACCTCAGTGTCACTGCTGGACTGAGAATCGTCCACCAACCAAAACTATCCAGCCAACAAAGTCCTGTGGGCATCATCCTGCGGGCAGCGTCCTACAGGCGGCGTCCTGCGGGCGGCATCCTGCGACCACTGATGAAGGACTAGAGGATGACCAACACTGCACTGTGCAGCAGCAGATGAGATCGTCTCTGACTGTACATCTACAAGGTGGACCAGCAAGGTAGGAGTGTCTAATAGAGTGGACAGTGAGTGGACACAGTGTTTAAACACTCCAGCAGCACTGCTGTGTCTGATCCACTCACACCAGCACCACACACACTAACACACCACCACCACGTCAGTGTCACTGCAGTGCTGAGAATGATCCACCACCCACATAGTACCTGCTCTGTGGTGGTCCTGTGGGGGTCCTGACCATTGAAGAACAGGGTAATACGGTACACAGAGAAACAGATGGACTACAGTCTGGACCTGTACAACTACAGAGTGTCCTATATGGTCAGTGGAGCTGATAGTAAGTGTAGATACAGAGAGGTGAACCCAGTGCAGTGGTTGTGGGTACATATACTGTATATACATACTTGGTTGGACTCTATTATGTTATGATTATAAACGGACCATGTTGTTAATTGTAGTACCAGAACCCTCCGGGGTTTTTACGGGGTTAATGAGCAGTGATAGTACCTTCGCTCTTGAAGACTTTTTGGTGCCCGGTTTCTTGGCTGCTCCTCCTTTTTTGCCAGCTTTCGTTTTCTTGGCAGGTGGTGGGGTGATGACCGCCTCCAGTTTGCCCTTTGACCCTCTTTTCTTTGCCAGCAGTTCGGGGTGAATGTTGGGTAAAACTCCACCTGCTGCGATGGTCACGCCTTTCAGCAGCTGTACACACACACACACAGACACAAACACACACAGATACACACAGACACAGACACACACACACAGATACACACAGACACAGACACACACACAGATTCATCTTCCACATTCAGTATCAGAGCATCCAACAAGACCAGGCATGTCTGGTTCTGCTGGTCTGCCATTGGCTGAATGGCATTTGTGTAATGCGAGCGTCTAAGAAATGGTGTATCGTATATCACAGCTGAAACAAAACCTGGAACGTCCAGATCGAATCTAAAGGAAGGTCAGACCGAATCTAAAGAGAGATCAGACAGAATCTAAAAGAAGGTCAGACCGAATCTAAAGAGAGATCAGACCGAATCTAAAGAGAGATCAGATCGAATCTAAAGAGAGATCAAATCGAACCTAAAGAGAGATCAGATCGAATCTAAAGAGAGATCAGATCGAATCTAAAGAGAGATCAGATCGAATCTAAAGAGAGATCAGATCGAATCTAAAGAGAGATCAGACTGAGTCTAACTGTGAACGTATTGTTCTAAGAATCTGAACTTCATCCACAGAGCCATGTGAAACAGGAAAACCCTGCTCACCACAGTTAAGCTCCTTTAAGAGCAGCACTTCAATAAGAGAGCAGAAATAAAGCGCAGTATTCCAGAGGATTATCCGGGCAGAGTTCTCTCCCTCTCTCTCTCTCTCTCTCTCATCACTACATTCTCTCTCTCTCCTCACTACATCCTCTCTCTCTCTCTCTCCCTCATCTCTCGCTCCTCACTACATCCTCTCTATCTCTCTCTCTCTCTCTCTTGCCGTCATTATATACTGCTTCCCACTCTCTCCTGTTTTCACTACATCCTCCCTTCATCCCCCATCTTTCTCAGTCCTGTCCTCACTACATACACTTTCTTCCTCTCCCCATCTCTCTCGCCCATCTCTCTCTTTCTCTCTCTCCCATCCCTCTCTCAGAGAGAGTCTGTTACCCAACAAGGCTGAAGCTCCTGAGTGTAAAGCCGAGCCTGTGCTCTTTAGGTTTACCTGATTGAGCTCCTCGTCGTTGGCCACAGCCAGCAGGATGTGTCTGGGAGTGACACGGCCTTTCTTATTGTCCCGCGCTGCGTTTCCCGCCAACTCCAGAATTTCAGCTGAAACAGTTACAGCACAGATGACTCAGCATCATGAATCCTGCACCTTAAAATGACTTACTAACGAGTTCTACTCGACTAGTTCTAGTTCTGTACTAGACTTCATTCATCAGCGGCGCCAGAGGGACTCAAAGTCCTGACATAGCAACATGAGATTCTGTTGCTCACCGGTCAGATACTCCAGCACTGCCGCCATGTAGACCGGAGCGCCCACGCCGATCCTGTATTTGGGAAGGCCTCTCTTTATGTAGCGCAGCATTCGGCCCACGGGGAAGATCACCCCTGCTTTAGTGGACCTGGAGGTCTTGGTGGTCTTCTTCTTTCCTCCTCTGCTGGACATTCTGCTACAGCCAGTGTGAGGTCCTGCACAGAGACATCCGCCATTAACCACACGTATCTGATCTCTTATCAGTCTCCTGCAGACGCTTAACAGCTGAGACCGATACGGGAATCACTACAGCCCGGAATTAGACCATGACTGAGTAACGTAGCGTTCCATAACTCTGGATGTAGTACTGACACTGTACTGTGTTTACTGTGTATTAGTGATGTAGTACTGGCACTGTACTGTGTTTACTGTGTATTAGTGATGTAGTACAGACACTGTACTGTGTTTACAGTGTATTAGTGATGTAGTACTGACACTGCACTGTGTTTACTGTGTATTAGTGATGTAGTACTGACACTGTACTGTGTTTACAGTGTATTAGTGATGTAGTACTGACACTGTACTGTGTTTACATTGTTTTAGTGATGTAGTACAGACACTGTACTGTGTTTACAGCGTATTAGTGATGTAGTACTGACACTGTACTGTGTTTACAGCGTATTAGTGATGTAGTACAGACACTGTACTGTGTTTACAGCGTATTAGTGATGTAGTACTGACACTGTACTGTGCTTACTGCGTATTAGTGATGTAGTACAGACACTGCACTGTGTTTACAGCGTATTAGTGATGTAGTACTGACACTGTACTGTGTTTACAGCGTATTACTGATGTAGTACAGACACTGTACTGTGTTTACTGTGTATTAGTGATGTAGTACAGACACTGTACTGTGTTTACAGTGTATTAGTGTTGTAGTACTGACACTGTACCGTGTTTACAGTGTATTAGTGATGTAGTACAAATGCTGTAAAGGATTGTAGTGGAGTGTAATGGACTGTAGTGGACTGTAGCATGTTAGCTGTGTAGTATGTATGTACTCTGTAATGTGTTCATTGTGTATTTCGTGTGTACTCTGTAATGGACTGTGCTGTAATAGGTGTGTACTCTGTAATGGACTGTAATAGACTGTGGTGTATTAGTTGTGTATTACGTGTAAAATCTGTAATGGACTGTAGTGCTGTGTCAGTATTTCAGGCCTGAATGGGGAGCTGAGCTGAGTTTACTGTGTATTAGTGTGCTATTACTGACTGTAGTGGACTGTACTGGGGTGTATTTCAGGCCTGACTACTGAGTTGAACTATAACTGTGTGTGTTTCCTGTGTATAAGTGGACTGTAGTGGACTGTAAAAAGGTCTGTAATGGACAGTAGTGGACAGTAGTGGTGTGTGAGTAGTTCAGGCCTGATTGCTGAGCTGAGCTGAGCTGAGCTGTAACCGTGTTTTTGCAGGCCTCGGCTGCTGTGTATATACATGGCTGCAGGTCAGAGAGAGCACATAAACCCTTAAACCTGTAAATAAGCTCCGTGTGGTTCCTGCTCGGTTCTTTAAGCTGATCTCGGCCCGGTCTGGTTCTCCTGCTGGACCCGAACAGCAGAGGGAGAACAGCGCACAGACCGAATATCACGAACACAAACACAGCAGAAACACACACAGTCTCCACGCTACTCACAGCTCCGCAGGAAAGGGTTCGGCTCCTGTTCGTCCCTCAGTGTTCGACTCGGTTCTACTGGAGGGGAAACAAACCTGACGTGCCTTCTATTCCCACAATCCCCGCCACGGAGTTTGCGCACCCTGAAACTCTTCCGTGGGGAAACAGGGAGCGGAGCACAAACGGGCCGAGGCTGGAGAGCGGAGTGCAGAACGGCGACATCTGCTGGTGGAGCGCAAATCTCCATTCATTTCTATGGTGCGATCTTTTCAAATAAAAGGCTGGTCATTCTGCGACCACGCGAACACAGCAGCTACGTATACCATCAATAAAAGCAGAATATTTTAAACCATATAACCATGAAGATCACAATTAATACAAATGTGCTTTTTCTTTTGGTGAAAAATGTCTACTGTCTATTAATCAAGTAATTAATTAACTGTCACATTAAACTACAAACAGCAGGGGGCGCTCTGACCACATCCCATTCTCCAGTAATACTGCAGTCTACCTGATTGCATTACTTTGTTATTTTAAATGACTATTTATGTTCTAAATGACTATTACTATTGTTACTGTTACAAAAACAACATGGAAATTTGTATAAAATGTGATTAAAAAGGTAAAATTACTTGTTGAACCCATGGCATGCATTCTCTTTGGGTTGCTTTTTATGCATTTTCTTTCAATGTTTTGATGTGATGTTATGCTATATATCTCATATTTGAGCTATACATGTTATGTTGTCATTGATGTATAAAAACAACACAAAGTCATGAGATCGTAAAGCTGTTTATATTCATAGTCAATGGTTTTTAAAAAGGAGGTTTTAAAAAGTCTGACTATTGTTGTCTGGGTGGTCTTATGACAGTAAAAGATGAGACATATTTGAAAAGTCTAAGGTTATTGTGACAAATAAATAAATAAATAAATAAATAAAAATATCCGCTCCTGGCGGACAATATCACCGAATTCTTTACTAAGTACTACCAAGGATAATATCCTAATACCAGTATTAATATTTTTGTGCATATAAAGTCATTTATTTACTCTAAAACAGTCTGAAAGCCTTTAGCATTAGCATTAGCTTTGTGAGAGGGCGGAAGGAAAAGTAGTTCCTGTCCCACATTTACTCACTACATTTACTCACTACAGTCATTTCGAACTTTAAAGACTTTTCCCAGCTTTAAAGACATTTCCAGTTTCATAATAAGATAGACATAAATTCATAACTGATAATAATGCTGACAGAAAACACTTTATTATTTTAATTTTAAAACCGATTCTCAGTCAAAGAAACGTCAGGATCGGAAGCATATCTATCCGCCAACTCGACTCGACGCACGAACGGAGAGAGCGGTGGTGGGGGAATGAGTCTCTCAGCAAAACTTAAAAAAACATTAATTAAAGGTGGAGAATTATAATATATATTTAAATATATATTTATATGTAAAGGAGAAGAGCATGTACTAGACAACTCTGTCCGACACAAAGACTTATTCGAAACTTATTTTGACCAAGAAAACGCAGAGAAAACCGATTGCTGTTAGCCAAGATGCTAACCTGAGGTAAAACTACAGGACGACAGAAGGTACGTGTTAATAAAGAATGTGTTTAAACCTGTGAAGGAATCTACAGCGGAATAAAGATAAACAGTAAGTTGAGTAGAGTGAGGGTTTTTCCTCAGCTAACAGTCTGTTTTTGTTATTAGCTGTTATTAGCTGTTAGCTACAGTTAGCGGCGGTGACCGTTATAAATGGATACATTTGAACGGTCCGATGGGCGGAGCCTCAGGTCCCTCAGACATCCAAGTCTAAGCCTGTGCTGCAGAGAGTGAGGCTCTCGGTGTTTAACACCTCAGAGTCCATATAAACTACTCGGGTATCATTCTAGCTCTTTCCTTGTGATGAGAAAGAGATGAGGAGAGTCTGCAGTTGATAAGGTGAGTTACAGTAATTAAACGAATGAAGAAAAACAAAGTTTGGTGCCAGTGGGCTCTAATGTTAGCTAGCTGAAAATATTTTTTCCAGCTCTGGTATACAATGCTGAAATTTAACTGGGGCGTTTAAACTTCCGTACAACTGTATATAATTACCTGCTCTATAAAGAAAACATTTTTTAAAAAATTGCACATTTAAAGTACAATAATTGTTATAAACCAAACAGCAATGCACACTGTTTTGAATTCATTGCTTCTGTGATGTCATGTGTACCAAGTCAATGACGTATTTTCACCCGTTCAGCTTAAAGGTTTAGAAAAGGGTTGAAAATAGTCATGTAAAAATTAATTTAGACCATTTTTGGTACATAAAACCCCTTTAAATCTAACAAGTATTATTAATGTTTAAAAAGGACAGTGTAGTGCATGGACGTTTTAAAACTACACTATGTAAGTTTTGAGGATTTAAGGATATAAGGTTCGGTCACCTTTATGGTGGAAATGTGGAATTGCATCCAACTTGTGGAAGAACATTGGCAGCGCAAGTTGCATTTCAGTCCGATGAGTTTCAGTCT
Organism: Semaprochilodus insignis; assembly: GCA_034552555.1. Lineage (NCBI taxonomy): Eukaryota > Metazoa > Chordata > Actinopteri > Characiformes > Prochilodontidae > Semaprochilodus > Semaprochilodus insignis. The sequence continues at coordinate 36,164,012 of CM067477.1, forward strand.
GATGAGTTGATAGAGAATTCAGAGAGAGAATGCTGTGATGTTAAAGCCAGCAGTGCAGTGTACAGTAACAGAACCGCCTTTTTTTAAAACTGAAATACTGAAATTTGTTCTTCTTTCAGGGGTTTATCAGGAAACCTGTTGCTCATGAAGGGTACAGAGTTGCTAATGGCAGTTCTACTGCACAGGTAAGTTAATATGAGTAAAGTGGTAACCTCTTTGAACTAATAGCCAGTTCTGAGTAATCAGGCTGATACAGCTTAATCATGTAGCCAGTTAAAAGCACTGACTTGGGGTGAACCACCTTTTTAGCTTGTATGTAGTAATGTTAGATAACTGCAACATTTGGATTCTAGCTTGTTTGCAATAACATACAGATACGTCTCCCAAGCGAACAAGCGAGTACTTTCGTAATTCACTGGATAAGGGCATTTGTCAGATGGTGTAATTATAAATTTGGTTCCCAACAGGCCATTTCAGATAAACTGGTACTGGTGTTTTTGGTTGTGTACAGAGTTTTAGGCTTGAATCTTGAATGTTTACAGGGTAGAGGGGGGCGGATGAGTTGTGCACTGAAAAACTCACTACAGGCAAACACATGCGACATGCACCTATACAGTAGTGGGCTAGTGATTGTAGCTATACGGTAGGAGTGATTAAGGTTTGAAGTGAGTCATTTAGAACGGTTTGCGTAAAAACGCTCTGTTCTAGAGAATCTTATTGTCAGAGTTGTTCACAGTGGTGGTGATAGAAACCATAGACATCAACCTCTAAAAGCTTCGTCATGCAAAGGTATTATGTACTATTTGTATAAATATGTTACTTGATGTCTAAAACATTGTTTTAAAATGTATTTTAATCTATTCATGATGTAGGGAGTGATGCAGTGTGCCCCTTAGAGGTTTCCGTTGGTTTCCCCAACACTAAGCACTAAAAATGAGTACTAAGCACACGGTACAAACAGAGTTCATATAGGGGCAACTTTTTAAATTTAGTATTAAGAAAGCCTGAACTTACTAAACCCATCTTTTACAACATGTTGAATCTTACCACCCTGGAGAGGTAAAATCCAACACTCCAGGGTTTAAAATTTAGGACTTCATTACTTGTATCAGCTGTGTTAGACCGGGGTTTAGTTGAACTCTGCAGGGTGGTATATCTTCATTGCCAGGCATTCCTGCTGCAGAGGATGCTTTCTCATTTAGAAAATCAACAACATAAAATTAAACTGGGGCACTTTCGTACTACGGTACATCATTTCATGCTTTCCAGAGAACAGATTTTTTAAATTTGTGCACATTTTAATGTACAATAATCAAACAGCACAACACACTATTTTGAATTCAGTGCTTCTGTGATATCATGAGAACCAAATCACTGACTTATTTTCACCTGTTCAGCCTAAAGGTTCAGAAGAGGTTTGAAAATGGTCATGTAAAAAATTAATTTAGACCATTTTTGGTACATAAAAGCCATTTAAATTTCAGAAGTCTAAATGTTAAAAATAATAATACAAGGAAAGTGTAGCGAGTGGACATTTTAAAGCTACACTATTTATGTTTTGGGGATTTAAGGATGTAAGGTTGATGACCTTCATAGTGGAAAGAACATTTGGTAGCACAGGTTGCCCCGAAAGAATGAATCTATTGAAAAAGAATTCAAAGAGAACGTGGTCAAAAAATTGTTAAAGACGCGTCTTCTGAGGATGAAAGTGAATTATCTACGATTGTCGTCATGTCTTTGTCAGTATAAAGTTGATTTTGAGATAATTTGAGACCTAAACGTTGAGTGGGACCTTTTTGGGTCTGTGTGTGTGATGTGGTGGTGAGAAAACTCCCGACCCATCGGCTCTGACTTTCAAATAATGATTTCTGACTTTACAGAGTGACGCATTGCATTGTTGAATCTTAGTTCTGGTTTGCATTCACACTCAATTTTTATGTAAAACCAAAAAGATGTAAACAGAAGTCATATGTATAAAAAGTAGAACTGCTCTTCTATTACAGTTTCTAAGTTATAAAATTGATTAACTGCAGACTGTCTCTTTCTGCAAGCTCTGTTACTGATAAAAATGCAGTGTGAATATTTAGATTTTGGGAAAACTACACAATATGAGCACCAAAACACAATTTAAAGATGTGTCTGAACAATATATTCACAATTTGTTGTGTGAAAGAAGCATTAAAATAGTCGATGTAAAGTAAGCAGACTAAAAAAATGAAGCAGTGGTGAATAAACCACTGAAAAAAAAGGGGGCCAACAGGAGTTGTGGCCAAATCTAAAGCCCAGAACTGAAAATAACAAACCACAGGACTGCACAAATAAACACCTTTGTTAGCTTCATTCTTCTGTTGCAGCTTAACTGCAGGTTTACTTTGTGGCTGGATGTTTACAAATCAGATACAAAACCTCTGTGATCTAAATAATGGAAAGTCTTTTTACATGAACATTTCAGCAAAATATCAAAAATGATCAGAATAAAAACTATTTAAAAAACTATTTAAATAAACTCAAAAAAGATCATAGGAACATTTAATCTACCACTGCCAGTACATTTTTAGTGACACCTGACTGGATGTATGTTTTCATAAACATTATGTTTTTCATACATTCAAAGCCTTTCAATGTACAGGCTTCTACTTAAATGCTTAAAAAGTTGTTAAAATAAGAAGATACAGTCCATGTTGTTGTTGATGTTTTGAAGTGTAAACAAGTGAACACATCCTCCACAGAGAACAAAATACTGCACGTTTTAATACACAATTTCTGATTATGTAAAATTTTACGCTTTAGTTTTCAGTAAATAAATAGAAATAGCACACTAAAATTGACATGTTTAAGTTTGTTTTAACGTAGACATTTGTTCAGACTTATGTATCCAGCTGTATAAACAGTTGAAGACATGTCTATGTAGTAAATTTGCTTTAGAAGGTGAACACTTTAAATCTAGCTTAGAAAGTAGTTTCAGCAGCCAGTATGATCCCAGCAAAAGGAAAAAAAAACTTTAGCTTTTTTTTAGAACTTAAGGATCTAAAGTAGAGAACACTTTTTTATGGCCACAGCAGGATTGTATATCTATGTAGGTACGTCTGAATTTCTGATTTAAAGTCAATTAAAATTGCTAGCGTCTAGTTGAATAATAGTTACCAAACCAAAGTTTCAGTGCAATAACAGCCACCCAGAATTTACTCTAATCACTGCTGTAACCGTTGTGGCAAATGTATAACCAGAATCAGTGAGTATACTGTAGACTTTACTCTTACAAAGACCACCTAGATGAGACAGGAAACTGCACACATCCTTGAGCCTCGGCTCAAACCGCTGCAGCTAAATAAACGAAACCAGCAGGCTTGAATGTACATTTAAAAAACTTTCATATTTCAGTGGCAGGCATGATGACTGTAAAGCCGACATTCGGAGCTGAATATAACAATAAAAAGGAATGGACCCACAAAGACAGTTTGTATTTAATAAAAGATTCATAATCATAATCTTCTAAGTAGTTAGTGAAGTTTAGATGCAAATCAACACAAATAAGATGAGTCATACTGAAAACATACATACAAACATATAGATAATTTCAGTTCTCAATTCAAATCTGTAATTTACTAAAACAATTACAGCTTATACCACATTTATTATATTCTGATTTAATTTTTTTCATGTTTGTGTCATATTATGAGCTGCAACAATAAAGAAAAAATAATCAGTGAATTGTTTATAAATGTGCATATCAAGCAGTTTACACTTTATATTAGTTGTCTGATTGTATTTTGTCATTTTAATAGACCAACATTTCCCAGATTCTTAATTTCCCACCTTCTTTATTCAGTATAGGTCAGAGTGAGCTTGTAAAAAAGCATGCTAGTGCTTAGCAAATAATTTAGATTGTCTACATGTTAAAATAATAAATGTCCTATTGAATGAATTAGAATTATTTTACATTGTAAACATACAGCTGAAAGTGTGCAACACTGAACAAACACTGAATAAATTTAATTAGAAATTTCACGCTTTCAAGTTAACAGATGAGTATACGACTTCTGTGTCGGGTGGATCATCGTTCTGAATAAGAGGAGACAGAAAAAATTGTCTTTCATACAGAGAAACAGAGATGAAACTGAAGGAAATGGGACTCAGCTGAACTTTGAGTTTACTTACAGACTCGCATTGAGAGGAAACATCACCTGCAAAGAGTTTCATTATATTCATCTGTTATATTGCAGAACAGACTGAGCAGTCGCATGTAGTAAAAGAAGAAAAGATAAGTGTGACAAAGCTACGCTTAATATACACACAGGTACAAAACCTGGGAATCAGTTTTCCATTATATAAACCATAATGCTGTTGCAGATAAATGTTTAAAATCATGCAAATAATTTCACGTAATTTGTAGGAAGCTAATGGGAAATACATTTTAGATTTGTCCAGAATGAAGAACTGAGATTACTGTATA
>CM067477.1:36168964-36183753 GCA_034552555.1 Semaprochilodus insignis
ACATTTTAGATTTGTCCAGAATGAAGAACTGAGATTACTGTATAGCATCAAGTGTGATGATATAAAATATACTTTAGAAATATAATAATATTTAAAAAATAATATTCTGAATTTTTCATAGTTTTAAAGTAGTGATTAAATCACAAGACAAATAACTTCAAATAAAATCATTTATCGTTCAGTAATTCTTCATTGTTGTTCTCATAACTGGTCCAAAATGCTAACATGCTTTTTGGTAAGCAGTGTTTGATATTATACAAGTGGTTTATTATATCAAACAACATGTGAATAAGGCAAACTGTAAATGTACAAAATCTGATGTGTGTGTTTGATCCATTTCAATCCACAGCTGAAACTCATATGAGAAATGTACTAGGTGTGCCTAACTACCAGTTACAAGGCAAGATCTGGTGTTGCCATGTTCAGTGTGCACTTAATAAACTGGTAAATCAGTGTACATACCTGTAAGAGGGTTATTCGATTCTGTGTGTAAATTTACTTACTCCTAGTCCTTCTTCTCCAGCATACAGCAGCAAGAACCATGGCAAGGATGAAGGAGAACCCAGTGGTGATGAGGATTGTGTTGTTCTGAGGGTGGCTGGTTCCTGTCAGAGCGTGAAGGGGGGGAAACTACATCTATTATTCATTCTTTACATGCAGATTTCACAGAGAACATGGTAATGAATGACACTTCGTATACCCTGTGACTCAGTGCCTCGTGTAGTCCAGGGGCTATAGGTTGTAGTCGGTAGCTGAGTTTTTGACTCATCCGAGGTGTGATAGTGAGGAGTCAGCGTTGATGATGTTGTCGTGGTGGTGGGACGCTGGGTAATGTTAAGAGTTAATGGAAAAAGTGCTTTCAGTGTGGAGCCGGTAAACACAGCACAGCTCCAGTTTCTCTGGGTCATATTAACGTTCCTCAGCCGATGGGGGTTTGGGAAGTTCTCTTGGGTTTCCTTTTGGATCCAGTACAGATCTATGTGTGGAATCTTATAAGAAACTTCACACTGCAACTCGACGTTGTCTCCCTCAGTGAGCTCCTGAGGGTCGGCACGAACTGTGGAGTAGACAGAAAAGTATTTGAGTTTTAGTACTGAAGTGAGCAGCACTTAAGGTAGAACAGAAAATACATGTTAGTTTACCTCTCACCACCACAAGTTCAAAGAACGTTTGTTTAGGTTCTGATGAGCGTTTACATTCGTATCTCCCCGAGTCGCCCCACTGTATGTTTGATATGGTTAAAGAAAAGTCGTTGTCTTTATTCCTGAGATGAAGGCGATTTTGAAAGTGAACAGAGTTTAGTGGAAGCTCGATACGGTGAACTCGATGGTGGGATGTCCAGAACCAGGTGGCCTTTATCGATGAAGAGGTCAGATCTTTGCAGAAGAGATAGACGGAATCTCCCTCACTGGCTCGAAACAAAACCGATTCATCTTTTGACGACCCTGAAACATGTGTAGACAACATATGAAGATTTTTTTTTTTTCGTTATTCTTATTATCATGGTAAATATATAAGTATATAGTTATATTTTTTTTTTGGTTTACCATATTTCTCGTCCAAGGTGAAGGTGATTCCCCTGCTGCAGACATATTTTCCTCTATTCTGAGACTGAAAGTTTTTTATAAGTAGATATTCTGTCTCTTTAAATTTCACCCTCACTGTGTTGCTGAATTGAGGTCCTTCCCAACAAGTCTCTCTGGTGTGGCACGAGCAGATTAGAGAAACATCATTTCCTAGCGCAATTTGAGTAACCTTTTCTAAAGAGAGACAGAAATGATTTATTTAATGTAAATATGAGTCTGTTTTTATTAATTCTATCCCGGTAATTAATCCCATAAAATATTTTTTTAACTTACCATTGGAGCCTGTAGGTTCACCAACACAAACAATTAAACAGAGTAAAACCCTCACCGACATTGTAAGAGAGAGAGAGAGATATGTGAATCATCTAGCAATTACAGGAACACCGGTCTCATATTTCCTGTTATGAGACGTGTAAAGTGGAGGTTTCCATTCGAGCATGGTCAGACTGACACTGACATGCCGAAGCACAAACAAGCAAACCACTGACATGAGAAACCACAGCCAACCAGCCAGTCATTGGTTCACTGGCAGCTGATGTCACCGTGTAACAAAGTGTATTGTGTATGCATGTGTGTGTGTGTATATGTATTTACTGTATATGTTTCACTGTTTGCTGTATTTTGCAGCTGTTCTGGATGCAAAAATGAATGAATGTTCAAATATCAGTGTGGCATTTAGCAGTAATTTCACTTGCTGTCTTTGTTGTGGTATTTGAAAAGCTTATGTGACATCCAAGACATTCTAGAAAGTGCTGCCTTTGTGACACCTGTCATATATTTGAGCCTGACAGTGAAGATTTCCTGTGAAGAAAGGTCAGAGTAAGAGGTGGGGAGCACATAGCTGCAATCTGCCATTGCTGAGGGCAAGCGAGGTGTTTGTCTTTTTAAGATGCTCCAGCTCCCAGCTGAGTCATTTCAAACATAGAGTTCAGAATCCAGATAGCTTATCAGATGGGACCTGTTTTTGTAGATTCAGTGTAGGTTGTGCCAACTAACATGTAATATTGATGTAACGTTTTTAGTAAGCAGGTCCTCAAAATCACTAAACTCAATTAAATTCAGTAGTTCTCCGATTACTTCATACTATAAGAGACAGAAAAAACACCTTCCAGTTAATCAAAGTGATGTTTCCGCAGACAGTCTATAAGAGGTCTTTATTTAGACTGGTAGAGAAAATAGTATCTGACTCAACCAGTGTCCTGCTCTCTGAATTCCAGATCTTAACATTAGGTAAAAAATTTAGTAAATTGCCGTAAACACTCATTTGCATTTCTGCCATTTAGATTTCTTAATATCAAGAGGTACTAGGTTGTAGCTTTGGGTGGTGTGCATTATTATGGAGGCATATCAGTAGGAAAATGCCGATAGAAAAACCTGAAAATTAATATGTAGATTGGCAGTCTATTTGTGTGTTTGCATTCTCAATTTCCACTCATATATGCAATATAGGCGTCAGAATGATCAGATTCAGGTTCAGTACTGCAATTAAACGTGCCGTTTGGTAAACTAGCATTTGTAAACATAACATTTAGTCTGCACAAAGATTTAGATGCTTTATGAAGACCTTGGTTAACACAGAAATGCATTTGCAGAGCGGCATGGTTGTGTTTATGATTTGAAATGGCATTATGAAAGATAGCAGTAAGCAGGAAAGATGTCAAAACTCATATTTAAAAAGGGAAACAGCACCGCTGTTCTTCTCAGTTACATATTCCTGCCTACTGTGCTCATTCTGTGTAAATGCTTTCAGCCTGATTGTATTTCCATTTTCTCAGGGTTCCGAGCTGCCAGACGTCTCCTCGGGGCAGGGCCAATATCTTTCTACCTTGTTTTCTTTGGTTGTGCAGTTTCAAATTCCAACTTCAAATAAGAAAACCAATGTATAGAAGGTAAGTTACATTTTAATTTTCATTTTGACCCCATTATTGTAAAATTACATTAGGCACAACCATGTAGTTCCAGAAATACATTTTGATTTACAAACATGTTACTGAGAAAAGATGGTTCTACGTGCTTAAATGTTTTTTTTTTATTTATTTTTTGGTATGGTAAAATGGTTCTTCAGATTGACGGAGACTGTTCTGTAGAGCACCAAAGGCTCTTCTATTGTTACAAGCTGGATATTGGAACAGTAGCGGAACTCTTTGGCACAATATAGAACCTTGTACAACACATTCTCTATTAGTCTGAATTTCACTAAAGAAAAGATCATGAACTAGTTTATAACTGAAAAGTCAGATGTTCCAGACAAAATAAGTGTAAAAGCACCTTCAATCTCTAGTGTACCAAATGGCAAATTAAAATCGCAGTATTGAATTATGATTTTTATTTTGGGCCTAATATTGCAGACATTGTTGTCTCAAACAAAAAAAGTCCCAAAAACGTGTGATTGTTTACTTGTCTATCTCGTCACCTCTAAATCCAGGACTGTACTTTAGATTCCCCATCAGATTATTTTTTTTAATTCTGTCCGTACTCATCGGTGCAGTCGGACCCCAGTGACAGATTCTGAGTCTTTTGAGTGTGTTGAGTGCAGAGGACTCCAGTGAGTCAGGAATGAGGTGTGAATGAGTGCAGGTTGGTGTTAACCCAGGTATACACTGAAGAGGTGAATCTGCAACCCGTGGTGGGCAGAACTGAGTGACTGTGCAGGGCTGAATTCAGCTGGAAGATGGTTCCACCACTAAGGGGCACTAAAGGGCACTAAAGCAGCAAGACCAAGCCTTACATTGGAAGCCACTAGAGGGTGAATTATATAATAAATTATTTAATTAAAAAAAGGGGGAATATGACTACAAAATATGATAAGCTTCAGTCATCCTTGCTGGTCAAACAGAAAATAAATTAAAATTAAAACTGCAACTAAATATAAATGCACCAAAGACAAACGATATCTAAGACAAGATGTTTTGATAAGTAAAATTTGATCTTCTGAAAAAAGAACCAATTCTGAAAGCACAAACATTAAACTTTATTTACATTACATTTCCATGAACATAATTGACCATAAACTATATAATTTCAGTATACTGTATATTCTTAACATTTAAAAATGCGCATAGAAACAGTTTCAGCTTCCTGCATTGAGATACCAACATTTACCAACACACTTAGAAATTAACAGTGTCTAATAAGGAATTTAAGAATGTCTTTCTGAAGTCATCAACTGGGCAAACAAACAAACAAACAAACAGACAACATTTAAATGTATACTGGCACCTCAGCAAATAACACACATATCATTTCATATTTAGAGAGAAAAATACTGCCCTCATTAATCTACACTTAGTCTTCACCCTCGGTCTGGACGAGATTCTGAATAAGAGACAGAAACATGACTTTGTTACTGAGGAACACAGGAGAAAGAGAACTGTAGGATCACTACAGAGCAAAAACCAGTAAAATCACTTAAAATGTGTCTAATTAAAGCTAATTAAGCTTCTCTGATCTAATATTAGACATGATATTAGAAATGATGTTTCAGTGTACTGTGGGATCTGTCAGGTTTTTAAAAAATCTTTTATGGTAATTTTAGATTATTTCATTCTATAATTGGATTGATTGTCCATCAGGCAGACTGGGAACCTGGTACTATTATTTTTATCTGCAGTGCTTTTTATCAACCTGAACAGTCTGGTGGTCTGATCTCTCCCGTCTACTGAGCAGTCTGCCCTGCTGCCGTATTTGAACGGTATTTGTCTTCTTCACGTCATAGTTTCTCTATGACGACCAGCTACGTTGAGGGGGAGCTGTAGCCACAGTGGAAAACAAAGTAGCTAGTACCAAAAACAAGTCTGGTCGAGCCGCACCCTGCGGCAGGAAAGCACCGTTTGCTGGCTGTGTAAGTGTTGGACTCGGTTCCTTTGCGCTCTTATTGTGAAGGGCAGGGTTGGGACCTGCCTGGGCTGTGTGCTGCTATAAGAAGCTGAGAGAGCTGAAGAGAGCTGAAGTAGTGCTCAGAGTAAGAGCCAGGAGATGATAGATTACATGTAGCATGCTATTTTGCTTGTGTTCTGTTTTGCTGTGCCGGGTTCCGGGTGATGTAGCTTTGTGGTTGAGAACCTCGCATCATCTGAGTTTCTGGCGTGAACCCGCTGAACCTTGTTTTCTGTAATGCCTAAACATTTATAGAATCTCTTTGTCCTAAATGTCTTACACCAACTACACCCCACAAACTTCTCTATTCCAGCCGAATGAGCTTAACAGGAAGAAATATGAAGTCACAGTCTGCTTTGTTTTTTTCTTCACCACACAGTGTTCAGTGTTCAGAACACGATGTTCTATTTAACACAGTAGATCAGCACACAACAGACACAGACAGTAAACCACAGAGCATTAAATACCAGTACAGACAATAAAGTATATAAGGCATTAAAGAGACTACCGACAAGGAGGTGATAGAAAACAGACCAGCAGTTGGTCTATAGCAGCAGTGACTGTCCACTATTATTAACAGTGATCATTAAAATCAGTCATAACATGTAGACGTAACATACACCACACATTATTTATTGTCTTAAACTTTATTACTAGCCATGTTAGTAGCCTGCAGTGTCGCTATAGCAGTAATGTATTTAATGAAGCAGCTCAGCTGATAAAGTGGTTTGAATTAACACCCATACACTTTGAAATAGTCATAGCTGTTACGCTGTGTTCACCAGGTGCTTTGGTACCCACTGGTAAATGTGTTGCTGATTTCTTGTGTGTCACGCTTCTGGGCTTGCCCGCCAACCACGATCTCCCGACCTCCATCGCCCAGAGTTCAGTACCCGATGACGTCACAACCACATGTCCGGAACCCACCAATCACATTCCATTCTCCCATTCCTCGTCTCCCGAATACTGATCACACACACCTGTTCACAGTCCGCTCTGTTTGTGTATATACCCTGTTGTTTCCTTTGTTCATTGTGAAGTATTGCCAAACCCTGTTTGCGTACTGAGCGTTTCTCCCTTGCTATCTTTTGCCATTTCTGGTTTTCGACTCTTCTTTGTATTTTTGGTTTACTCTCTTGGATTCTCCCTTCGCTTTGTTTACTGGTCTGTTTGCTCTCTTGGTTTTGACTCCTGCCTGTCCTCCTGGTTTTGGCTCTGTCTTGCCCTTTGGTTATGTTTGCCTGGTTGTTGCTGTAGCCTTTAATAAAACCCATTTTGCTTATAGCTCTGTGCACGTTGACCTGAGTTTGTTCATTCTGACATTGTTGGAATATTTGTTATATAAATTTGCATATGAACTTATTTTAGTTCCAAATCAAGAACAGTACAGAGACTTTGTTACTTTAACATAAAACGCACTTGTAATTAACGTGAACCATTTTTCAGTTTGTAAATCGAAGAGCCTGATTGGTTCAGAGTACTAAATTAAAAATACTACCAAACTTCCAAAGCATATTATACCACAGTCCATAATACAAACAGTACATCATCACTGCAGGAACAAACTCTTCTGTCCGAAATATCCTCACACAGTTCCTGCAGATGGTGCGGTATGGGTGGAGTGTCGATTGCGCATCTAATAGCATCCCACACATTTTCATTTGAGAGATGGTTCTGGTGATGCGGCAGGCCATGGCCTGTGTGTTCAGGGGAAGCTCATGTCGCTGGTGCGTGCCTTCTTCTCTCCACTGCCGCCGACAGCGTGCTGTGGTAGTAACTGCATGACCAGTATGACGTGCAATGTGTAAATAAGACCATCCCACTTCCCGGAGCCCTACGATGCGACCCTTTTGACCGTTCAAACTCTCCCCTGAGGGTTACTTTGCTTGCAGATGGTGCTACAACAGCACGAGCCAGAATGGAAAGCACACACAACAGGACGACCTTACATCTCGAGTAACGAGACCTGTCTGAAACTGGTATCATTCGCGTGGTCTCAATATGTCAAACCTACCCACCAAGTTCCTGCGGGTTGAGTCCTTCTGGGTGCAGCTATTTTTTCGTTGAAGATTGTACTTTAAGTGTATCAGTTGAGTCCAGTAACATTAAACAGTCTATAATTTAAGAAAGCGGAGGTAGTGTGTATCGGTATTATTCTCCCCTAAGGTAAATATCAAGAGTAAGTAAATTTCTTCTTACCTTTAGTCCTTTTTCTACCGCACACAGTACTGCTCTGTTAGGAAGAGAATACAGGGAGGGTCAGAGACTGGCGCTTATTCTGACTACGACATTTCATCAGAACCAAAGCGCTGAGTCTCTCCACAATGTAGACGAGTAGATTTGTGGAATAAAACGTCAAATAAACAAACATTACTCAGCGCTGCCCTCTAAAGGCATCATTAACGAACATCAAAGGAAATATGATAACTGGTGTATTTTATAACATAAGTAACAGAAATGTTTAATAAATTACATGATTCAGCATCAGACAGTCTACAGATCCTTTATAAACACCGGCTCACAGAGGAGCGGTGTTGAAGGAAGACAGGAGTGAATAATAACGTTATTAAGCACATTGTTAAGGTGAAGTTTTCATTCTAAGAGGGTCTCAGAGTGTGACTCTGGCAGTGCCTGTACCGGTACCTGTGGTCGTGAGACTGTCAGGGCTGTGTCTTGTAGTCGGTAGCAGAGACTCACCCCCCGAAGATGATGTTGTCGTGGGGGTGAAGGGCTGGTTGATGTCGAGAGTTAGTGGAATAAGTGCTTTCAGTGTGGAGCTGTTAAACACAGCACACGTCCAGTCTCTCTGGCCCATATTAACGTTCCTCAGATGATGTGGGTTTGGGAAGTTCTCTTCCCTGTTGATCCAGTACAGTCGTGTGTTCGGCAGGTGATGAGAAACTTCACACTGTAATGTGACGTTGTCCCCCTCGGTCAGCTGCTGAGGGTCAGTGTGAACTGTGGAACAGAGAGACGGACTTCAGTTCGGTTTGTGGGTGTGTTAGTGCTGACCTGTTGGAGTGATCAGGGATTTGAAGTAAGGATTACTGATGACCTGTTCGGTTACCTCTCACCACCACGAGCTCAAAGACCGTCTTATACTGAGATGAACTGTGGAAGCGCTGACACTCGTATCTCCCCGAGTCGCCCCACTGTATATTTGAGATGGTTAAAGAAAAATCAGCGTTCTTATTCCTGAAATGGAGCCGGTTTCCAAAGTGGGCCGAGTCCAGTCCGAGGGTGATGGATTGATCTGAATTGTGGGATCTCCAGGACCAGTTGGCCGGTTGAGATGAAGAGACCAGATCTTTGCAGAAGAGGAAGACTGAATCTCCCTCACTGGCTCGGAACAAAACAGACTTGTCATTTGATGATGCTGAAATAAACACACACACGATTATTATTATTATTATTATTATTATTATTATTACTATTATTATTTGTAAGAAGTTATGTAATTGTTTACCTTGTTTCGGTTCCAAGTTTATTTCTTCACTGTTGCAGACATACCGTCCCTTCTTCTGATCTTTAAAGTCTTTTATAAGTAGATATTCTGTCTTGTTTATATTCACTCTCAGTGTGTTCCAGATTTGAGGTCCTGTCCAACAAGCCTGTCCAGCACTGCAAGAGCAGCTGTAGGAAACATCGTTCCCTGGAGCTATACCAATTGGCCTTCCTAAAGAGAGACAAAAATTTGAGACACTGCAGGGGAACACAGTTATTAAAAACAAACCAGATTTTACAATATACCTCGGCACATTAACTTATTTATTTATTTACAAAAATAAAAAAAATGTTTTGTTTGGCATTTATATTTTTAAACCTTGCAAAAAATAGATTTAAATATGCAAATGACACACAATCTAATTAAATATGCATCGAGTTGCTTTAAATAAACAAAATTATTAATCTTGTATCTTTATTTTTTTTAGTCAAGAAAACACTATAACACAATCTAGCATAAATCCAGCTATGAGGAAATATTAGGAATTTCTTCTTAAATATCCTTCAGGAAAGGGTTAGGAACGAGAGAGTAGGCTCAGATCTTTGATTCTAAATAAGCTGATTTTGAGGAAGAATGGTTTTAGGAGCTGCATCAACCAGAACACAGGCACAGTTTGTGTGAATATTGTCATTGGTACAAATAAAACACATGTATTTTAATACTGTATTTAGTTTCTGCAAGACACATGTGTGTTCAGTGTAGGCGGAGCTAAGCGTTCAATAAAAGACAGCTTGAATAAAATGGTCATGAACTGACTAAACATGCTAAATAAACCTGTTTCTGTTGTGACATTTTAATGATCTCAGTTCTCCAAGAGAACATTTTTCCTGCAAAAAAATGATCAGACAGAACCGAACAGAACTGACGGAACCTAAACCATCATTACTGCCTGTAGAGTCTTCACTTCAGTAGAAAGGAAATGCAGTTCCGCTAGGTGCTATTCCATCAGACGGAGGCATTATTAGAACTTACCACTGGAGCCCGTAACAACAAAAACAGTCAAACAGATTAAGAGTCGCGCAGAGATTCTGACAGACAGCGCTACGTGAATCATCTTGCAGCTAGAGGAACATCAGCATCATATTTCCTCCTATGAGATGAGTAAGGAGGAGGTCATCTGTCCAAGCCTTGCACACAGATCACTGAGATGAAGAAGTCACAGAGAGCAGGGCAGGCATTGGTTCACTGGCAGCTGACGCAACAGTGTGAACTGCAAGTTTTGTCTGTTTCAGGATCTGTGGGTTTCACACGTCTGTATTTCTAGTCCACTACATACGTTCTGCAGCAGCGACGGATTTTACTATTCAGATTTCTGTTGAATGTCATGAAGGTGCAAATACAAAACTGTGCAGGGTACTTTTAATTTTACAATGATGGATACAGGAAGTGTAAACATGTGGCAAGCCCAACCTGGGCTGTGTCCAGATACTTTTGCTACTGCTCCTGTCCTCCCCCTCCCCCTTCTCCTACTCCGGGAACATGGGGGAATCAAGGAAAATAAAGCAGGGAGAGAACGAGCAGAAACTGAGGAAGCAGAACAGCTATCTGGTCACAGCTCAGCTGCTACACAGAGCCAGCCTGTTCACGTTTATCTGATATCAGTATTTAGTTATGTGATTTTATACCAATTACTAAACGTGTAGCAAACATAATAGATTGTTTACAGATAATACCACGTCACTGTTTTGCTATGGCGTGAACTGCAGATGGAGGGCAGGCAGTGATTATTCACATAGGGGGCGCTATAAGAAACTCTGATAGTGCCTGTGGTTGCGTCGTTTACAGTTGCTCAAAATCATATTAGCTGAAAAACCACAAGGAGCTTTTAGCGAGTACTAAAAGTTGTTTTTCATGAGGGAGAGAAATGCAAGAAGTAGGCAGCAAAAACGTCTTCGTCTGCACAGATCCACTGTGTACAATACACCATACAACACCTGCTCCTCAACACCGCACCGGGCTGAAGAACCTTATTCCGATTTGCTGTTCCACCTTAAATAGTGTTGCAGGCACCAGAATGTATCTACCGTACTGTTTAAGGTGGAACAGGAAAACTGGTAAATAAAGAGCTGCTTCAGCCTGGTGTGGTGGAGAGGAGCGAACGTTGTATGGTGTACTATACATGGTGGATCTGCAGGAGTTCACTGGTGTAGACTGGTGTTCAGTAAGCAGCCGTTCTGCTAATGCTGAGAGGCACAGCGGCCCTGAATGTGTGTTGCTCCAGCACATTAACAGAAAACCATACGTCAGTCATTGTGGAGCTCCTTGCTACCGAGATTAACCCAACCGCTAACAGAGGGCTGTGTGTCTCAGTGCTTTTGTCTGCTTTGGTTTGTAATCTCTCCGGTCTCTCCGTACTTTTCTCTCGTTATATCGTCTAGACTGGTACAATACAGGCTCCATCTCCTCCATCCTGCTGTTTACCCACTGCCCTCCATCTGGATTTTGCTCTTCATCGGAATCATGTGACTGAAAACAACCTATAATAGAAACCCAAATAATCTAAAGTATATTTGGATTGCTCTGGTTTTGTCCATCCTCTTTGAGCATGTCTACAGTGATGTCACTTTAAAATTCTTAAAAGTCTTCCTGGGAAGTCTACACCGATGTGTCCCATGTTGGAAGCCACTTGGGCGGGTATTTTAAGCAGCTTCTCTTGTACTCTGACAGTCTTCTCAGCACACCACAGTGCTGTGTTCTTTGAATTGATCCTGTTTTAGAGTCTGAAACACAACTCGTTTGTCATTCCACCGCTTTCCTTGTGATAAGATACAAGGTGACTCTAGTTCACCGGCAAAAGTCGAACTGGTCCCCTGCAGGGATACACTTGATATAGGCTATACAGTGTTTCTTATTAAAGCTCTTATTAAAATGGCAAGACTCTGGGGTAACAGTGTGGGAGGCACAGTTCAGCGTGCAGTAATCATGGCCATATGAGTACTTCGGAGATGAGGACTTCTGGTGGCAAGAGACAGGAACAGCAGGCGCAAATGTGACCATCTAATCACAGCTACTGTAGGATAGGAACATATATAAGCTAGTAACAAGTGGACAAGAAGGCCATCAATGTTCCAGTTCATCCCATAGGTGCTGGATGGGGTTGAGGTCAGAACTCTGCAGGTCAGGTCTTCCACCTCAGACGAAAGTTGATCGTACACTGTTGCATTACAGTTTCCCATTATTGCCTTAGACCAGTATTTCCCTTCCACCAAACTTTACCTAATGCAAGTGTTCTGCTTTTCTTACAACCTCAGGGATGTACAGTCGCTCCACACCGACTCACCTCCATTCACAGAACCCCACCACTTTTGAGGTACATTGTAATTGTAGTTACGTGATACCATTAATGGAGTAAACATGGAAGAAGGTTCTGCTGATGATCCAGGAAACACAAATCTGATCAGTGCTTTCAGAAATGAACTACAGCTTACTGAAACAAACCACATCCCACCAAACTGTAGTTTCACTGGGAAGAAAAACATGCTGAAGTGACAAAATAATGTGAACCAGTTACAGCAGAACCGGAAGTATTTGCTTTCTGGTTCCTGAATCTCCCTGAAAGTCTTTTACACTTGAACTGTGGTTTTGATTTGCCTTTCTACCAACCCCAACAGCAGTTGTGAAAGTTTCCTGGTCTTTCAGACCTTAACCTGACCTCCACCCTTCCTGTTATCTGCCATTCTTAATCACATTAGGAACTGAAGAACCGGCTCCCTAAAAACGCTCTATCTACTTAAAGCTTCTCCTGCTTTGTGGGCATCAGTTATTGTAATGGTCAGAGTGCTGAGCAGCTCCTTAGAGGACCCATGGCTGCTGACTGGTGGGATGAGGTTGGAGGAGTGTTTATAAAGCTGTGAAATCTGCATCACCTGGTCTTTCCTAACGAGGACTCTGAACAAGCCACAGCACAAAAAAAGCCGCCGACTAAAGTCTGAGATCCTGGTAACAGTTAGCTGAGAGCTCATATCTCTTGGGGTGCCCAAATTTCACAAGGTGCTTGTTTCCTTTTTATCACTCTAAAATTATACAGAATAAAAATAATACACTAATCTTTTGGGAAAAATGTTTCACCTTTAACTTCACGCCTTTTGGAGAATCAACTGAGCTTTTGCATGCCACTGTAGTAGTCCGGCACTAGCCCTAAACTTGTCTGAGAGACCAAACAACAAAATCTTCATAATAAGGGGATTTTTATAATAAGAAGACAAATTTAATGTGGAAAAGTTTGGAGCAACATGGCTCATGTTTGAATGGTCAAATTACGTCCTCAACAGGGAACAAACTCAAATATGGCATTTATTTGTTGAGTTTAACATATTAGTTAAATAAATAAAACCTAAAATATACAATGTGTCATATAGTCCAGAACTGTATGAAATTTTGGAATCTGCATTTAAACTATTTTCATTCCAGAACCAGTTTAGCTGAATGTCTTTAAAGATGGTAAAAGCATTACCAAGTTCATTTCATGACTTTTAATGAAAATATTTTAAATTGATTATTGATTTCACATTGAACCAACAAGCATAATCTGTCAGCATAATTTCATAAATGCAGGTTAAAAGTGATCACTTTAGCACCTGATATACAGTATGAATGTATTGATCGGTCAGGTTTTTAGCACTGGCTTTATTATTAATTTCTTATTAGGCAGCCAAACTAAAGTCTCAGTACAATAACAACCATCCAGACTTCAACTTGAACACCTGACTTAGGCTCATATAAACCATTAGCAGGCTTTTCTCTTGCTGTCTCAAGCTGGAGGAGACAGGAAGTTGCTCACGTCCTTTAAAAATGTCATTCATTTTAAGTTGCTGTTTAAAAACTGAGAGGATCTGTCAGAGATCATTTATCTTACTGATGAAAGAAGCTAAACTAACAGCTTAAAGTTGATAAAAGAGTGATGACTAATGATGGAGGTCCATTAAAAAGCAGTTCATTGTTTGAATTTAGTACATGACCAGAGCAATACAAAAAGAAGACTGTAGTAAATTTAGAAAGGAATAATTTGATAAATAAATAAAACATATTCTTCATATGTTAATACACAGTTACTGTTGAATTTAATATTTTCATGTTTAACTCTATACCAGCTATAAATGTTTTTTGTCATTTGTATATGACTGTGAATATGACATGTCTCTGGCCAGTGTGGTCAAGCAATGTACATTCAGCCATGTGGCTGCGACAGGAAGAGCAAGTCAAACCGCTGAAGCTGAGTAAGTGTGAAGGACTACCCAGATATAATATTTCTGTAAAATACAACACAGGTCTTTTAGTTTTAATCATATTTGTTTATTATAAGCAAAATAAGCCAGCTTACTGTCATGCAAAAAGGCAATTCTACAAAAACAAAATATAAACATAAGACATAAATTGGAGTATTGTGTTGATTGCAAAGTTAACGCTTCCTCTACAGAACACACGTCTGCACATTTGATTTGCTAAAATGAATATACTGGGGGGGAAATGTATACTGTCTTTCCACTGGTTTCAACTTGGCAAATAAACAGAAATTCTGCTTACAATGTATTTATAATGTTTACAGATGCACAGATTGATCAGCCGGTCATTGGAATAAGAGAGACCTGTCGATTTGATCGTCCGGCAGATGTACTGCCGATACCTGCTGATACCTACTGATACCTGCTGATATCTGTTGATACCTACTGATACCTGCTTATACCTACTGATATCTGCTGATATCTGCTGATACCTACTGATACCTGCTTATACCTACTGATATCTGCTGATATCTGCTGATACCTGCCGATATCTGCTGATACCTATTGATACCTGCTGATACCTGCTTATACCTACTGATA
>CM067477.1:36207802-36220400 GCA_034552555.1 Semaprochilodus insignis
TATATATATTTACCAGTATAATTATACAGTACTGTTGAGTTTATACCCCGCACTCACCTTATTAATATCTAGAACCTAGTAGATCCACAGTAAGATATCTAGATATCATATAATTACCAACATAATTACACAGTACTGTGTAATTATGTTAACACCCAGTTAACATATAGAACCCAGTAGAACCACAGTAAGATATCCAGAATTATATCATTATCTAGATAATTACACAGTACTGTGAAGTTCATACCCCACACTCATCCAGCTAATATCTAGAACCTTTTGGGCATTTCAGTGTAATTTAATTAGATTGCGAAATCATGAACTGGTGCTTTGAAGTTTGAATCTCACGCTTACCTGGTTAATATCTAGAACTTACAGGACTATAAAAGTAAATGTAATGTGTTTATGGTTATACAGTTGTAGTGCTGTAATTGATTGATGACGTACTCTACTGACATACTGTATTTTGAGCACATATAAAATGTGTACAGTTATTGATATAAATAAAGTATCATGTCGTTACATTCCAGAAAAAACCCTCATATTTCCCAAACGGAACCTGTATAGGAGAGGCCTAAACATACGTAACAGAGATCATTTCTGTGAGTCCACGTATGATGAAATGTCCAGATCGTGTAAAGAGCAGCTGCTGTGTTGCTGTATAAATATGAATAAAGGATAAAGGAACATTGGAGAGTGAGGATATATAGATTAGCATCCCGTGCTAATTCTCAGGAGATCAGAGCGGGTTACAGTCTGTACTTTTGGCCGCTGGTGAAATGTTTGCCCTTGGCTGGAGTTATTAACCTTTGCCTTTGTTGATAATTTAACGCATTTCAACATGACACTGCAGAACCCGCAGCAGATCTGAGCTTCCATTCGCTCAGATAGAGACCCATTATTCATTATTCACATCCTGCGAGAGAAGATCTGTGAATGATTAACCCACTCCGACGGCATCCTGGAACCTCATACCAATTACACAATGGATAAAATGAACCCGCTTCAGATTCCCTGTTCAGTTCAGTCTGGAGTTCCTTGTTTGTGGGAATTTGGCCAAAAAGGTGAACTGTGTTGCCGAACCGGGTATCGTTCTACCTGGGGCACCTCTAGATCTGAGCAGAAGCTGGTTTATCAGTTATTGATCATTGTTTTTTTTTGCTACAGACTCCCAAAAATACCTAAAAACCTAAAAACTGAAAAATTGATTTTTGTTAATGCTCGTTATCAATACATGTGCATGGATAAAAGTGACCATTAGTTACAGAGGCACTTATTAAGAAGTTGTTTTTTTTTGAATAGAGCAAACATAATCCCACCTTCGATAAAAGCAGAATTATATACGAACTCTTTCACTGTAAATAAACATTTTATTTCCTGTAGACTTGCTTAGACTTGTATTTACTGTTTGATTTCAGTTAAACCCAGAAAACATAAATATATTTACATCCACTTTAAAAAAATAGGAGTCAATATTAAAATATACCACAACATGAATCAATACTGAAATATGTGTACAATTATTTTTTTTAAATATGAGGTGAATGTTAAAGTATATTTGCATATAACTGAGAAAAAAAAAGATCAATATTGATATATATTTGTATAGGTATTTATAATAATAATGAGTCAGTATTGAAATATATTGACATGTATCTAAAATTATGAACCAATATTGAAATATGTTTATATGTATTTTTGATTTTTTTTGTCAGAACTGAAATGTATGAACATATAAGTCAGTGCTATAAATTTGCATGTACATGAGGGAAATGGCAATATTGAAATGTATGACCATATATCTTAAAAATATCAGTCAACATTAAAATAGTTATATATAAGTGTCACTATTATTTACAACGGCATTTAAATGTATAAAGAGCTACAAAGCATATAAAAGACATATAATACATACTAACAGTTATAAACGCATTATAAACTATTAAAATGCTCATCACTGAGTGCTTCTAGTAAAGTAGTTATTACTTTGTTATTATAGTATGTTACACATTGATATACATCAGTCACATATTTGAACTGTTTATAATATGTTTATAACTGTGTATTATTACTGTGTAATTACATGCAGATCTTTATCTATGTAAGAGGCATTATATTGGATAGTGATACTTGTGTTACAACATGTTTATAAGCCCCTTTACCCCAAATGTCGTTGAGTTTGGTGTCTGAGGTTTGCTAGTTTAGATTTAGGATGGGGGAGCAACAAGGCTTTTGCTAATGCTAACCAGAAACCGAAGCTCATATCCCATCAATTAGCCAATGCTTGCTCAACAACTCCACACAGTTTAAAGTTGAAGTTCTTCCTATTAATTAATCAATATATTTTGATTAATTAATTTTGATTAATTAATTAATTGATTAATTAATTAATTGATTAAGTAATTAATTTCCCATTCCACCTTAAATTGAAGGTGAAGCAGAACATTTGAATATGAAGGTGGTGAACAGGAAGCAGACTTTGCTAACACATTTAAGGCAAGTGAATTAGACATGCATTTAGCACTGTGCTAATTGGTAGGGGACAAGCTTCCATTGCTAGCTACATTAGCCTTGTAGCTAAACCTCAGGCAAAAACCTCCAAACCAGTAGCTCATATTAGACAAACAGGTAGTTTTACTTCATTTAACTCAACTCTGCATTTACAGTGTGAGAGATGCTTTCCTGGCCTTACCTGCAGAACAGAAGAGGAGAATTGTGGGTAAGCATCACCTGACCTGGAGAATCCTTAACACTGTACACTCTGTTCTAATACTGAGTACTAGCAGCCACATATACACTTGGAGGCTACCTATACGGGGACTTCATAACACATGCATAAGCACTGAATAGCATATTCATAAAGCACAAACAGTTCGCTGATGTTTCATTAAGTAAGGCACATAGTATTGACATACAGGGTCTTAATCTGTGATGACTGAGGTTTGTTCAGAGTATAGCACAGTTATAAAGCTTCATCACTGTGTAATAAAGCTTTAAAAACAGATCACTGGATAGGTTTGAGTCTGGTTTTCATCTCTCCATCCATACAAGTAATCAATGTTCACTCAATGTTTAATTTTAATACTACTTGTAACCACATTTAAAATTGCATAATTTTGTATATATTAGATGTTTATGAGATTGAAAGCAAATTTTTATAGCACTGATAGGTGGCATTTATAACTAGTCCTCTGTTATATATTATATATATATTTATATGGTAGTGATGTCTTATGAATATGTCATAAATGGACTTTTATCTCTATGCTATGACAATGGCATAAGACATACAAAATGTTTAACTGTATTCTGGTACAGTTACTATAAAAACACATATACCATATAGAAATACAATATTGCATGCTTTAGTCTCTATAACATGATATATACTGTATTACAATAGTAATGATGCTTCATAAGAGAATTATCGATGAACTTTAGTTCAGGAGCTCTTAGTTTAAATGCTTCAGTTTAAGTCAAGTACTTCATGAGACATCTCATGTCCTGTTGAATACTGTTATAAGCTGTTTATAAAGATTTAAGCTTTGCTTTATAAATATGTTATCAAGTGTTCATGTTTATGCATGTATTATAAGGCCTCTAAAACATAGCATAAAATATATATCATGGTAATGATGCTTCATAAGTGCTCTTATGTCAGTACAATGTCATGTAGTTCATACAATGTCTCACTTCCTGTTGAATACAGTGTTTATAAAGCTTTATATAATATAAGGTGTTTATAAAGACTTAAGTTTTGCTTTCTAAATATGATATCAAGTGCTTAGGCCTGTGTTATGAAGTCTCTATAACATGGCCTAAGATGTATCATATGGTAATGATACTATATAACAGTGTTATAAATGGGCTTTAGTTTAAGAGCTCTTATGTCATTACAATGCCATTTTTTACATAACATAACATCTCGTGTCATGTTGAATACTGGCATAAGTTGTTAATAGGATTTAATCACTGCTTTATAAATATGTTATCAAGTGCTTAGGCATGGGTTATAAAGTCTTTATAACATTATATACACGGTAGAAGAGAAAGATGCTTTATTACAGTGTTATAAATGGAGCTTTGTTTAAGAACTGTTATGGCACTACAGTGTCACGCACTTCAAAAGTCATACTGGCATAAGCTGTTTATAAAGATGAAGATGTAAGCTTTGCTTTCCAAATATGTTATCAAGTGCTTATGCATATGTTAAAAACGTCTCTATAATATGGTAAAAGATGTATTACATACTTATGATGCTTCATAACAGTGTTATAAATGTACTTCATAAGATTATTATGTCAGTACAATGTCATGCACTTCATAAAACATCTCACGTCATGTTGAATACTGGCATAAGCTGTTTAAAAGATGTAAGCTTTGAGTAATAAATGTTATCAAGTGTGTATGTATGTCTTATAAAGTCTCTATAACATGGTAATGATGCTTCATAACAGTGTTAGAAATGTACTTTAGTTTAAGAGCCCTTATGTCAGTACAGTGGCACTTCCTGCATAAAACATCTCATGCCATGTTGTGAATACTGACATAAGCTGGTTTTAAAGTTTCAGGCATTGCGTTATACATATGTTATCGCGTGCTTATGCATGTGTTATACAGTCAAATACAATGTTATGACAGTGTAACAAACACACAGTAGCTTCTGTTTTCTAGTTTTTCCATTCTGGATAGTTTTAAAGTCCTACAAACTGAAGCCAAACACATAAAAATAACAATTTAATTAGAATTTTATTGAATTTGTGCTTCTCACATGACCGACCACCAGATTCTCACTGTGAAATCTGAATAAAGCTCCATAAATTTCAACAGCATGGCGTGAAAACAGCATCCATTACCAGCAAACATGGGGTCAATTATTTATGAAAGGCAAATGAATCTTCTGCTGGAGTCATAAATGAGAAGTGAAGGATGTGTCATGTGCTGGGAGGGAAACCCGGACCCCTATTTTAATCTGAAACCACGCAGTTATTAACCTCCGTTTATTTACTGATTGATCTTATTGACGGTGCGACTCCTAACTCCTACGTGTCCTGGATGAAACAACGCATGCGGTGAAGAAGAGACATTATTTAGAGTAAACGTGTTTTATGTGGCTCTTCGTCACCTGTCTGGATCTTTGTCACCTGCCTGATGAATGATTAACCAAAGTAAAGCAATAAAGCCGTAGATTATGGAAAGGTTGATCATGTTGGGGTCATAAAGATTGCTGAGTTTTATGGTTCTCTGCCTGGTCTTACCTTGACACAATTTGCATGCGAGGCTTCGTTCCTGCTCCTTTGACCCAGCGGCTCTTTAAGAGGAATGTTCCGCGGCGCGGTGAGCCCCTGACAATTTGGTTATGTATCGTATTGACTTTTACAGGTTTTTCGTTCTGTTTGGAACAGAGAACCTTTGTGACACTTCAGGTCATGTTCCTATTGCATATGCTCATAAAGTCTAGAGAACCGGATGAAGATACGTGCCTGTTTGCGATGGCCTATGCGCTTCAAAATACAGGTTCCTCCGTGGTTCATAGAGTTCTAGGAGCAAGCTTTCATTTCTATAGGCCTTGGAAGGCCGTCGAAAGGTTCTTTGGGTTTGTCCATGGCATCCTTGTATGCGTTAGCGTGTAGTACAGTCTGTATGGTGTTTGAGACGGGATCTGTTGGGAGGAACACGGAAGCGAGAGAGGTTCTCCAACACTGTCGGTCAACATTTCAGAAACTACAGAATTCCATTGTTCCACTCGAATGGGGTTCCTCTGCGGTTCCAGGCTAACTCTGGTTGGCTTACTTGCTTGCTAGCTCGACATTTTTGTATCTCCAAAATTTTCGAATTTAAAAAATAATTGTAAAATCAATTAAATTTTTTATTTACTTTGAAATTAATTTTAATTAGTTTACATATAAAATTTGGCTTCTCCAAAACAAAAAACAAACAAACAAAAAAACCCCCGAATTTATTGTTAAAATTTTAATGTCTTTTAATATACAGTCAGTGGAACCGGACATTTGGGGTCATTTCATCATAAAATGTACATGTATAATGTGAAGGACAACTCGCATTTTCAAATTCCGACAGCAGTGATATTTGGATAGTGATAACTACTATACGAGTTGGAAAGGTTTGTGCGCTCCTGATCAAATTCCATGTTTTATTTCCATTTTCTTCATGAACATTCATACATTAACACACCCGCTACAGGAAACACAAGGCCTTTTATCCCCTAATTTTAGTGCACAATTTATATTACTTCCTGAATTTAAAATATTGGAAAAAAAGAACATTAAATATAAAATAAGCAGTGACTGGGCACTAAAATGTGTAGTGGACTTTTCAATCCAAAGACGAGTACATCAGCCATTTCTTACAGCTACATACAAACTCAAATCACAATAAACTATAAATAATACATATAAATATCTCAAAAGATTACATTGCTATTCATTTGCAAAATAGAAATACGCTGTTCAAAATCTCCAAAGTACCTCCATAATTTCAGAAAATCAGTTTTCTTTCACTTTGTATGTAAATTTAGTGATGAATTAACCAATAAAAGTATAAAAGTACTCCAACATTACTTAAAGCAAAATCTCTTTACGCTAATTAATATGCTAATTTTAATTTATAGAATATTTTTGCCCTCTATTGTAAACTTTTGAACCATTTTTGAGATATTTGTTTTTCTTTGCAATCAAATATAGAATATTATCACCATTACATGTACCTACAATAAAAAGTATTATATCAATGAAACCAGTGAAACTTCTGAACAGCGTGTGCGATAGTTTATTGTATTTTAGAATGTGCTATATTTCACAACAAAAGATTTAAAATTGAAAAATCTGAACCCAGGTTAATCACTGCTGTGTTATAAATAATCGGACTCCAACAAAAAGACATGCAATTTCAAAAGTAAGCATTACTATTCATTCATTCATTTTCCAAATAGAAATACAATATAAATGCAACATAAAAACCTTAAAATTCCAAAATATAAATATATCCTCAGGGGCCCCAAGCATGTTCCTCCCTTGCCTAGTGGTAAGCAGCACCTCGGGGTATATAGAATATTATCATTATTAGAAGAGTTTTATTGATATCAGTGAAACCAGTGAAACTGTTGAACAGCTATGTGATAGTTTATTGTATTTTAGAACATTATATTATATTTCACAACCAAAAAGTTTGAAAATTGAAAAAAAAAAAAAAACCCAAAAACACATAATGTTCTGGAGTTAGAGGAACCTTTGGGGAGGCTGAAACGAGCATCCACATGGGGGAACTACAACTGATCTCAGACAATACAGAGCAGCACAGTTAAAATAAAGCCTTAACTCACTAAGCATTGTTTTTGTTTTGATGTTGTTTATGATGTTTATGTTTTTTATCTGAACTTTATCAGAACTTCCATGTGCAGCTTCAAGAACACGTTACAGCTTTAAAGCCAAACTGGTCTTAAAAGTGTCCTCAGGTGAAGGTTTCACAGATTTAACCGCACTTTGATCCCTAAAAGGAGACGGACACGTGAAACAGCTGCAGAACCAGCATCTGGAAACACTAAATCAGATCTGTAGCAGGATTGAATAATCCCTGCATGTTTACTCGTTACTGTATCTCTCCAGAACCAAGTGCCACTGTTCACTGTGATTCTAACCCTAAACCCCGGCCAGCGTTCTCCTGAACCTTTAGAACCACCAACAAGAAATAAAGTCCAATTAAAACTGATGTTCTGAGCTGAGTTCATGTGTGTTTTGTATTTTGTTTGAGCTATTTATCCTGGATTTATTCATCTGTATGTTATGTATCAGCTTTCATCTGCCGATAGGATTTATTTTATTCTATTATTTATTTTATTTAGTTTTATTTTGGTCACTGAGCTGCTCATTTTTACTGAATTGAATTAGCATTATGAGTTTAATAAGGAAACACTGAACTGTAACGCTGAAAGTACCAAACAAATCTCAGTTTATTGTGGTTTACTATCATTTACAATAAAATGACCAGAAATGTGCACTGTAAGCAGAAATACTTTAATATAACTCATGGCATTAAAATTCACTGTAGAAACATGATGGTTTAATCTTAAAATAAATATTTTGAATTTATATTCTTATTTGAACTTGAAATAATAAAGTTTTCTGGGCATAAAACACAGATTCTTGTTCTGTTGGAAATTTGTTTAAATCTATTTGAAATTCAGTTCCATTCAGAACTGTAAGGCGGCCTGAACACTAACCTTTAGAAACAGTGTATGCTCAGCATGGGTGAACAAACCAGCAAGTTTAAGTTTAAGAATGTACTTCAGATACCAAACACAGTGTGCTAGAACAACTTCTACCTTCTTCTAGATAATCACGTCTCCTTCATAATTCCTTATAGATCCCACTTTTTAAGTCAAATCTAAAATTTCAAATCAATTATATGTTTTAACAGACAGTCCGAGTAACTCATTTGAAACCATTTTACCAAACGCTGATGGGTGAACTGTTAAGGTGAATGGGGTCGCTGCGGTTTCCTGCCAGCACAGGCCCACACGTCAAACTGACCTTCTACCCAGCGGCACGAGGCCAGGCAACAGAACAGACACACAAGGAAGACTCATATTCTCATATTTATCATAACATAACACTTTCTTTCTAAAATCAGGTTTTAACACTGTTCTCTGGGTGTGACTGTCTGGATGGTGTTGAAAAGAACACACACATATATATATACATATTTATCAAAGTATTTCTTTCCATGTTAACAGTATAATGTAACTGGATATATTGATATGTTGTTATTTTACATCTATTTTGCATGTTTTTTTAATGCACGTTAGTGGAACCAGACTTTTTTCCAAGTAATATATATATATATATAATTTAATATAAAAAATATTATTTAAGTAATATAATATATTTTAATAATATATATATATACATACACACACACACACACACACATATATATATAATTATTGTTATGAATAGCTGTTATCTTGTTGTCTTTTTTTAATTATAGCATCTATGTGGTAACAAGAGATTACAAACACCAAAATATGAACATGAATACTACTAATAATAATAACAAAAATATTTAATGAAATTCTTGGTGCAATTTCTAAAATCGAGAGCCCTCAATGTCAGGAGGGAAAATTTACATCACTATTCATAGAATTTCACAGCACAAAAACACTATATGTACATATCACTGCTGTCATAACAATATCTCATATCTCTAAAAACATCAAAACTACTTTCATTTGAATGTAAGTCAATGGAGCCAGACTTTGTCCAATTAGTTTTGGACCATTTCTTTTGGTCCGTTTACCATGAAATTTATGAATAAC
Source organism: Semaprochilodus insignis (assembly GCA_034552555.1). Taxonomy (NCBI): domain Eukaryota; kingdom Metazoa; phylum Chordata; class Actinopteri; order Characiformes; family Prochilodontidae; genus Semaprochilodus; species Semaprochilodus insignis. Next base: position 36,217,137 of record CM067477.1, read on the forward strand.
GACAGCAGGCATTTCTAAATCCCTAAAAATAAAGTGCTAAAAACTGAAAAACATGCACGCTGTATAAATGATACGCACAAAGCCAAAAGCAGGTGTAATACACCATAATGAGGTCATAAATAAATATCAGGCACCTTTTTCATCTTCAGGTCTGAAGGAACACCACTCATACGGGCTACATGAATCTATGATACACTCATATCAACAATATACCACATGGCTGATCAGCATATTCATAACAGTCTGAACAATCAAAATCTAGAACAATTCACAAACGATGTTATAGAGAACCTACACGTCATAACACGTATACGTCCTCCACATCCGTGTCTGAGGAGCAGCTCTGAGGGCTGGAAAGGTCTGGAGGAGAAACAGAGAGGAACTTTCAGTTCTATTCATATACATTTCTACAGCTTTACAGGAAACAACCACCCTCAGAACAAGAACCACGAGAGGAACCAAGACTCTGAAAGGGGAACCAGTCCTCCACTGGTCCACACCGGACAGCAATACAACAACACGAGAGCAATACGAATAAAGAGGAAGGAGCTCGGCATTAATACACTCTCACACTGCAGACGCACAATATTAAGACTGAACAATGATAACTGATTACTAATCCATAATCCAATATTAATTCATTCAGATTTATTAGAGTGATCTGAAGTCCTGGTCTCCACGGAGCAAATCACCGAATCACCTCTGAATCACTTTAGATATTTATTTTTGTTTAGACTTTATTCTAATGTGAAGCTGCTTCCATACTAATCTACAGATTCATAATAATCAAGATAAAAATGTATGTAGATGATTTTAAACTGACTGAAAGCTGTAAATTAATAGCTGGAATAGCTGTGCTTAAATTAAACATTGAATAAAACTGCTTAAAAATTAATATCCAGAATAAAGTGCTAATTAATTAAAATCCAGAATGATACTGATACTAATAATACTAATAAAAGTAACATAAAAAAAGAAGGTCTAGTAAAATTAATATACAGAATCCGGAAAGCTCTAATAAAATTTATTTTCGAAATGAAGTTGTAATAAAATTAATATCCAGAAAGAATTTCTGAACAATCAATATCCTGAATTATGTTGTAGCAAAATGAATATCCAGAAGAAAGTTCTAAAGAATTTCCAAAAGTTCCAAATGCACTTTGAATAAAATTAACATTCAGAAAGAATTTCTAATACAATTAAAAAAAATTGTAAAAAGAATGAAATTCAATAACCTGAACAGTCAAAAAGAATTTCAATAAGATTAATCAGTAGAATTAAAGTTTCATTTCATCATTTTAAACATAATGGCAGACTTGAGAAATTTATTGTAAATGGATAAATACGGTATTTGATTTATCATGCCCAGAAATATTCCAAAATTACTCTTTATTCTTTTGGAATTAAATTATTATTATATTTAATTCCAGATTACAGGACAGAAAGATAAAATAAAACAACATATTTAATATTGAAAAGTCATTCTTCATGCTTGAACGGGCATGCTAGTGTAGGAACCAGCCGGCTGGGCTATTTCAGTCTCTCTAAACTTGTTCTAGGTCATGCTTGGATGTGCTAGATAATATTTTGTGAACAATTTGTCTTGCAAATAAATTCCTCTAGAAAATAAACAATCTGTTTGCAGTTCAACAACACAGCAACAACATTATCTAGACCCGAATTCCGTAAACAAACTGTACTATTTGCTGGGGTTCTAAATATTATAGTTCAGCAAACACAGTTAGAACGTTACAGGGTGATACAATACCAACACTTAGAACATTCAAAACACAGCTGGTGATTAGCAGAACATCCACCTTTACATTTCTGTTCAGACTCTAAATATGAGAACTAAAGTGCTTACCGTGAGTCGAGACCTTGGGAGATGACGTTCTAGACTGCTCAGGGGTTGGTCTGTTCTGCAGACATCCACGCATATCGAGGTAAATGTTCTCCTCGGTGACTGCAAGAGTGAAACACGGTCATCTCCAGCAGGTCATTAATGATTCACTGCCCAGCAGGAGATTTGGGGTGAAGTTTGACTCTCTCTTACCTTTTATATCATCCTTCTTTATCTGTCTCATCACCGTCAGGACTCCCACCCCCGACAGAGCGCTCAGGAACAGAACCGACGCCGCTAACGTCCACAAATACCCTGTTTCACAAACAACTCCAGCTTATTAAGGCCTGGGCTGGACTGGATACGCTCCCCACAGTACAAGTACCTGAGGGGCTCTGTTTCACACGCTCTCTACTACAAGGTTCTACGGTTCTACATGCTTCTTAATGTTCATGATTTTGTAAGTAGGCCAGTCAGTACGTGTACACCACAGTACTTGGAAAATCCTTATTTGGTTATGCTTATTTACATATTTGTGGAACATGGAGTTATGGATCTGATCAGTGAGTGTCTCTGTTTGCCGAATGTTTACATAAACACAAACTCATTTAGGTGAGTTTCAGTTCTGCCATATTCATTGTCCGAGCGCAGGGACGGACCCACCCCGCCCACCGTGCCAGGAACACGGAAAACAACAATAAAACCTAATCTGGAAAAAAGCTAATTGCTCCTGTTGCAACAAAACCTCATATCTCCATTTATGTAGTTTTCAGTTTCTGGCATTAGTTGGAAATGAATATTGTCCATTAGGTGTGCAAATTTCATGAAAATTGCAACAAAAGAAATGACCCAAAATAAATTTTACTAAAGCCGTCTGGTTACCTTGACTTACATTAAAAGTGAGTTGTGTTTTTCCCTCCTCCTGTAAAGCTATTATTGGAGATATGAGGTTTTGTTCTGATGGCAGCGTACTGGATTGTCCCCACTTCAAGAGCGTCATCAAGTCAGTCAAAGGGTCCCTGGGCACTGGTCGCTTATGGCCTGGTCAGTAATCCATCCCTGACAGGGTTGAGTGGAATTAGTATATCGCCATCTGCTGGCCGTGACTCACATTTCGCTCAGTCTCCTTCACACACTGACTGTCCAGGGGCGATGCACTCTGCATGGGTTACATTTACAGGTAGGAAATGATTTGCTGCTGGTGTAGGCCAAGAATGCCCTCCCCCTTAGCCCCACTCTCCCTAGACCCTCCTCCCTTAGCCCCACTCTCCCTAGACCCTCCCTCCCTAGCATCACTCTTCCGGCCCCACCTTTTTTATCCCTGCCCCCACGACACTCACTAGTCCCACTCTCCCTAGACCCTCCCCCCTTAGCCCAACTCTACCTAGCCCCTCCCCCTTAGCCCAACTCTCCCTAGCCCCTCC
>CM067477.1:36220800-36240895 GCA_034552555.1 Semaprochilodus insignis
CCCTAGCCCCTCCCCCTTAGCCCCACTCTCCCTAGACCCTTCCCCCTTAGCCCCACTCTCCCTAGACCCTCCCTGCCTAGCATCACTCTTCCAGCCCCACCTTTTTTATCCCTGCTCCCCCCGACACTCACTAGCCCCACTCTCCCTAGACCCTCCCTCCATTGCATCTCCCTCCCTATCCCCACTCTCGGTGGCCCTGCCCTCCATAGCCCCACCCTCCATAGCCCTGACCTCCCTAACCCCACTCTGCCTAGCCCCACCATTGTTAGCCACACCCTCCCTAGCATCACCCTCCTTATCCCCGCTTTCTGTACCCCGCCTCCCCACCCCGACACTTACTAGCTTCACATCCTGTAGTTCAACTCTCCCTAGCACCACCCTCCTCAGCCCTACCCTCCTTAACCCCACTCTATCTAGCCCCTCCTTCACTAGCATCACCCTCCCTAACCCCTCCTTCTGTGTTACCACCCCCGACCCCGACACTCACTAACCCCACATGCTGAAGTTTAACTCTCCTTAGTACCACCCTCCTCAGCCCCACTTTCCCTAGCCCCTCCCTCCCTAACTCCACTTTCTTTAGCTCCGCCCCAGTCCAATTCTTACTAGCCCCACTTTCTGTAGTTCAACCTTACCTAGCCTCACTCTTGCTAGCCCCACTCTTTGTAGTTCAACTCTCCATAGCCCCACCTTCTTTAGCCCTATTCTCCTTAGCCATTCTCTCCCTAGTCCCGCCCTCCGGTGGTCCAACTCTTCCTTTCCCCTCCCTCCCTCCTTAGTACCCTCCTTTCTAACCTTTTTTCCCTAGCCCCTCCCTAGCATCACGGTGCTTGTTGCAGCTGCAGTTTTTATGGATTGGATCTAGTTGTCATGCTCGGACTGACTGTTAGCCTTGAATCGTTTTTGAGCTAACTGTGTGGGCTTAACTTTTATCATGAGCGGCTGTGAGATAGTTCTCACTCTCGTATTCTCTGCAGTAGATCTGAGATGTGAAATCATCTTTGTGAATGTGAGATGAATTTGGTGACAGAGGCAACCGCAGTTTCTGCTGTTAACAGAGTGTCTGTACGCATATAGGAAACTGTTAGCTCAGAAACCAGGTGGTTTATAACACCTGGTCACGTGTGAATCCACGGCTGACGCATTTGCTAATGTTAGTGACTAAAGTCTTTTCAGAAACGTGCAGCAATGTTAGTAAGTACTGTTAGTCTATAAATGCACTGTGGTAACAGTACAACAGTTAGAGTAACAACTGACCACTAGTATCTATAGCAACAGAGTCGTGTACTTTGTCCACGTCTGGTATTTGTGAACTAGGTAGAGCCCTGAAATGAAGAAGATGGGTCCACAGAAAATAGCTTGGCTAATGAGTGGTCGCCTGGACCCACTGTATCTCAAATTCCGGATATTACCTGGATAAGTATGTGGAACACATTCGCTAGTGAAGACGATCCTTCAATAAGCAGAGGTGTCCAAACTTTTGACTGATATCGCATTTAATTATGAAGTACAATCAAACTGAACCGAAACTGAACCGTATGCAGCCCAGTACCTGTTCATGAAGGCATGACATCTCTGCGAGAGCGCTCTGTGTAAATGTGTGAGCTGCTGAGTAGTTACCTCTGCACACTGGAGCTCGAGCCCTGACCTCGCTGACAGCATTAGACGCCTTACAGATGAGATCTTCAGGAATTACGTCCTCAAACTGAATAGTGAGATTTCGTGATTCCCCTGATGAAGCCATGCTCTGATTGGTTCCGTTAAATGTCCATGTCCAGACGAGCTGGACATCATCTCCGCTCACCACGCTGCAGGTTACACTAATGTTCCTTCCCTCAGAACAGGTTGTCCAAACCCTGAACCCAGAGACTGGATCTGCAGAACATCAGAGTTCGTTAGCTAGTGCTAAAATAAAAGTGCTCTTTGAGTGATGCCATAGAAGAACATCCTTCACATAATATCAAGGCTCTATACCAATTCAGGGGTTCTTCCTAGAACCTTTTTCAGCATGTTAAGGTTCTTTCGACTTCAAAACCCACCTCCAGTGATGACTCTGTCTAAAGAACCACCAATTAAAACTTTTATTACGGAACTTAAAAGTGGTTCTTTTAATAAAATCTTTAATTATAAACAGAAAGTGGATTTTGGAACCACGGCATGTAGAACCCAACAAAGTACTGACTTGTCTACATCATATACTGCATTGTCTTTACTGTTCTAAAGGCTTGAATAATCATTTTCAGCAGTTCCTTAGTAAAGGCAATGGTCAGGTATGCGCAATGGATGACTCTCAAAGAATGACCTTGAAGCGTAGTATGTTCTCTCCAAGGTTCTTCTCTTCGATGGAACATGTTCCTGCTTAATATAGATCCAAATAGCTTCTGTTATTGTTACCAGCTATATAGTTAGCACTTTAGAATAAGTGAATAAGTGAATAGAATAGGTTATAACATGTTAATAAACAGGGAAAAGTGAATAAGTAAATAGAATAGGTTATAACATGTTAATAAACAGGGAAAAGTGAATAAGTGAATAGAATAGGTTATAACACGTTAATAAACAGGGAAAAGTGAATAAGTGAATAGAATAAGTTATAACACGTTAATAAACAGGGAAAAAGTGAGCGCTTACTTATGATGAATGTACTGAAGCTGGCAGGCTTAATGCTGACTGATGGGTTAATGATTTGAACCGTTTATAAAACCTTTATAAGGGTAGCCTTATTCTAAAGTGTTACCACTATATAGCCATACAACCTACAGTATAGCGGTACATACAGAAGGCTTGCTGCTAAGAGCGTACTGCACGACTGTGAGATTATTAGCCTGTATTTAGCCACTGATCATTAATATTATATACATGTTATCATTTGGTCTGATAATGTAATCTTATGTCCTCATTCCAGATTACTACTATATTAAATCTATATTTGTATTTTTGGGCAGCTGCACAGAGAGAATTGAGGTTAAGTGCCACAAGCGTTAGGACAAAATAACATTCTTTGGTGGAACGATGACGTTCAGACTCAATGACAAACCAAACACTGATAAAATGGTCTACAGTACATACCGAGGAAGGTGAGGTGCATCTTTTCCTCTGTAAACTGATGTCCTGTCCTGTCATATATGTTCACAGTGTAATCTCCAGAGTCTGCGTTTCTCCCATCATGAATCTGAAGGCTGCCGTTTTCAAACAGCTTATATTTGTCTTTATTCTCATGGATTATGTTTCGCTTTTTGCCAATAGGCTTGTCGTTCCATCTCCACCTCACATCATGAATCTCTGAGAATGATACATTTAGTCTCGGCTCCAGAAGAACTGAGGTCCCCAGTCTGTACATTCTCCACTCTGTGACTTCTGTAGCAACTGAAACAACAGAGGTGGATATGAAGTTAATATTTGTGTTTTTAAACATTCGGTTCTACCAGTACAGGAACACAGATGGTTCTAAAAGCATACCGTAATGTGCACAGAGCTGAAAGAGCAGCATCCACAGTGAAGCCCATCTGCGGCATCGTAAAGGGATCGCCCCGCTAGCAGGAGTCATTCTCTGAGCTCAGCTTGTTGAGTTCTCATGTGTCCGCACGCCTGCAGTAGAATGTAACGACCACAGCTCCCTCCACACTTCCTCCTCAGAGCTGCAAATGACACTTCACATTCATAAGTCAGACACCAAACAGAAACAGAAACCGCTCTGCCACAAAGCCCAGTGCTCAGTATCAGATCACTGCATCAGTACCCAACCTGACTAACACGCAATCAAATCCTCACGGCAATGTTCCAACATCAGTACCTGACCTCACTAACGCTCAGTCAAATCCTCACGGCAATGTTCCAACATCAGTACCTGACCTCACTAACGCTCAGTCAAATCCTCACAGCAATGTTCCAACATCAGTACCTGACCTCACTAATACTCAATAAAATCCTCACTGCAATGTTCCAACTTGAGTACCTGATCTCATTAGTATGCAGTCAAATCCTCACTGCAGTTTTCCAACATCAGTACCTGATCTCACTAACGCTCAATCAAATCCTCACTGCAGTGTTCCAACATCAGCACCTGACCTCACTAACGCTCAGTCAAATACATCAGTACCTGACCTCACAAACACTCAGTCAAATCCTCACTGCAATGTTCCAACATCAGTACCTGACCTCACTAACGCTCAATCAAATCCTCACAGCAATGTTCCAACATCAGTACCAGACCTCATTAATGCTCAGTCAAATACATCAGTACCTGACCTCACTAATGCTCAATCAAATCCTCACAGCAGTGTTCCAACATCAGAACCTGACCTCACTTATGCTCAATCAAATCCTCACAGCAGTGTTCCAACATTAATACCCAACCTAGCTAAAACTCAATCAAATCCTCACAGCAATGTTTCAATATCAGTACCTGACCTTCTCACTAATGCACAATCAAACCCTCACTGCAGTGTTCCAACATCAGAACCTGACCTCACTTATGCTCAATTAAATCCTCACAGCAGTGTTCCAACATCAGAACCTGACCTCATTTATGCTCAATCAAATCCTCACAGCAGTGTTCCAACATCAATACCCAACCTAGCTAATGCTCAATCAAATCCTCACAGCAATGTTTCAACATCAGTACCTGGCCTCACTAACGCTCAGTCAAATCCATCAGTACCTGATCTCACTAATACTCAATCAAATCCTCATGGCAATGTTCCAACATCTCACCTCACTAATGCTCAATCAAATCCTCACAGCAGTGTTCCAACATCAGTACCCAACCTAACTAATGCTCAATCAAATCCTCACAGCAATGTTCAGCATCAGTACCTGACGTCACTAGCACTCAATCAGATCCTCACAGCAATGTTCCAACACCTAGTGTAAAGATGGTTCTTCGAGAGGTCTTTAATACATAGGTTCTATAGAGAACCTTTTTGAAAATGGTTCTATTTCGCATTAAAGGGTGATTTTATTGATCTTGACATTGTAACAATAGCAAAACCCATTTTGGTTCTATTGTATATAGAACCACATACAATACATTCTACAGCACATCCGTCTAAAGAGCCATTTCAGCTTACAAACAACCATTTCAGCATGCAGCTGCTTTATTGCGGGTACATGGCTTTATATAGATCTGTTGTCTTTACTAAAGAACCCTTGAAGAACCATACTTTTTAAGAGTGCACATTTAGCTCACGTTTAGTCCTTTTCAACCAAAAGAACCCTGGTACTTTAACTAGTTCCGTTCAGGTTTCAAAGAACCTTGATGCTATTCAGGGAACCAACCTGTGTTTGCACCAGGTTTTATTGGAACCAAGGAACGTCAAAGAATACGCCATCAGCGCCAACAGGGGTACCAAGATGGTGGAGCATATAGATGACCTGCGAGGGTTTGTGCTGTTGTTCCAGATGTTTGTTTATATCCAGAAAGCAGCACGGATCAACTACTGGAGATAAGAAGACGAGGAGGGTCTCCAGCAGAGCACTGGGTGTCGCCATTGACACGGATGTAATCACGGTTCATGCTAAAGAACCTACTATTGTCAGTTCCAAATAAGAATTAACTTTTTGGATTCCAAGCTGATATATTGGTGGAAATGCACCAAACAGTTCAAAATTAGGTGTACAAACCATAAAGAACCGTTACAAGTTGGTGGAAAACAGCTAAACGTAGGTTAGGTTGGGAATTTAGCATTTAGCATACACTCTTAAAAACGATGGTTCTTCAACAGTTCTGTAGTACATCCAATGGTTCTATAGAAAACCTTTTTGACATTGTAATAAAAGCGAAACTCTTTTTGGTTCTAGAACCATATACAACACTTTCCCCATCAATCTGAAGAACCACTGGAGAACAGTTTCCCCATGCATACACCCTTTTAATCATGCAACTGGTTCATGGTTTTATATAGATTCATCATCTTTGCTAAAGAACCCTTGAAGAAAGGCCTTTTTAAGAGGTAGGTTTAGCTCACATGGTGGGTGGGTGAATATCTCGGAACCCTGTTGTTGGTGAATGTAGCTTCCTTTAGACATCAGATAGACATATAGACATCACTATTAGTTTCTCAGTTTCACTTCAGTGTAGTGTTTACGAAATGCAAGATGTGGCAATGCAGGAGTTGTTTCTCAATAGACGTTCTGTGAGTTCATAGTTTCATAGTGCTCTTGAAGAACCTGGACGTGTTTCTGATCTGCCATAAATATCTAGGATGCATTGGTTTATGATTTGCCAATGAGAGCAGCTTGAAAGTTCCATCATTCATAGCAACATCATTGCGACTGGCAGAGGATACTGACCGACAGCTGGATGTTTAAACCAACCCAAAAAAATCAGGATGCTGTACAAAATGTAGATATAAATGAATTGCAATGATGCGCCAATCAAGACAAGTTGGTACCAGAGCAGCAAGAGGTGGTAAAATTGTGTAACGCTAAAAAACACCTGGAGGAACATCTCACTGCTAATTAGGCTAACTTGTAATAGGTCAGTTACATGACTGGATATAAAAGCCTTCCAGAGAGGCGGAGTCTATCAGAAGTAAAGATGGGGAGGGGTCACCACTCTGTGAAGGACAAATAGAGCAGCAATTCAATTCAAGTTCCTGAAGAACGTAAAACAGCAAAGAACTTTGAGATGATCATCATCTACACTACATAATACCATTAAGGATCCAGAGAATCCGGAAGGACAAGAACCAGCACTGGATGGTCATGATCTTCGGACCCTCGGACTGCACTTCATTAAAAACAACCCTGACGATTCTGGAGTGGAGTCACTGCATGGGGATCAGGAACACTTCCCAACACCATCGTCCGTGAACACAGTTCATCACGGCTCCACCAACACAAGTTAAACTCCACCACGCAGAGACAAAACCAGATATAAACAGATCCAGAAACACCATCACCACCTTCTCTGGACCCCAGCTCATTTAAGGTGGACTGAGGAAAAATGGAAAAGTGTCCTGTGGAATCAAAATCTGGAATTCTTTTAGGAAATCATGGATCCTCCGGGATAAAGAGAAGAGGAACCATCCAGCACATAGTTCTAAAGCCAGCATCCGTGATGGTGTGTGTGTGTGGGGCTCATTAGTGCACATGTCCTGGGTGACCTGCACGTCTGTGAAGCTCCATTAATGCTGGACAGTATATACGGTTTTAGAGCAACATGTGCTGCATCCAGACAGCGTCTTTTCAGCAGGACAGTCAACCACATTCTGCATGTATTATAGCAGCATGGCCCCATAGTGAAAGAGTCCAGGTGCTGAACTGACCTGCCTGCAGTCCAGACCGGTCTGGTCACACTGAAAACATCTGGAGCATTATGAAAGGGAAAACAGGATAAAGGAGACTCGGAACTGTGGAGCAGCTGGAATCCCATATCAAGCAGAATGGAAACATTTCACTTCCAGAACTACAGCAATCTTCTCCTCAGTTCCCAAACGCGCAGAGCTGATGACAGAGCTACTGAGTTACTGTGTCTTTCTTTTCTCCTTGCTGAAATGAAATGAACACATATTTATCAAATAAACATAATACAACTTCTCAGTTTCAATATTTGATTTCTTGTTTTTGTGCTATTTTCAATTAAATATATGGTTTAAATGATTTGCACTTCATTGCATTCTGTTTTTATCCACATTCTACACCACATTCTTTGAAAACAGAGTTGTAAACTAAATAAGCATTAGGAATAAACATTAAAATGATCAAATCGTTGCTTATTTGGCACAATAAATAGACTAAATAAATGTTTACACCGGTGAAATCAGCTGGACTTATAGTGAACTGTTGCACACAGCAAATCTCAAACTCTGTGTTCTATGTCTGTCTGTTCATGCAATGTAACTAACTTATGAAGAACGTCCTGTAAGACCTCCTACACTCTGAAAAATGAAATGTTGGATTTACTTAAAAATGTTATGTCAACCTGTCCCACACCACTGTGTTAAGTGGCTTTTAAGATATTTGATTGAGTAAAGCATACATATCGGATTCAGCTAAGTCACACTAAAGTGATTTGACTAAGTGCTTTTTAACTGTACAGGTTATTTTCATGTATTACCCAAAAATGAAATGTTGGATTTAATAAAAAATCTCATGCCAAGTGGTTCCATGCAGTTGTGTTAAGTAGCTTTTAAGATGCTCTTTTGAGTAACATGTACTCATACTCTGTTTTGACTGGACAGATAATTTTTATGTATTAATCATATTCAACTTTATGTGGTTACGTTCCACTAATTAAAGTAGGAAAAGTTCATTTTAAGTTAGATCTATGTTACTTTGGTAGGTTTCTACTGTGCTACTGAGCTGCCATAGACTTACACTCAGCAGTAGCGTGCATGGTAACTTGCACTAACACTAACATCACTAATGCACAGGGTGCACTAACAGCCTACATCAATGTGGCTCGGCAGTTAACTGTGGAATATAGAAAGCAGCATACACAGTGGAAGGCAGGCCAGGGGAAGAGACAACACAAAGACGGTGAGTAAAAAAAGTAAAACAATATGCAAATAGATGATGACAAGAGCCAATGGGAAAGACAGTTCTACTTAGCAATCTTATACTGACCAAACAAACACTTATGAAGTAAATTTGACAGTTCATTTCATTGAAACAACACAGTTGACTCAGTTTTACTGATATACATACATGTATAAAGTAAAGTCAACAAGAAGAACTGATTAAAACCAACGACAGAGCGATTTCATTTCTTAGAGTGTGTTCAATTCGAAGGGTAGTGCGTTTGAAGTGAGCTAGTTATGTTGGTTTTAATCTGTGGTATTTAGTAGCCTTGAAATCTCATATTATTATTTTAATGCAATGAAACATGCTTATTTTTTACTGTGAAAATTAAATAGTAAAAGTAATTTCACCATAAAACAATTATGTAATGCAAACAATACCAGTGTTTCATTTCTTAGAGTGTATGTATCCTGTATTCATAATGCACTATGAATGCATTTATGAGGCATTACAGCATACAGCATACATAACACCTCATAATACTTGGCATACGCTTGTTTAATGACTCTTAAGTAGTTATAATAACATGCATAATACTTAATAATGCAGGAGTATGCAACTTTATAATGCCAGGTTTTTATAACACCTTTATAACATCAACCCATAAGCACACTGTGGACATCAACGCTGTAATTCACCATGTAATGCAACACTTTTAGTTATAGAGTTTAGGTATATTTAAGTAAAGGTGTATATTTTTTACATAATTGACATGTTTATTAAATGTTATTTCAGTACATTACAGCTTATAGAGCATTATAAGTGGTCTTTACAGGCTCTGAGTGAAGTGAGATGGTCTAACTGGTAATACAGGACATACAGTGTGAATATGCTGCTCTGCTTTATTAAGACCTGAATAAGCAGAGCTTGTTCACAGCCATAGCTGACCTGGTACAACATCCATGCTTATAATGTCCTTATGAACAGGTATTATAGTGCATTATGAGACCCGACATTATAAAGTTGGATGCTCTTGTTTTAAAAAATGCTATGCATGTAATTGTAACTAGATAAGCAATAATACATACGTATGCCTGGTATTATAAGGTATTATGTATACTTTATAACCTTATAAATGAATACAGGGTTCATAGGAAGTGATCTTAGCTTTCTTGGTATTGAGAAACACCAGAGACCTCTGACTCGTATTCACAACAGTGTTATAAATGGAAGAAAGTTAGGCTGTTCATATGTACCCAAGTTCCTACTGTATAAGTATGTTATGTAATGCTTATGCACGTGTTACGAAGTCAGTAAGCAGCATTCAAATAAGCTGTTGCTCAACACTGTATAATTTACAGATAGTACATATCATGACTTTTACTAACAGAGTACTGATGAAATTACCATGTGTGACATGTTTATAACACTTCCTGTATGTTGCCTTCCATTCAAGTGCAGCAGAAGTCTTCAACTACAGTGAAACAGAGTGGGGGACATAGCACTGCTCTGCACCTTTGCCTCTAGTTTCTACTGTCTGATGTGCTCACACATGCTCTGATGGTCGGTTTATGTTGGCGTTCTTGCACATATATGTTTATGAAGCTCTAACCACACAGGCTCTGCACTGTCTATTAAGGGTCTTTATTTGCAGCCACACAGGAAGCGGCCTCTACCTCACTTCTGATCGTTCTCAGCATAAGCTACATGGGGAACTCTGACGCTGCTGGGTGTCTTACACTAAACTACAATCAGTCACACAATCCCATGTGTCTCAAATGTTAAAAAGAACACATATTCTGAGTAAAGAATAACCACAAAGTTGGTTCAGTTCAGCGCACCAGTGGTGCCAGTAACCCGGTTGGGGTTGCCTTAATGCTTTGAACCATTTTGCAGAAGTGGTTAGTTTGAATTTGTAAGCAGGGCGGAAGACCTCAAAAACAGAGTGATATGTGGCATCCAGATCAAAACGTGTTGTTGATAAATGACGTGAATCTGATTATTTTAGAGTTCTGGGAACCAAGAACAACAGTGCCCCCAAAAGGTCATAGGGAAACTGCTAATATGGGTCTGATGTCCTAAAAATAGTGTGCCAATCCAGTCTACTGTCAACCACACTCTAAAAAAAGAAATATTGGATTTGCATTACACTGTTATGCCAAGTGGTTCCATGTAGCTGTGCTAAGTAGCTTTTACAATGCTCTTTTTTGGGGAATATGTGCTCAGTGATTCAATAAATTTAAAAACTGGACTGATCATTGTTATGTATTACTCATATTCACCTTAACGTGGTTACGTTCTACTAATTGAAGTTAGAAAAAGTTAGGTTTAGCTTACACTCATCACTAAAACCATAACTGCACAAGTAGCTGCACCCAGAAGGAATCAACTGCCAGGTATGAAACTTGGTGTGTAGGTTTGACATCGTAAGACATGCTAATGATTCAAGTTTCACACTCGGCCGCGCATGTGGCGTAAGCAAGGACAGGCCTTATCTCTGTACTTGACTGAGCCAACAGCCACGATTACAGACATCCAGCGAGCAGTGATGTCCTCCATGAGTCATCCTGTTAGTGCAGCACCATTGGCAGACGGCTGCACCACGCAGGACTACATGCACAGAGACCGTTATGACAACTGTCCTTAACACCACGTCACCGTCACCAAAGACTGCAATGGTGTCGTGCCAGACTGCCATGGAGTGACTCAGAACGGCGTTGGGTCATCTTCAGTGACGAGTCCCGCTTTTGTCTTGATGGAGACAAACAACGAATCCGTGTGTGGAGGCACCGTGGTCAGCACCAAGATGAACGGTTTGTTGTCACGCGTCACACGTCCAGAAGGCCTGGTGTCACTCCACCTCCACCCCTACCGCACCATCTGCAGGAACTGTGTGAGGATATTCAAGCTGCATGGGATGGATTATCACAGGACACCATTAGGAACCTCTACAGCTCCATGCCGAGACGTCTGGCATGTTGGGTTAGCAAACACGGCGCCCCGACGCCATACTGAGAGACAGACTTCTGTATGTGTAGCTCAATAAATATTGATCATATCAGTCTAAATTGATCATCATTTATTGATCCTGGTAACCTTTATCTTCCTTCCCAACAGACCTGCAATCCCACACCTCCTTCTGGGGGCAGATATTCTCTTGAATATGAATATAGATCTACCTAGTTTTGTTAAGTTACTACTGAGCTACTGAGCTGTTATAGAATTACACTCAACAGTAGGGTACATGGGAACTCGCACTTACAGCCAGCAGTAATATGGCTAGGCAAGTTAACTGTGGAATAGAAGAAAGCAGCAGGCTGGAGGAAATGACAACACAAAGATGGGGAGTGAAAAAAAGCAAAACAATATGCAAATAGACGATGTCAAGAGCCAATGGGATAGATGTAAAGGTTTACCAAACAAGATTATACTGAACAAACAAACACTTACGAAGTAAATCTGACAACTCACTTCACCCCACTAAAACAACACGACTGACTCAGTTTCACTGACTTACATACATTTATTAAGTAAAGTCAATTATGCCTGCACAGTGCTGTGATGAAGGGCTCCCCACTCCTGACTGGCTTTATTTGTGTATATTTGAGACTAAATCTGCATGCAAAGTGTGATATAAGACACAGAGCAGGACAAGGAAACACAAACACAGTTAGGTTTAAATGAACATCTCCATTATTGAAGGAAATATAATAAAATTTAACCCCTCTATCATGCATGTAAAATTTAACTACACACAGCCTGCAACCAGGTCCTGCTTAATCAGCTCCACTGACCATATAGGACACTCTGTAGGTGTACAGTTCCAGACTGTAGTCCATCTGTTTCTCTGTATACTGTATTACCCTGTTCTTCAATGGTCGGGACCCCCACAGGACCACCACAGAGCAGGTATTATGTGGGTGATGGGTATTAACATTTTGCACCATCACTGGAAAAACTACTGAAGACAGAAATCACCCATGCGGAAGTGAGAACTTCCTGGCTAATGATGTGTTCATGTAAAACCAGAGTAAACAGCTGATTCAGATTTCTGTGGAGATAAAATAAATTTCTATAAGCTGAATAAAAGACAGCAAACTGCTGCTGGGGAGGATTCTTCCGGAATCCCTACTGGAAGCAGGACCCCCTCCCTGACTCCCAGCATGAAAAACTCTACATGATTCATGTGACATATTGACCGTAAGTCATGTGACATCAGTATGTAAACTGATTATGAATGGGTGTTACCTCAGGGGGCGGCTTGTGGGTGAGGTTGAACACTGGCCAGCGTGCTCAAGGCAAGGCAATTGAATTATTGGAGTACTTGTATGTGGTACTCTACATACAAGGTCTGGTTGCAGGTATCTGTTTGTCCTTAAAGCTGCTGGTCATCACCGCTGTCCTTTCTGACCTCTACGTATATCACAGTCACCTCCTGCATTTCACTGCATTCTTTCTTCTCTCCATTATTCCCAAACATTTCAGAGTAGAAGACCTGCTCGCTGCGGAAAGACTCTGGAAACAGACAAAGGGAAAATAAGCAGAGCTGATAATGATAGCTGAACCAGCCTGTTTGGTCTCTCTATAGAGGCCGTACAGATGCTCAAATAACCAAATAATTAGCTAATTAACGAAACCAAAAAAAAAAAAGATACAAAATCATAAGAGATATGGCTTAAACCTCTGGATTAAGATGTATTACCCAGCATACATTCCACAAATATACTACACAGCCATTGGGAATCTCTAACCCAATGTTTTACACACTCAGTTAGCATCTTGCTAATTGGTGGTTCCATATAAGCTTCCATTATTTGTTAGCTACATTAGCCAATGCTAAAACTAATGACACCAAAAATGTCAAATCAAACACATACGGGGGACAGTAAACGAACCTATTGCTTTAAAAGCTAGTATTAATGTAGACAAACTATAAACTGACCAGGCGATTGAGATCTTGTTGTCCGGTGACAGCACACCACTACAGCGAGGGTCACTAACACGGTCAGTGCTCCACAGGCCAGTAGCAAAGCTATGGAATTCTCTGCAAGAGGAAATCCAAGATTCATTTGCAACACTAAACTTTGAAAATGTACAAATGTTTTGATTGACAGTTCACACAGCTGTTGAGGAGTGTACTCCTATCTCACCAAATACCTTTTAAATCTAATTTAAGACACCAAAGAGACACAATGGCAGGTTAATGTTAAAAGTGTTTTTAAAATCTGATAGCAACTACACTGTAACATGAAGGACACTGGACTTGAGCATTTGCATAAACAATACACAACATCATAATCAAAGACAAGCTAAAAATGTTTTACATCTAGATCCAGGCTACGCCATTTTGGTTTTTTCTTATGATTAGGATAATAATAATCAGAAGGAGCCCGTCTGTGTTAACTGAGGGCTGTACAGTGCTTGTTTACTGATAATAAACCGGTTATTAGATCAGCTGGAAATCAAGTCAGAGCCATGTAGAGAGAGAGCAGCGTCAAAGGAAGTTCAAAAACGCTTCATGGCTACATGATTAATGTAGACTTCAGATAGTTCCAGGAAGTGATCTGTGGGCAATTTGAACCGATAAACCTAAAGAGGAACAACTGAGATTTCTGGTCATTAGTAGTCAGTAATGCATGTATGTACATCCTACATTCAGTTCAGGCCATGCGTTTGTTTACTGTTGGAGTCTAAAATCTGCTTTAAATCCATATTAATAGCGCTGAGTTAGAAACATAGCTAGCTATCTCCCCCATTATAATGTTAGCTCGAGATCCACATTTCACCTCATCCACCCACCACTCCACCATCACACTCCATGTGTTTAACTCGCCCTCCAGAAACCATATTTACAGGACTGTCTCTCTCCACAGCGCCGGATAAGATGGCATTGGGAAAAGCAGATTCACAGTTAACCTGGCTAAAGTGGCTAACGCTAGGTGGGGCTAAGCTTATTCAGTATCCTAGCCCAGTCTGTTAGCGTTCCCTAAATCTACCAGTTTAGTGGGAGATAATCCACTAACATGCTTTAATGCACATGTTAACCTGATGTAGATGTGCTGATAATATACGGTCCGGGTATTTAAACCTCTTAGCTCTTGAAAGTGCATCACAAACGCTGTAATATGCTGCACCTCTACTGAGCTGCTGTTATTTGCTGCTAACTTTTGGGAACTATTGAGAGGTTCCACGATCCGCCTTCGCTGTAAAAAATGGTCCATTGGGAAGAACAGAATTGACGTGACTCTCTCTACACATGGCTCTGAGCCAAACTAAATCCTGTGCAGGAATACAAGTTAACTTTTTATGGTTCTCTAGGGTCTTATTCAAATGTATATGACTTTCTATGTTCTAAATTGCACAAGGACGAAACAGCACAGTTCCCTTCTCTCCCGTCTAAACAGCCCTTTTCAGGTCAAGGGTTCAATCTGGGTTCAAGCCCCCAGTGAGGAAGCCAACCTCATTTTTAAACACATAAACTACCTAAACAGAATGATTTGTCTGTCAAATCTATTACTATTAATAATAAGCTACATAGTCTAAGGGGCTCCTTTGGCTCAAGGGGCCCAAAATGACTGCTACCACCGCTCACAATTACCTCTGCAGCCTGAAGCTTCAGCTCTGAGCACGCTGACAGCATTAGACGCCACACACGTGAGATCTTCAGGAATGGTGGCCTCAAACTGAATGGTGAGATCTCGGGATTCCGCTGATGAAACCAGTCTCTGATTGGTTCCGTTAAATGTCCAGGTCCACAAGAGCTGGACATCCTCTCCACTCTCCACACTGCAGGTTACAGTGACGTTTCCTCTTTCAGGACAGGATAGCCAAATCCTGATATTAGAGACAGGATCTGTAGAACAACAGAGTCAGTGAAGATCAAAACATCTAAAGCTTTAGAAGAGTTCAAATAGCATCCTCCACAGCGGCCAGCAGAACCAACAGTGATCAATTCCCAATAAAGAAGGCTGCTGGCACTCTGGAACCTGGACCTCAACACCCCAGTGTTCCCATCAAGCCTGTGATCTCCCACATGGGAAAACGTTTGGTTCTAAAGCCTCTCACATTCCTTCTTTTTCACCAAGCCCCTGGAAATACCCATATCTCTCCAGTGCCTACCCCTTTGTGCTGTGTATAACCACCAGGCCTGCTGAGTGCTGAGGATCTGACCAGATCTCTGAATCTCCAGTACGAATGCTGCATGACCTAACAGAACTGGCAGTTAGCATTCTCCTCCGAGTGCATTGAGCTGTCTAACGATGTTTCATTAGTGACACGACTCACAGGAAACATGTGCTGGCCTTCACCCTCCTGTTGTCCTGGTACCAGGTTGTGTTTGATGGAGATCTAGGTAGGCAACTGCGGCCTGTGCTATGAATCTCTAAGTGGGAGCCCCCCCCCCAAATTAGAACGTTCCATTTCAAGTCAAGGTTTATTTATATGCGCCTTTAGCTTCACAGAGAATCCGGGTTCAAGCCCCCAGTGAGCAAGCCAAAGGCGACAGTGGCAATGAAAAACTCCCTCAGAGCAAGAGGAAGAACCCTCAAGTGGAACCAAGACTCAAAAGGGGAACCCGTCCTCCTCTGGTACACGCAAAACAGCAGTTATATGCCATACTAATAACAATAATAATAATAATAATAATAATAATAATAATAATTATTATTATTATTATTATTATTATTATTATTATTGTTATTAGTATGGCATATAACTGCTGTTTTGCGTGTACCAGAGGAGGACGGGTTCCCCTTTTGAGTCTTGGTTCCACTTGAGGGTTCTTCCTCTTGCTCTGAGGGAGTTTTTCATTGCCACTGTCGCCTTTGGCTTGCTCACTGGGGGCTTGAACCCGGATTCTCTGTGAAGCTAAAGGCGCATATAAATAAACCTTGACTTGAAATGGAACGTTCTAATTTGGGGGGGGGGCTCCCACTTAGAGATTCATAGCACAGGCCGCAGTTGCCTACCTAGATCTCCATCAAACACAACCTGGTACCAGGACAACAGGAGGGTGAAGGCCAGCACATGTTTCCTGTGAGTCGTGTCACTAATGAAACATCGTTAGACAGCTCAATGCACTCGGAGGAGAATGCTAACTGCCAGTTCTGTTAGGTCATGCAGCATTCGTACTGGAGATTCAGAGATCTGGTCAGATCCTCAGCACTCAGCAGGCCTGGTGGTTATACACAGCACAAAGGGGTAGGCACTGGAGAGATATGGGTATTTCCAGGGGCTTGGTGAAAAAGAAGGAATGTGAGAGGCTTTAGAACCAAACGTTTTCCCATGTGGGAGATCACAGGCTTGATGGGAACACTGGGGTGTTGAGGTCCAGGTTCCAGAGTGCCAGCAGCCTTCTTTATTGGGAATTGATCACTGTTGGTTCTGCTGGCCGCTGTGGAGGATGCTATTTGAACTCTTCTAAAGCTTTAGATGTTTTGATCTTCACTGACTCTGTTGTTCTACAGATCCTGTCTCTAATATCAGGATTTGGCTATCCTGTCCTGAAAGAGGAAACGTCACTGTAACCTGCAGTGTGGAGAGTGGAGAGGATGTCCAGCTCTTGTGGACCTGGACATTTAACGGAACCAATCAGAGACTGGTTTCATCAGCGGAATCCCGAGATCTCACCATTCAGTTTGAGGCCACCATTCCTGAAGATCTCACGTGTGTGGCGTCTAATGCTGTCAGCGTGCTCAGAGCTGAAGCTTCAGGCTGCAGAGGTAATTGTGAGCGGTGGTAGCAGTCATTTTGGGCCCCTTGAGCCAAAGGAGCCCCTTAGACTATGTAGCTTATTATTAATAGTAATAGATTTGACAGACAAATCATTCTGTTTAGGTAGTTTATGTGTTTAAAAATGAGGTTGGCTTCCTCACTGGGGGCTTGAACCCAGATTGAACCCTTGACCTGAAAAGGGCTGTTTAGACGGGAGAGAAGGGAACTGTGCTGTTTCGTCCTTGTGCAATTTAGAACATAGAAAGTCATATACATTTGAATAAGACCCTAGAGAACCATAAAAAGTTAACTTGTATTCCTGCACAGGATTTAGTTTGGCTCAGAGCCATGTGTAGAGAGAGTCACGTCAATTCTGTTCTTCCCAATGGACCATTTTTTACAGCGAAGGCGGATCGTGGAACCTCTCAATAGTTCCCAAAAGTTAGCAGCAAATAACAGCAGCTCAGTAGAGGTGCAGCATATTACAGCGTTTGTGATGCACTTTCAAGAGCTAAGAGGTTTAAATACCCGGACCGTATATTATCAGCACATCTACATCAGGTTAACATGTGCATTAAAGCATGTTAGTGGATTATCTCCCACTAAACTGGTAGATTTAGGGAACGCTAACAGACTGGGCTAGGATACTGAATAAGCTTAGCCCCACCTAGCGTTAGCCACTTTAGCCAGGTTAACTGTGAATCTGCTTTTCCCAATGCCATCTTATCCGGCGCTGTGGAGAGAGACAGTCCTGTAAATATGGTTTCTGGAGGGCGAGTTAAACACATGGAGTGTGATGGTGGAGTGGTGGGTGGATGAGGTGAAATGTGGATCTCGAGCTAACATTATAATGGGGGAGATAGCTAGCTATGTTTCTAACTCAGCGCTATTAATATGGATTTAAAGCAGATTTTAGACTCCAACAGTAAACAAACGCATGGCCTGAACTGAATGTAGGATGTACATACATGCATTACTGACTACTAATGACCAGAAATCTCAGTTGTTCCTCTTTAGGTTTATCGGTTCAAATTGCCCACAGATCACTTCCTGGAACTATCTGAAGTCTACATTAATCATGTAGCCATGAAGCGTTTTTGAACTTCCTTTGACGCTGCTCTCTCTCTACATGGCTCTGACTTGATTTCCAGCTGATCTAATAACCGGTTTATTATCAGTAAACAAGCACTGTACAGCCCTCAGTTAACACAGACGGGCTCCTTCTGATTATTATTATCCTAATCATAAGAAAAAACCAAAATGGCGTAGCCTGGATCTAGATGTAAAACATTTTTAGCTTGTCTTTGATTATGATGTTGTGTATTGTTTATGCAAATGCTCAAGTCCAGTGTCCTTCATGTTACAGTGTAGTTGCTATCAGATTTTAAAAACACTTTTAACATTAACCTGCCATTGTGTCTCTTTGGTGTCTTAAATTAGATTTAAAAGGTATTTGGTGAGATAGGAGTACACTCCTCAACAGCTGTGTGAACTGTCAATCAAAACATTTGTACATTTTCAAAGTTTAGTGTTGCAAATGAATCTTGGATTTCCTCTTGCAGAGAATTCCATAGCTTTGCTACTGGCCTGTGGAGCACTGACCGTGTTAGTGACCCTCGCTGTAGTGGTGTGCTGTCACCGGACAACAAGATCTCAATCGCCTGGTCAGTTTATAGTTTGTCTACATTAATACTAGCTTTTAAAGCAATAGGTTCGTTTACTGTCCCCCGTATGTGTTTGATTTGACATTTTTGGTGTCATTAGTTTTAGCATTGGCTAATGTAGCTAACAAATAATGGAAGCTTATATGGAACCACCAATTAGCAAGATGCTAACTGAGTGTGTAAAACATTGGGTTAGAGATTCCCAATGGCTGTGTAGTATATTTGTGGAATGTATGCTGGGTAATACATCTTAATCCAGAGGTTTAAGCCATATCTCTTATGATTTTGTATCTTTTTTTTTTTTGGTTTCGTTAATTAGCTAATTATTTGGTTATTTGAGCATCTGTACGGCCTCTATAGAGAGACCAAACAGGCTGGTTCAGCTATCATTATCAGCTCTGCTTATTTTCCCTTTGTCTGTTTCCAGAGTCTTTCCGCAGCGAGCAGGTCTTCTACTCTGAAATGTTTGGGAATAATGGAGAGAAGAAAGAATGCAGTGAAATGCAGGAGGTGACTGTGATATACGTAGAGGTCAGAAAGGACAGCGGTGATGACCAGCAGCTTTAAGGACAAACAGATACCTGCAACCAGACCTTGTATGTAGAGTACCACATACAAGTACTCCAATAATTCAATTGCCTTGCCTTGAGCACGCTGGCCAGTGTTCAACCTCACCCACAAGCCGCCCCCTGAGGTAACACCCATTCATAATCAGTTTACATACTGATGTCACATGACTTACGGTCAATATGTCACATGAATCATGTAGAGTTTTTCATGCTGGGAGTCAGGGAGGGGGTCCTGCTTCCAGTAGGGATTCCGGAAGAATCCTCCCCAGCAGCAGTTTGCTGTCTTTTATTCAGCTTATAGAAATTTATTTTATCTCCACAGAAATCTGAATCAGCTGTTTACTCTGGTTTTACATGAACACATCATTAGCCAGGAAGTTCTCACTTCCGCATGGGTGATTTCTGTCTTCAGTAGTTTTTCCAGTGATGGTGCAAAATGTTAATACCCATCACCCACATAATACCTGCTCTGTGGTGGTCCTGTGGGGGTCCCGACCATTGAAGAACAGGGTAATACAGTATACAGAGAAACAGATGGACTACAGTCTGGAACTGTACACCTACAGAGTGTCCTATATGGTCAGTGGAGCTGATTAAGCAGGACCTGGTTGCAGGCTGTGTGTAGTTAAATTTTACATGCATGATAGAGGGGTTAAATTTTATTATATTTCCTTCAATAATGGAGATGTT
>CM067477.1:36269105-36282577 GCA_034552555.1 Semaprochilodus insignis
TGTGTGTGTGTGTGTGTGTGTGTGTGTGTGTGTGTGTGTGTGTGTGTATACGCGTGTGCATCATAATGGGTCAATATACCTTCCTGTTATGTTCTGCTCTGCTTTGCTGAGTGAATGGAAATGTTCCTCAGGGATGTGTGTTTGTGTAGATCCAGGCTCTGTTCGTTGGAGAGGGAGTGCGGCCCACCTTCCCCCCGGGTGGAAACTCAGTCTGTACTCTACCGTATGTATACTACATACTGTGATATGTGCACATCCCACTCTGCAGCAGAGAGGGCCAACACCTGACCCTGCGCCCCCTAGAGATGCTCCATCAGCCCGAGAGCTGTGATATATGCCACGTATCCCACTCCTGTGTCCACCGAGGGAGGTGGTCTTCTGGTTCAGTAAACACACTCTCACACCCATATACCCATTAGGAGGTGCGGTGAGAAGGTGAGGATGAAGCTGGTGATGTATGTGGGTTTAGCAGGCCTGTTCTTCATGGATCTTCCAGTTGTGTGAGCGAGAGCCTGAAGAGCTTGAAAGGAGGTCAGCTGTGAGCTGAGTGATGTGACCTCCTGGTGCAGGTAGCCTCTTTAGAGGAATTGTCTGAGAGGTGGTTAATATGATTATGCGGTATTCAAATACCGTTAATTACTGTTGCAGCATCAATTGCATTCATACAGGAAGCAGAAGTAACAGATGATTCAGGAACTGATGATAGCCTCGTTCACTACAGTATTCAGTAACCAAAATACATGCTGCAAATAATGTATATCCAGTGGCTTATTGTTGTTATTATTAACCTTAATGTAATATAAATAATATATATGTGACATATATAATCTCACTGGACAAAAATTAAATCACCTTGCGTGTTTAAGCTGGTAGTAACTTCAGGCTCCTGCAGATGGTGCTGCACAAGGATGATGGGGCTATAAATCCCTACGGGGTGTGAGTGACGGGATCCATAGATTGGGAAGAGGTGCTACAGTGCAGTGAATGTCTCGTTCCATGTGTGGAAAATGGCTCCAAAGCAGATGTTAATGATTGGCTAAAAGGAGTGACTGCATTTGGGCGTGCCAAAGACCATAGTGTGAAGGAAGTAGCTGAATCTGCAGGTGTATGGAAGCGTACGGTCATACGGGTCTACCAGCAGTGTCTAAAATCCCAGTCTACAGGAAATTCTCCTCGGAATTGTGCCAGGGAAGGCCTCCACCAAATCTGGCCTGACTGTGCATTTCTTTGATGCAAGATCATAAAATCATTCTATACAACAGTATGATGGATTATCGGAATTCTGAGCTCCTTTAATATTGGTATGAGTGAAAACTCTGTGTTTAGCTCAGCTCCATTAGCGTTGACCCTGCAGGTGGTAACGATCACTTGGGACAGAAGCACATTAGCGTGCTTTTTTGATTGATGAAGTCATTTTAGGGGATTGAGTCAGGAGGAAAAGGCTGTGTGTGGTACCTGGGGTCAGAGAGTGTTGTGAGTGAGCCCCACCCCCCTTTTACCCCGGGCTGTGGTGTGAGGCTGAGTGCAGTAAGGTCGGGGGGTTATCTTCTGTAATGGAGCATGCTTCTGTCTGTGTCCTCCACAGACAGCTGGACTCCAGAGAAGGAGAGGGGGCATTGTTCTCACTCACGGGGCCAAATCTCGACAAGACAGAATGGAAAGGTTGGTGGGGGGACTTAGCAGGGGCTTACATGGGACAGTGAATACGGAGAGAGAGAGAGAGAGAGAGAGAGAGAGAGAGAGAGAGAGAGCGAGGGGGAGAGAGAGAGAGCGAGGGGGAGAGAGAGAAAGCGAGGGATTGACAGACGAAGAGAAGTGTGAGATGGCCCGAGACGTAATCAGTATGTAGGTGTGTGCTAGCGAGAGAACACAAAGGAGAGGAAGGAGCCAGAAAGAAAAGAAAAGAGGACGAGCAGAAAGGAAAGGGCAAACGGGCGAAGGAGGGAGGGAGAGCGGGGAGATGGAAGAGGGTGAGAAAGAGGGCGAGAGAGCGGGATGGGAGGGAAGGGTGTGAGAGATTGATGAGCAGGAGCGAGAAACTAATTCTCACTTCACTCTGAACTGAAAGATTAAGGAAGATTACGGAGATAGAGCGGGGGAGAGATGGAGCGATAACTTCCACTGTGCGCCACTGAGAGATCTTTTGAATGGNCTTGTAGATGTACAGTCAGAGACGATAGCTCATCTGCTGCTGCACAGTGCAGTGTTGGTCATCCTCTAGTCCTTCATCAGTGGTCACAGGACGCTGTTGGACACTAAATAGTTTTGGTTGGGAGATGATTCTCAGTCCAGCACTGAGGTGTCCAGCAGCACTGCTGTGTCTGATCCACTCACACCAGCACAAGACATATGTCATCTATGTCTTGAAAATGTGCAAAAACAAACACACACACAGAAGTCAGAGGCAAGTGACCAGCAGTGTAGCTTGTGATCTGTACTGATGCATTTGATTGGTCAGGCACAGGGAATGTGGGTCACATGAAGCCCCCTGACTCCCTCCATAGCCATTGTCTGGTCCAAGTGGAGTGTGGCAGCCTCGCTGGGGCTCAGGGTGTCCGTAGTGGTCTCCTCACTCCTGGCTCCAGCTGGATTTTAGCGTTATTTTCCCTGCAGGATGTTTGCTGATCTCTCCTCCCTGAGGTGTTAGCATGTGTGCGGTTGTGTGTACATGTGTGCGGTCGTGTGCACCTGTGACGCTCCTCCTCCAGCTTCTGTAAACAACGTGATGAAAAGTTTTCGTGCTGATTCAATGTTTGTTCGGAGCGGCGTGAGCAGACCAGGCGTCTGGGCCTCTGTTCAGGTTTATAATCGACTTCCTTTCTCCGCGTGTTGACATTTGCAGGGAGAGGGAGGTCCTGACACATTCCACTCGGCCGCATATTTCACACCAGCCATTCTCCTCCCATGGAAACCGAACATTATTAGGTTGGTTCACAAAGTCATGGGCAGTGACGGTGAACGGCGTGCTGTGTGAAAGTGGTTAGCGGTTTGACGTTGCCCTGTGATATGAATTTTACCGCACTGTGTGAAGAAGCGACTATAGTGTGTTTGGTTTATTAATGTTAAAACCAGGACTAATAAACATGAGTATCCTGGGACTGAAACGTTCCTGATAGCGAATAACAGCTGTGATTGGATTTGGCATGGACTGGAGTTTCTGGATGGCAGTTTTTATAGTCCGAGTGTACTTGCCCAACGTTCGCACTAGCAAGCAGCAAAACGGCTATTTTGGTAGTTAAATAATCCATCGATTATTGAAACAAATAGCCGAATGTTCGGATTGCGAATTGCTCAATTACCAAGTAACTCTTATGTAGCTAACAACTTAATTTGGCTTAAGTTTGATTTATCTTTTTGTATTATCAGGAAATTTCATTAAAACAGTACATTTTACAGGAGATATTAATTTTTATTGTCCTCATTGTTCGTTACCAAAACTAACATAAAACAACCTTAAGCTAAATTTAAAAGCTGATAGCTACATAAGAGTTATCTGGTAATTGAGCGAGTCGCAGTTTGAATAATCGATTATTCGTGTCAGTAGGCGACAGATTATTTGACTGCCAAAATAGCTATTTGTTGCAGCCCTAGTNAGGAGAATTCCCTGTAGACTGGGATTTTAGCCACTGCTGGTAGACCCATATGACCGTACGCTTCCACACACCTGTGGATTCAGCTACTTCCTTCACACTATGGTCTTTGGCACGCCCAAATGCAGTCACTCCTTTTAGCCAATCATTAACATCTGCTTTGGAGCCATTTTCCACACCTGGAACGAGACATTCACTGCACTGTAGCACCTCTTCTCAATCTATGGATCCCATCACTCACACCCCGCAGGTATTTATAGCCCCATCATCCTCGTGCAGCGCCATCTGCAGGAGCCTGAAGTTACTACCCTCTTCTAATCTTCTAATCTGGCCATATATATATGGTCTCGGTAGGGAGTATCATGACATAACTTTCCCTTCATATTGCCCATTCATAGCGAAGGTCTTTGTACCTGTACCTGATTTTAATGATTATATTTTAATGATTTTTAAATGNATGCAGTCACTCCTTTTAGCCAATCATTAACATCTGCTTTGGAGCCATTTTCCACACCTGGAACGAGACATTCACTGCACTGTAGCACCTCTTCTCAATCTATGGATCCCGTCACTCACACCCCGCAGGTATTTATAGCCCCATCATCCTTGTGCAGCGCCATCTGCAGGAGCCTGAGGTTACTACCCTCTTCTAATCTTCTAATCTGGCCATATATATATGATCTCGGTAGGGAGTATCATGACATAACTTTCCCTTCATATTGCCCATTCATAGCGAAGGTCTTTGTACCTGTACCTGATTTTAATGATTATATTTTAATGATTTTTAAATGAATTATTTTGCTTTTATTTTGTTTTTTCTTTGTATCTTCATCCTTTTATGTAAAGCACTTTGAATTGCTCGTGTGTATGAAATGTGCTATACAAATAAACTTGCCTTGCCTTGCCTTGCCTGTAGGAGCCCCTGCGTTTGGCTCAGAGCAGCGAGGAATTCATTGAGTTCAGATGAGTTCAGACATAAACGTGCAGACCTGCTGCTGAGACTCTCTCAGTGCACCACAGACAGTTATTTTACGAGATGCTGGCGATTAAAAACCGAGCGTATCGATCCATCTGGCAAAACAGTATTGGTGATAAAACATTAATAAGACAGTAGTTTGGGGTAAAAGCCTGGCGCGCTGCTGCATTAGGGCCTGGTGCGTGGCTAGAGGTGACATCAGAAGTCTCTGTTGTCTCGTAACGGCATGGCTACGCGTGTGTTTGGCTCCAGGCTCATGTATCTGGGTGGATTCTGGTGCCTGATGGTGCGCCTGCTCATTAATCATTGATGGCTGTACGTTAGGGCTGTCTGTCTGCCCTGCATCAGAGCCTGCCCACCCCAATACACACACGCACACACACACACACACACAAACGTAACAGCCCTCACGGGGGGGTGGTGAGTTACAGTAGAACACCAGCACCACCCCTCGTACTGCTCTAGGGCCATATAAACCAGACACAGTGGATCAGACTCATGAAAAAGTAATGCTCTGGACGCATTTCAAGCCCAAAAAGCACTGAAAGTGTTTTTCATATGTCAAATATGCCTGAATATTATGGATTGTGGTCATTACTGGTCAGTTCCTAGTGTGCTAGAGTTGTTATCCCTTCTTTGTCTTCAGTGTACTTTAGGGTTGCAACAGTTAATCGACTTGATCGACTAAAATCGGTGACGAAATTAGTTGCCGACTAATTTAATAGTCGATTAGTTGGTCGTTTCTTCCGTTTCGCTAAAGACCTGCAGTTGTAGAGTTTAGTTGCAACAGAGTGTAAACATTTTTTAAATGTAAAATTCAAATTTTAATTATTTTTTTATGTATTTGATTAATGGAAAACTGATTTAGTCTTGTTATATTTCATCACTGCTGCTTTGCACGTCCTTGGTTTTAAGTTTTGACAGGAAAAAAGGTTTTGGAGTTTGGTTTATCTGGTATCAGTCAATTGAAACAGTGCATTTTTGAATAAGGTGTTCATCTTTATTGACTTCATTGTTAGTTAGCAAAACTAGCATAATGCAACCTCAAGCTAAATTTTTGGTAATTGAGCAATTCACAATTTCTTTGTTGTTAGTAGGCAACAAAACGGTTATTTTGGTAGTCGAATAATCTATTGATTATTGAAACAAATAATCGATTATTCGGATGGTGAATTGCTCAACTACAAAATAACTCTTATGTAGCTAACAGCTTTTAGACTTGGCTTAAATGTATCTTTATGGTTAGTTAGCAAAACTAGCACCCAAATAATCGATTATTCGTTTCAATAATCGCTAGATTATTCAACTACAAAAATAATAGTTTGCTGCGACCCTAGTGTACTTACCCCACGTTCACACTAGCAAGCAACAGAGCGACATGCTACCTGTCATTTCCTATAGGAGTCGCGATTTGTCGCCATGATTTAGCGACAAGCGGCAAGGCGAAAGGGGGCGGCAAGTGACAAATCGAGTTTTCTCAGCTTCATGCAAATGAATTATGAGGCTGTGAAGCAACACTGTAAGTGACTGGCTCCACCAAATTTCCGGACCAATCAGAGACACCGCGGTCCGAGGTCCCCAACTTCTGCTCTCTTGCTCTTCTTGCTCAAACCGGCAGTCTATTCCACTTCTCAACAGTCTGGAGCTAAACGTGCTCGTAACCACTGTTTCCTCTCTTCCCTGTTTATATGATGCGTCTTTGTACATATGGATAAGTAGGAAAATGAAGTGTGGAGGAAAGTTGAGGATACTGTTGGTGTTGTCTGGGGAGTTAGGTCACTGGATAGCTAGCTAGCTTAGCCAGCATGCTAACCAGCCAATAAAGCTAGTCACAAATGAAAGCAGTTAGGTTTCCATGTAAATACGTACTTAATAATAATATGTGCTTTCAAGGCTAGCTAGCTTTCCTGGACCTTGTACACGCCCACACGTGAGCCTGGAACACACACACAAGAGACAAACTTGGGCTGACCTGTTGCCTGCTAGTGTGACCGCAGGCGTAGATGTAGTATAAATTTGTCTGTATGTAAACTGTCAAATATTTGATGTATTTGAATTATAATCCTATATATTATACGTATGTAGTATATATGTAGTATCAGCTTTGTGTTGCGAGTACCGTTGATGGTCTTAGAACCTTGGTGAATGTCCCCACTGAACTGAGAGCCCATTCAGGTTGACTGTTCTCCACCAAACTGAATTATTGATTTGTTTTTATGTTGCTATTTTAGCTGCACTTTAAAAATCTGACGCTATGGTTTGGTTTGTACAGTCTCATCTGCCGGTCGTTACTGTCCTACATTTTTTAACCTTCTCAGATGATGGAAGACACATGAACATTCTTTTAAAAATTGGGTTACGAGGCCGACAGTGTCACAGTCCTATTTCTAGACCAGCTTTGAAGCTGACTCTGTTGTTTGGGGCAGACCTCCGTAGTGGTGTGCGGAGATGGTTCGTTGGCTCTCAAGCCAGTGAGGTGGAATGCGGCCAGCCGTGGCCGGCGATAAATGCTTGAAACAGCGGAATCGTTTCACTCCGCCTGTTTGGTTCCCCACGGGTTTGTGTGCCATGGAGTCGCTGTAAATTGGCTGTGTAGAAGTGGGCTGGAAACGTAGAGGTGGAGGAGTGCTGTGATTTATCCTTTCAGTTGAGCTACGGTCAGGCTGCGTCTGGGAAAGTAAGGGAAGGAGGGAGGAGGGAAGGAGGAGCAGGCAAACTGCTGGTCGTTCTTTGTCCATGTGAATGCTGAGTGCTTTCGGAGACGCCTTTGAGCTCACCATACAGTCTCATACAGTACACACAGTCATCATCGTCCTTGTCATCAACTACACTGTCATCACACATATCGTCACCGTCACGAGTAACATGAGTGACATTAAATAAAATTAGACTACGGGATTCAGATATTTGCATTTTTGTGAATATATACGGTGGCCGAGACGTGCAAAACAAATGAACATTTCAGAAAACAAAATTACAAAATAAAAGCAAATTTTACAAACGAAAAAAATTACATTCAAGAAAACAAAATTACAAAAATAAAAACAAATTTTACAAACAAAAAAAATTACATTCAAGAAAACAAAATTAGAAAAGCAAAAACTAATTTAAAAGACGTGAAAGACTTTAACCAGTACTGAAACAGTTTTACAAACTGCAAATTCTGGCGGAAAGGGCGGGTCTAACACTCAGGAAGTGCTTGGTGCGGACCCTTGTCCCAATCAGCTGTTTGGCGGTGGTAGAGTGGGTGGAGTTTGGGATGGTCACGACCTAAAACATGATTTGTCCATTTTGTGGCACGTGTTTTTTATCCAACTGGCACACTTCTGATTTTCCTGTGGAAGATCTTTAGAGTTTTTAAAGAGCAGACGGAAGAAAGAGACCAACAGGCGACTCTAAACCACCTGGAGTTGGTTATAAACCACTGGTCATCCACTTCAGCTAGCGTCACAGCCCACTTACTTTCCTTAACATTTCCAACTCCAGGGCTGCGTCCGAAATGGCATACTACGTACTGAATTGGATCTAGTACGTACTGCTCAGCCGCCAAAATCTTTATCATCTGTTAACGACAGTAGCGTTCGTTGTGGTTAGTTTTCGCGATGAACACTTCCACATGGAGGCAGCGTCGAGCAGGAGGTCGCAGAAAACACACGCTGAGGAATTTATTCACTTGTAAACAGCTGACTCGCTTTCCGCCATTTTTTTTCACCGCTTCGAACGGCTCTGTAGCTCCCGTGGAATCATGGGATAGGACGGTGTGCTGTGGTCGCATACTTCAAAATCTCTCCCGGTGTGGTACGTCATCCGGGGACTTCTCACGTACTGTTTTACGAACACTACGTATTCGGAGATACTAACTATTCTCTCATACTGCTTTCGTGTACTGTATAGTATAGAAGTACACCATTTCGGACGCAACCCAGGTGGTTAAGACGTCGCCTGTTCGTCTCATTCTACGAAGCTGTCTGATTGACAAGAGTCTGTAACAAGCACTTCCTGTGTGTTAGACCTCCCCTTTCCGTCAGAATTCACAGTTTGTAAAATTGTTTCGGTACTGGTAAAAGTGTTTCACGTCTTGTAAATTTGTTTTTACTTTTATAATTTTGTTTTTTGAAATGTAATTTTTTTTGCCCCTGTAAATTTGTTTTTGCTTTTGTAATTTTGTTTTCTTGAATGGAATTTTGTTTTTGTTTTTTTTTTGGTTTGTAAATTTGCTTTTATTTTTGTAAGTTTGTTTTCTTGAATGGAATGTTGTTGTTGTTGTTGTTTTTTTTTTTCGTTCGCTTTTATTTTTAGAATTTTGTTTTCTGAAATGTTGATTTGTTTTGCACTTCTCGGCCACCGTAAATATCCGAATCCCAAGCACCTTAACTAATGAACAGCAGCATTAATTACAGTAAAGAACATAAGTAGTCCCTTTTTTGGAGGCCTCCCATGAGCCTCTTAACCTGGCCATCTCCACTGTGGCCAGTAATGGGGTGCTAAAATAGCACTGAATGCTCCCCTACACTCCATTTAGTGTTTTTTAATGTTGCACTATTTAATAAAAAAAAGGTTCCTCAGGTTCTGGTTCTTTACTTGGACATCAGCTTCTATGGGGAACCTTCTAAATGATCCTGAACTTTTATGAAATGGTCCATTAAATGGCCACAATCTGGTCCAAACTTCTATAATGTAAGAAGGAACCACATTCGAGTAAGGCTGTACATATAAAGGGTTATTATGTCATAAACACCCTAAAGTCATTCATAAGCACTTATAACACATACATCAAAGGGCAACAGTGACATGTTGCTGACATGTTGTGAACCCACATTAATTCATTTATACTGTAAAAGCTCAGATGTGGATGTTTGCTGATCTTACTTTGTGGTTTCCATCAGTTAGCATTAAACTTGTTAGCGTCATCAGATAAACAGCTCATGGTATCCCAACTTAATAATGCATTATAACTGTCTATTAATACTTTTACAGTGTTTATGACCTGTGACCTACAGAGAAACATTTTTGCATTGTAGTCCTTTAGTAATAAGCCTTTAGGATGTAAAGAAGGGTTTAACCCTTTAATGCCAATGCGAATAAAATTGATTATTGACCATGAATACCGTATGTCTCAACGCAGCTGTTGATATGTAAAGAATGTGATCTATCAAAGCTGAAAATAAAATTTTTTTAAAATATTGTTAATTCCCAAATGACCATGTTGCGCAGGCAGACATAACAGGGAATATGCTTTACATTTCCGCCACCATTTACTGTTGCTCTGATTTCAGTTCTAAGCAGTTCCAGATCTGAATTCTTGTTCAGAATGTGCACACATGCTTAATGCTTCCACCATAAAGGCATCACAGCAGCTCACAGGAAGCTCCGGTTCCACATACTGGTCCACTGTACTGTGACCAAAGTGGACATGCATTCTCAGCATCTGCTTAGACTTCAGTGATCCGAGTTAACTACCCGGAGGACTTTACAGTTGGAGGGGGTAAAAATAATGAAGATGATTCCTTGAATATAGGAATGACTTACATAGTGAGTATATTGTTTTGCTGGTCATGCTGGAGGACCGCGCGGTTGTGACCCGATCCTCAAGTGATATCTTGTTGTATTTGCCCCAGGGTTGTTGAGAGAGCCCTGAAAGCCCCTCCTGTTGGTGAGCATTCATCACTGTGGATACAGATTCTTCTGCCTTCTCCTGCCCCTCCTTTACGCACCGAACTACCTCCCCCCCCGAACCCATGGAGAGATTACTGGAGCGCATAGCACCCTCGGGGGAATATTTGTGTTCGTGCTGCAGAGGGCTAAAAATATCCCAGTGCTGTTCTACGTGCACGCAAGGGAGGGGGTCCTTGAAGACCTTCAGGCTGAATGTTGAAGTGCCACATGTTCCGTTAGGCCGAGAGGGTCACTGTGACACGTTCCTCCTTACGTTAGGTCGTTCACAGTGTTTAGTAGCAGTGGGCATGTCATCGTGGCAGTAGAGTAGCTGTCCTGCGATTGGAGAAAAGCAGAGCTGTACGGTTCGACCATCTTAGTCTTTTTAACTTTTAAACAACTTCCCGTTAAGGGTGATACAACATCAGTTCATTACACACCTGGAGCTGCCTGCCTCTCTCAGCTCTCTTTGATCCTTAGCTGGTGATGGGATGGGGGTTCTTCCGGAGTCCATACACTGCTGTAGGTGCCTCCGGACCTTATAATGCTTTCCGATCCATGGCTACAGATTTGGCATCATCGAGGCTGACCACTAGTTTGGCAGATCCTTGTTGATTTGTTGGGACCATGTCTTTTTTCAGGCCTCATTCTTTGAAAGTTCTCCATGTTCTTCATGGCCCAGAACGTGTCGGAACCCAGTTTAGGGATTAAAACCTGGGACGAAAGAGCCCAGAAACTTTCTGTTGGTACTAAAAGTAGTGCTTCACTTTCTAATGTCCTCAAACCTCGTCCACGTCAACGTTGCTGAAGACTGCATTGGTGTCGTGCCAGATTGTCATGGAGTGACTTAGAATGTTTTGGAAATGACCAACGAATCCGTGTGTGGAGGCACCATGGTCAGCAGCCAAGATAAATGGTCTGTTGTCACATGTCCAGAAGGCCTGGTGTCACTCCACCTCCACCCCTACCGCACCATCTGCAGGAACTGTGTGAGGATATTCAAGCTGCATGGGATGGATTATCACAGGACACCATTAGGAACCTCTACAGCTCCATGCCGAGACGTCTGGCACGTTGGGTTAGCAAACACGGCGGCCCGACGCCATACTGAGAGACAGACTTCTGTATGTGTAGCTCAATAAATATTGATCATATCAGTCTAAATTTATCACCATTTATTGATCCTGGTAACCTTTATCTTCCTTCCCAACACACCTGCAATCCCACACCTCCTGTTCTTTTGATGATGAATGTAAATAAACCCATATGCAAAGTTTATGTATCGGTATCGGAACGTTGGATCAGTGCATCCCTATTGTAGAAGGATGGATTGACTACCACCATAATTAGGAAGCCACAGATAAACCAACCGCTTCCAGTGATTACTTTGGTGACTTCACTCTAGGCCTTCTGGAGGTTCTAGATAAGTCACAGACTGTGATCCATAGCCTATCCGTGTTCCAGTAAGGTGTTCGGAATGGAAAACTGCGTCGGAAGCTCTGTTGGAGCTCTTTGCTGAAAGACTCACTGTAACACTGCCATATACGAGCTACGTGCATGCTCCAAAGGTTAATGTGCACCAGCGTTATCCTTAATGCTAACATGCTAATGGAAACCCCATGGAACGCTAAAAGAAATTAGCTTTGATATTTATGACCTGTAATGAAAGCCTAGCTTTAATAGGCCCCTGTTCTTCCCCCAGCAGCTCGGTTTATTCGCAGGGCTGCGAGATGGAATGAGGTTTATTGCCAAATTGCTCAACGATTTTAATCTGATCACTAGAAGAGACTGTATAAGCATAACGGCTCTTTTCACAGGGACATTTTTCTGCACTGGATCTGCTAGCTGCTTCGACGGCAGTGATGGAGGCCCTGCTCAACTGACTGAAACAGCGAGGGCCGCATCCCCTCTAGCCCCCTTAGAGCATCTGATTCTTCTTCATGAACACTCGGCTCTGGAGCAGACAGCGATTTCCTCTAATTACTGCCCCTGTCATATGCATTCTGTTCCCCTCACAGTTCTGTACATTCCATATAATTACACGGTGCACAGCCGCTCGACTCGGAGAGCGCAGGCCTTCATATTAAATCCGTCCCATCCTCACTTCAGCAGAGCGTGATCGGGGAGCGTGCGTTTAGATCATCCTCTGGAGAGGTGTAGTGCGTGGGCAGATGACCTGCAGTAACCTTTCCGCGGATGGATGTTCCTTCAGAATGTGGCAGTGTGTGCACAGTAGCTAATGAAGGATGAGCGCAGATGCTGTGGGTGAAGTCTGAAGTGCAACAGGATTAGTTGTACATGGGTAGGTGGGGTAAACGGTGCCGTCTGTAATCTTATGACTGATTCACCTGAGGACAGAAGTCTAGGTATGAATTACAGAGACTGGCTACACAATCAAGTTCCATATGCATATGTTTGGGGGCTAACAAGTAGAAAGCATGTCCAGACCTTTAATTTAATCAGAATTCAGTTTAGCTGCCTAGCTAGGAATACAGTGCATCATTAGCAGTGGGAATTTGCAGCCAACCTCACTGAGCTGTGGTAGCAGGGATGCTCGATTGCGCCACCTAGTGGCCGGGGGGGCACCGATGTCGTAACACACTGCTATTTGTATATAATTTAACCAACATTTCCATCATTTTACATGCTTTTTAATGTTCAGACATGCACTTTGGGTAGGCTAACACGTCTGCTTCGTACAGGCGGAAGGTTGTATAAAAAAGGCTTTACACATTTTAACACTCTCGACTATGGGAACTTTCACACGTGTAATGATGGAATATTTATAGGCCATTGGTAAGTTATTTTCTACAGCTTGTTTTGGTGCAATGTTAAAACAGTGGTTCTTCAAAGGCTGTCATAACATAAATAATGTATACATGTGTGTATATATGCACACAACTACTACTAACAATAGCACTTCTTTTGTGAAGGCAATGATAATGTTTTGTTCAAGTTTCAAGTTCCAGTTTCAGGTTTATTTGTCATTTGCACAACATGTCAGGACATTTATGCATTGAAATGCTAGTGGTGAGGCTCAGGTTGATACTCTACAGCAGGGCAACATTATATACGTACTAACTAAACATATTAAAATAAAGAGATATAAAAGAGATAAGTTAAATAAATACAAAATACACAAAATATACACAAAACACAGAATAGACAGGAGGGGTCTGCAGAAATTCAGAGATATATACATGATTAGACAAGGATAGTCTGAGAGAGAGTGGAGATATATCTATCTATAT
>CM067477.1:36312577-36333520 GCA_034552555.1 Semaprochilodus insignis
GAGAGAGAGAGAGAGAGAAGGAGCGAGAGAGAGAGAGATGGGGTGAGAAGCTTAGTTCTTGTACTGTATGACTCTATTAATAGCCCTCGCTCTGGAACACAAAGCCTGCAGTGTTACAGTAGCTGGAGCTGCCCGGAGCCACAGACGCAGCATTGTGAGGATGTTCTATATGACCCACTGTCCCCCCGCCGCCACTGCACACGCTGCAGGGACAGTGTTGCTTTAAGGGGATAAATAAGATGTTCATCAGGAATTCTCTGGATTGACGGAATGTCATTAAATGCAAGTTAATGGCTTAATCGGTACTCTGTGAAACATACAGGAGCCAGAAATGTTAGTGGTGTTTAAGCGCCAGCTAGTATTAGTAGTGTTTAAGTGTTAGCGGTAATTTAAGTGCTAGCTGTGTTCAAGTATTAGCTTTGTTTAAATGTTAGTTGTGATTTAAGTGCCAGCTGTGTTTAAGTGTTAGTGGTGATTTAAATGTTAGTGGTGATTTAAGTGTTAGTGGTGGTTAAGTGCTAGCTGTGCTTGAGTGTTTGCAGTGTTTAAGTGTTAGCGGTGATTTATGTGATAGCTGTATTTAAGTGTTAGTTGTAACTTAAGTGTTAGTGGTGTTTAAATGTTAGTGGTGTTTTAAGTGTCAGTGGTGATTTAAGTGTTAGTGGTGGTTAAGTGCTAGCTGTGTTTGAGTGTTTGCAGTGTTTAAGTGTTAGCGGTGATTTAAGTGCTAGATGTGTTTCAGTGTTAGTGGTGTTTCAGTGTTAGTGGTGTGTAAGAGTTTGTAATAGAGCTCCCAGAGTAGAACATCACTTCCTGCCCTCCATCTGCAGCTCACACCACAGCAATGCAGTGGCGTCATTTGGAAAGGGCCGATTTAGAGCTGGCTGTTTTTGGAGCTGAGTTGTACCGTATGGTGCGGGAAGTGAATGGCTCCTTCAGAAACTTACTCCACGTCTACACACTAAACTCTTTCATATTTAGAAGTCTTTATTTTTAAAAGTGCAGCTAACCGAGGACAACCCCGTCCCTCAATTCCAAACACAATCCGTCTGTTTTTCCTCGTAGGTGATTCCCGTAAGGATTCCTGGCTACTGCTGCTATAAAACTACTGTCACTACAGTGATGTCTGTCCGTCCTGCTACTTTAAACGAAGGTCCTGTAGGAAAACGGGAAAAAGTGACTCACTTGTTTTTGGAAGAGATCTCCCACACGTTGGTGGTGACTCCACTGCTGCACTCTGGGAAGAAGTCCGTCGTAGAACTCCTTGTGGATCTCGTAGAGCTCAGGCACTTTGAAGAAGATGGTCTCGATCTGCTGGATGGTCAGGACTGGTTGGGACGTGGTGGCAGCAGCTTTCAGAGGTTTCATAGGCTGGGAGAGAGAAGAATCGGGTCTGTTGTTGTGGGTGTAGGTGTAGTTTATGGGGTGTAGCTTCTATTCCCTGTAGGATCCAGGTCAACATGTGTGTAGTTCCATGCACTGAAAATCCTCATAGCTGATTTTCACCTGGCCGGTTTAACTGACTGTCTGTTACTGTCCCTTTAAGAGTGACGTATGGTAAATGAGCTCTGTTCTGATTGGCTGCTCCGTCTTGTGTCTAGGTTGAACCACTCCCTATAGACCACTGAAGTCGTGTCGTTATCCCACCCATTCAGCAGCTTCCTGTTCGAATTTTCCCATTCCAACTTAGAACTCCGAAATGGCTTAGCAGTTACATTCTGGCATCTGAAGTTTTATTATACCTGCTGCACAATTTAAGGTGGAACAGGAGAGTTCAAACAAGATACTGACAAATAGAAAGCTGAATGTCAGCACCACAATGTAAATCCTGCACCATTTAAGGTGGAATGATTCTGATGGGCTGACAAAAAAGAAGCTGAATGTCAGTGCTAGAATGTAAATGCTGCACCATTTAAGGTGGAATAGGAAAATGCCAACAAGAAGCTGGCAAATAAGAAGCTTAATGTCAGTGCTAGAATGTAAATGCTGCACGATTTAAGGTGGAATGATTCTGATGAGCTGACAAATAAGAAGCTGAATGTCAGTGCTAGAATGTAAATGCTGCACCATTTAAGGTGGAACAGGAGAGTTCAAACAAGAAGCTGGCAAATAAGAAGCTGAATCCTGCACCATTTAAGGTGGAATGATTCTGACGGGCTGACAAATAAGAAGCTGAATGTCAGCGCTAGAATGTAAATCCTGCACCATTTAAGGTGGAATGATTCTGATGAGCTGACAAATAAGAAGCTGAATGTCAGTGCTAGAATGTAAATGCTGCACCATTTAAGGTGGAATGGGACAATAAGAACAAGAAGCTGGTGAACACCTAGACTTTAGCTTAGTAGTTTTAAAGCTGGAAGTAGTTTTTAATTAAGGTGATTTAAAAGCTATCGGAATATCAAACCTGAATGTTTTATTTATGGAGCTACCTTTAATTACTTTAAGGCTATGGAAGAAGGCGTTGACAAGGCAGCACACAGTTCATCAGCACATATGCCTTGCTTTCATGTAGCATTACTATGACCACCTCGTAATTCAGAGGCTCCACAGGGAAAACCCCATTCATTTTGGCCATAGAGAAATCAAGCCAAGACCTGGAGTCTCCAAATATGGGCATACTGCCAACTACTATGATTCACGACATCAGTGGTCTATAACTTCCTTGCGAATGGGCAGAACTAAACTGCTTTTGGCTGAATAGCTGGATAGACATCAGTGAGTTGGTTTTTGTGATGTCACAAAAACAATATACTCAAAGCTGGCTGTTTTTGCAGCATCTGAACATCTGAACCCCTAACATGCTCCTCAGAGGTAAGGATGCTATGCAGTGTTAGGTCACTGGTGAAGAAACCAGGCACGATGTACGCTTTCATGGACCAGACACACGATGACAGGACAGGAATGCAGCCTGAGCTCTTAGCGTTACGTCACCTCAGTGCCCTACTCAGCATGCAGCATCATGCACACGACTGCACTGCTGCCTGCCAAAGACAGATGGGTCCTGCCTCTGTGGGATTTTCAGTGCAGTGACGTGAGTCAGTTACTGCTCTCCCTGTGGCATCTTAAGCCACAGCAGACCTTTCTCACCTGACACGTTCTTTATTTTTCCATGGATTTTACTTTGTTCCTGATTAAAATATCAGCATGGGTTTATGTACCAAATAGAATTTAATTTAATTTAATTTAATTTAATTTCCAGCGTCTTTTTATCCCTTTGACATAAACGGGCTGGTTTTGTTATTGTGCCTTCCAGATTGTTATACATATATGAACTCTGTTCTGATTGGCTGCTCTGTATTGTGTCCCATTTAAAAAGCAGCATGAACCCCATGAAGCTGAAACAATGCTTATAACTTCAGCATGACTGAGCTCAACTGCTGCAGGCTATCATTTAATAATATTATTATAGTTATATAATATAAATACAATATTTAAAAACTTCCTTTCCAATGTGTGATTGCTTTGTTTGCCACCCTTCTGTCCTTCACTAGTGGTCAGTTTCTCATATTAAAGAACCAGACTCTACTATAAACAATGTAACACAACAAAAAAAAACACATAATATTGGAATTACTGGGAATTACATGGATTTCTGCATGAATGACTCAATGTGATCATTATCCGGCTCACAAAAAGAAACTTTCTAACTGTGAAGCATGGTGGAGGGAGTATCATGATGTGGGGCCGCTGTATCCAGTTTGAATCAAGGAATACAATATCAAAGATGGTATCAAAGATATGAGATAGTAAGTCATAATTATGATACGGTATGTAAAAATTATAAGATGGTATGTCAATTATGAGATAGTAAGTCATAATTATGAGATAGTAACTCAATTATGAGATGCTAAGTTGTAATTATAAGATAGTAAGTCGTAATTATGAGATAGTAAGTCATAATTATGAGACCCTGATTCATAATTATGAGATGCTAAGTCGTAATTATGAGATGCTAAGTCGTAATTATGAGATAGTAAGTCATAATTATGAGACGCTGAGTCGTAATTATGAGATGCTAAGTCTTAATTATGAGATGCTAATTTGTAATTATGAGATAGTAAATCATAATTATGAGATTATCTTGTACTGGGTTGATCTGTAATTCAACAGTGAGATGTTTGGTGTCCATGACTCCCCCAAAAAAAAAAAAATCAGTATCTGTTTATTCCACCTCTGCAGTTGGGAAAACTGAACTCGTGACGGAGCGTCCCACTCACGGCTGCGGCCTACAGAATGCTGTAGCTTGTGGTATTCCACTGCGGCTCCAATGAAAACAATCGAATTTCCAGTTTGCCATTATCCGTCTACCGCAAACATGTGAACGCAGCATAAACCACGAAACCTCCAGTTGCCAATAAAGTAGAGTCTGATAGTTGCTACACACACCAATTGATATGGAGGTGAGACCTTTTTAAACCTGTTCCATAAACACTGTAGAATGTTATTCATGCTCTTTTACTTGGAGGGCAACTCCACCAACTTTTCAGAATGTCGGAATAATGCCATTGTAGTTAGGTGAGGTATTCCAAATCATTTAGTGCAAACGTGTTCAGTGAGGTAGCTTTAAGAGACATTCGCATTCCCATCACCAACACTCACTCAGTACGTCTCGAAGTATTTCACAGCAGACCTGACTTTACACATGGCTTTATCCAAATCCTAACAGTT
This sequence comes from Semaprochilodus insignis, assembly GCA_034552555.1. NCBI lineage: Eukaryota > Metazoa > Chordata > Actinopteri > Characiformes > Prochilodontidae > Semaprochilodus > Semaprochilodus insignis. Next base: position 36,317,246 of record CM067477.1, read on the forward strand.
TAATTATGCACATGTTTTGAAGTATGGACGGAATATGCCCTCAAAAGCTTTCTTTGTGTTTTATTAGGAAACCCAGTTTATGATATGAAATCACACTGTAGGAAGCATTCATGCAGAAACACAGATATTCCCAGAAGGTTCACACTCAATTTCTCACAAATGGACACTATAAAGCTCTCACCAGTAACAGAGCCTCCAGGTGGCTGAGATAAGTCTCCTCGCTGGCCAGGATTCCAGATAAAACCCACTTCCGCATCTCCAGGCCTTTCTCCAGGTCCAGCTCCGCCTGGAAAAAGAGATAAACCATCATTCATTCGCGCACAGTCACCGAACCATATCAGCTTTTTTCTCGGGAGAGAGTTTCATTTTTTAACCATAGGCTTCGTTTCTACTGCAGGGTGAAAGAACACGTTATGAACAAGTTACAGTAATAAATCTATTAAGCTGTATGTGTATGAACAGAGTGTATGAATGGAGTATGTAAGCACCAGCGTGCTTAAGGTGGTAGTAACTTCAGGCTCCTGCAGGTGGCGCTGCACAAGAATGATGGATGAATAATAATCGTCGATTAATTGTGGATTAAACGCTGTACACCTAGACTGAATGGCACGTTTTGACTTTCTCTTGTAGGTCAAACTTATTTAAAAAACATAAGCAACATAAAAATAAGTCTTTTTCCATGAAACAGGCTCTTAAAAGATGCCAGCTGGCCAGTTTTGCCTCCTGCTTTTTCCGAACGGGAAACGGAGGTGTATTTTCTTAATGCCTAATCACATGTTATACTGGCAACAAGCGCTGCTGCGGAGGCGGCTACTGCTAGTGCTGCTAGCGCATCACATGGTGAGGGGAAAAGACTGTACAGAATGAGCTTCTGCAAAACACACTGCATACACACAGTGTAAACCCATACTGAGTTTCATTACTAATAATGCCAATAATAATGATCATCATAAGCCGACACTAAAAGCGGGCTCACGGTGTGACTACTCGGCGCTAACCCAGACAAAACAAACAGCAGTCCTTTTAAAAGGATGACTTATCTTCTATTTAACCATATAGTCATACAGTATAGATGCTTTATAATATACATATATAGTGAAAATAGAGGAGATACAGTAAGAAAACCCAACTAACACAGAAACTAGGGCTGCATCCTAATTCTGGAGCTGGAAGAAACAAAGCAAGTGTTTATTCATGATCTTTAGACTCCAGCCTCTGCTCCTTAGGGAAAATCCTTCCATCTCCAGACTATCATCTTTTATTCATCCACATATTTATTAATGAAAATCCTCTCAGGGTTTGGGCACCGGGGTGAGCAAAGCCCTCCAAGCTGATAAAGGGAGACCCAGGCGCTTTCATTTCGTTTAACAATGAGAGAACATTATTTCATCCTCATGCTATATCAGAAAAAAATAGCCTATTAAAATAAGCACACTTAAAAAGCACAGGAGAAGAGGAGGAGGCGGCTTCGGAGGGCTCTTTCTGACATACTGAATAGAACCAACAGAGAGAACACTGTTCCACAGCTCCACAGCCCAACGCTGGGGGCCGTTATACCCCTGAAGTGTTACATTGGGCATGGTGACCTTAAGTGGACAATAGTATTGGGACACCTACAGGAGCTGAAACCCCATTCTAAATCCATAGGCATTAATACGGAGTTGGTCTCTCCCTTTGCAGCTATAACAGCTCCCACCCCTCTGAGAAGCTTTCTACAAGATTCCGGAGGGTGCCTGTGGGACTTTTTGGCCCCTACCCATCCAGAAGAGTATTGGTGAGGTCAGACACTGATGCTGGACAAGTGGGCTTGGCTCAGAGTCTCCATTCTAGTTCATCCCAAAGGTGTTTGATGGGGTTGCAGTCAGGGCTCTGTGCAGGTCAGTCAAGTTCCTCCACACCAAACTCACCCGACCAGGCTTTATGGAATTGCTTTGGGCACTGGGGCACAGTCATGCTAGAACAAATATGAGCCTTCCCAAAACTGTTCCCACCAGGTTAGAGTCATACATAGTCCAGAATGTCTTGATCTGCTGAAGCAGTAAGATTTCCCTTCACTGGAACTAGGGGGCTCTAGACCCACCCCTGTAGAACAACCCCATAGCATTATCCCTCCTCCACCAAACTTTATACCAGCACAATGCAGTCAGGCAGGATGATGGCGTGTGAGGTGAGCCCTCATGTTCATCACATGCATCATACCCACGTCCTTCGTCTCTTCCTTGTTAAATAATCCAAAATAAGTTCAGATGTTCGTCTTAACACGGACTGCGCGTTTCAGATTTCCTTCTCCAAAGCGTCTATCTTTGATTTGACCAACCTCTGCTGACCGGCACCGTCATCTGCTGAGAATGTAGCACCATATAGTGCACTGAAAAAGTATTTGATTTTATCACTGTAGTTGAATTCAAACGTGCTATTTATAAAATAGCAATACTTGACGTTCGTGTTTTAATAAAATATCGGCATGTAAAATATCACAATAATATGCAGTATCGATCCCCTCTCCCACCTATTAAGCAGAGGTCACCGCTACAACAAAACAGTCAACCACACTGTCATCCTGCTGAGAGTAAAACGCTGTTTTCAGTAATCGATACTGCATATAACTGCCTGCAATCCAGGATTTCTCAACTTCTGGTCAGTGGGCCATGGGTGGGGCATGAAGCACCCTCTAGTGGTCCGTGGGCCTGTACTCAGTATATATATATATATATATCTCATGTCAGGTCGTCCCAGGATAAGCACTCCTGGGACACTTCTCATGCCGGCCACCAGAGGTCTAACTCGCCGGAATTCTGAGGATTTTTGCCCCTGCTCCCTCTCACCTAGCCCCTCCCGCACCTGCCCTCTCTCACCTGCTCCCCATCCCAACTAATTATCCTTCCCTTTAAATGGCCTTCTCCTCCCTAGGTGTTTGTTGAGCATTAACCACCGTCCTGTTTTTTCGTACTGGCTGTTTTTGTAATGATCGTCAGTTCCTTGAATAATCCCTGTGTTCTGTTACCTTTCAGAATACTCTCCCAGCTCCTGACTCTTGAACCCTTCAGCCCCTCTTGCCCTTGTTTTGTTTTTTGTTTTTTTGCGGTTTGTATTTTTTGTTTGGACATTTCTTGGTCTTTGTGGTTCCTTTTTGTGACATTTGAAAATCTTCTCGGCTTTTGAATTTGAGACTTTTGCTTTGCTTTTTGAGAACTTCTGGGCGTTCTATCTTTTGGACCCTTTTGTGTTTTTGCATTTCTGCAGTTTTTGTGTTTTTTGAATAAAATTCCTACCTGTAATGGATCCTCTCCCTGTGTCTGGGCAGCCCTCATTACTATCATTACTAGCTCACTAGCCCACTACAAACTACTGAGTACATATATATAACCATATTAGTGCTGTATTAAGTATATTGATATAAATAAATCTATATTAATACACACGTAAACACATAAAAATGTCCCAGTAGCAGTAGGCTAATTAAACATCCTCAGTTTGAGGCAACATAGCCACTGGCTAGCCGCTACTTTGTACATTTCTCTTCTTTCTTTTTTTCCCCTTTTTTAACGTCACTGCAAACATACGTTTTAATATTATCTTTAACATAACTGCAAATTTTGACCTAATCTTTTTCAGGCCCTAATTCCTTTTCAGCATCACCACTAAAGAACCGAAAAAAAAGAACCTGTATTTATAAAAGCTGACTTTTCTGAGGTTTCTGGTGGGCCGCTATGCATTTGTAGTTATTATCAGTTGGGCCTTGGAAATGGTGGAAATGGTTGAGAACCCCTGCAGCTATGTGAAGAAACCTCAGATGATGTAGGCCATCACGACTAGAGGCTGCATCAAAACATGATGGAGAGATTTAACTGTGAATTATCTTTACAGCCATCCCGTCGTCGCCATCCCTCAAGAAAGCTTAAGTTGACGTCAACTGATCTGAATCTCCTTTTCCACCTTAAACTCTACAACAAATTTACCTGCCGCACCATTTAAGGTGGAACTGGACAATTCAGATAAGAAGCCAACTTCAAACACCAGACAGTTCCGGGAGAACTGTGTGTAGAACCTTTACATCAAGCTTTGGATTCAGCATCTCGGAACGTCAAAAGCAGCCTTAGAAGAGCTGTATGCCATGATGGGACCATCTGTAGGGCCAGTCATAGGCCACCAGCACCAAGTGTTAAGAGAACCGGGCCTGCGTTATGCAAGCAGGCCACTTGTGCGGAGTGCTGCACCGTTATGCAAACACTGTAAGCCAAGCAATCAGATCAGGTGGAACGGAATCATGTGATCTACATCATGGGTTCTTGAAAAACTCATTCTCATCACCCCTTTTTTTTTTTTTATTTGACACTGGCGATAACTTTTCCACCTCGTCCGATAGCACGAAAACTTGATTTGGAAATTTTAGCCGTTGTCTTTTTAGAATTTCGAAATTCGCAAAAGTTGGAAGAAGCTGGAAAACCAATTACCGTCAACTTCTACTCCAAATTATTAATAACACTTATCAAAACGAAATTTCAACCAGATTATGCAGGCATGACAGGCAAGGGCTAGCCACATGCATGTACTCACAGACCACTGCTATAGTGGGAAGACAACGTCCGGAAATTGCAAGCATCCGCTCTTCCGCCCCAGTCTATAGTATGCTCACTCTCTGAAGATCCCATCTGGCATTTACTCAAAGCGTTCACCTCCAAGTTTACTCAGCAAATCCCTCCGCAAATCCACGCGCCTACAGCCATGTATGCATTAGATTAAAGCCCTGCCAAAGCTGTACGTACATGTGTGTGTAGGAGTTATGAAGACGATCTCCATGTCTGTGTTAATGAAACCCACGTGGGAGCTGAACTCAGGGGTCAGAGGGCGGCGGTTGATTCCTGAGAGGACACAGAAACTCCTCCCGGCCTCAGGGCAGCACACCGGCAGAGAGCACGCATCAGTCATCCTGACAGCCAATGGCTATGAAAGAGCGGGGGGAAGGGCCACCTACACCATCACGGCTGTAATTACTGACTGGGTGACTGCACTGCAGGGCTCTTCCTGCAGCACAGCCATAAACGCTGCAGTCACTTCTGGCCACCTTCCACTGTGGAGAAATTTCAATTACCAGCGGATGTGTGTGTGCACCATACGAGACAGGTCAGACGAGGTCACTCTTATCTTAATTGTGCTGAACCTTCCATTAGTAATTTTAACATGTACAGGTGGCTTCTTGTGGAACCCGCTGCCTCTGGAAACTTTCAAGCGTCCTGGATGAATGACTCCTCAGGGTCCTGTCAATAATGAGGCTATAAAATTCCTATATTAGAGAGTTAACAGTGTAATATTTCACAGTGGGCTGCACGGGGAGAATAGAGTCCTGCTTTAGAGACCGAACAAAGCCCACTTAAACTCTATATCACTCAACATGAGTAAAAAAGAAAAATGGATGTGCCGCGGAAAGAGGGGAGAGACGCCCGGGTCATGGCCCACTCTAAGCTTTCACTGTAGACCATACAGACATGTCCGATGCACACAGGTTTGAACAGCCCCAGTTATGATGTGGGGGGCTAAACATCGTTAGGTGTGGGAGCAGGTGCTTAACCAGTCCAGTGTGCACAAGAGCCGGACAACGTACACATGAAGAAAATGCTGTAACTTTAAATAGTAGGGCTCTGTAGTATTTAGTACTATAGTACATAGTACCTGCTCTGTGGTGGTCCTGTGGGGGTCCTGACCGTTGAAGAACAGGGTAATACAGTATACAGAGAAACAGATGGACTACAGTCTGGAACTGTACAACTACAGAGTGTCCTCTATATGGTCAGTGGAGTTGATACAATGCACAGTGAGTGCAGCTACAGGGAGGTGGTTTCAATGTTATGGCTGATCGGCATTATTTAAAAACATTACTCATGGTAAAATGATTGGGGTGAAAATGATAATGAAAGCTGAGAAATGGCTTTTTAACACTCTACTGTGGGTGTGAACCATCTTTTCGCTGGTCTATAATCTGTTTCAGTGCATCAAATACTAAACCAGGTGAGCACAGGTGGGCACAGGTGGGCACAGGTGAGCGAGAAGCCTTAAATCAGAAACCGTGCAAGTTGTGATAAATGAGGTACGCCGTGTAATCTAAGCCATATGTTCTTTTTTTGTCCCGCTCTACGCAAGTTCTGGCTCGATTATTTTAAAATCATGTCTAAAGTTCTAGGCGTGCATATTGAAATGAACTGTTCCTTAGCGATATTCGGCTTCTCTACGGATTTACCCATGCTCAATAGCGGACAGTCAGATAATCTGTCATTCACTTCCTTATTGGCGAGGCGCTGCATCTTATTGCTATGGAAATCTTCAAAACCCCCTTCAATTTCTAGGTGGCTTCACGACGTCCTGTACTTTCTTAGACTTGATACGATACGGCTTACTCTGAGAGGCAACACGGCTGCGTTTTACTTGAAGTGGAACCCTTTCCTTTCTTATTTCGATTCGCTTCAGACTATGCCAGCTGACTGCTTCCCCCCTCCCCCTCCTTCCTTTTTTTTAAAAGTTTAATTAATTTAATTCTTTTTTTTTTTTAATTTATTATTATTTTTTTTTATTTATGTTTCTTCCCACTGTTTTGGGGATATTAGGCAGGTACCATCAGGGTTAATGGGTGGCGGAAAGTAAAGGGGGGGAGGGAAGTGAGGGAGTGGGAGTTATGCAGGTGAAGAGAAATGGGGGGAGAAAAGGGGATGGGGTGAAGGGTAGAGGGAAGGGAAGGGAAGGGAGGGGTAGTAGGGGATGGGGGGAGGAGATAACGAAAAAGAAAAATGATAGGAAATCTTAATCTGAGTTGGTCCTGTTATTTGTTTATTTATGTGTTGTTTTTGTCATATTTGTGACCAAACATCAGATGCTGTTTAGGCATTGTTTTTCAATTGATTTGTCCTGTTTCCTTGTAAAAATAAAATATATATTAAAAAAAAAAGAAACCGTGCAAGTTTTTCTTTCGTATCCAGCAGCTTAAAAGTTGTCGCATGGCATGTTTAATTTAATGCGTCTTACTTAACACTATACGTCCTGCGATGTGAGTACTGCGCCTACACACGCAATGCAATGACGATGCTGAAACGATATACTGTGCCGTCCTACACCGAACATATTAAACATTTAAAATTACTTTTAAAATTAAAATTTAACATCCCTTTGGCTGCGCCAAGCTGGACTGCCCTGAATTCATTCACTGTTTACGTCCTGCTCTCCGGACTGCGGACATCAGTCCCGTTTAAAACATTATTAACCTACAGCGGAGGGGAAACTCACCTGCTACGTCTGTTAAAAGTGGGCATGAGAACTCAGGGTCAGTTTGGTTCAGACACACATTTAAATCTCCGAAAGGTTGAAAGGCTCATGGCTGGTGTGAACTTACAGACTTGGCAGACTCGAGGGAGCCAGAGGAGAGCGTGTCTCTGCTGCTGCGGCTTTTGGAGCTGAGGTAAGGCGAGGAGGACGGCGAATCGTCGATGTAGGGCAGGATGTCGTGATGACGTCTTTGCTCCTCCGCCCGGTCCGCATCGTAGCCATACGTAGGAGGAGTGCCCGTGAATGGTCCGTCTGAATAAGTAAAAGAGAGAGAGATTGCTTTTAACATTAATGTTGCCATTTGGAAAAGCAGGTCACGGAGGTCCTATCTGGAATACCAGCTGCAAGTTAAGGACATTAAGCCACTGAGATGACTTATTTAGCATATGCCTTCTAGCACACTTTGGTATATCACTGGAACAAAATCTTGTATCTCCAAAATTAATTTTGGACCATTTCTATTGGTCCACTCTTCAAAAGTTTTAGTACAATGCAAAGGGTAACAGTATTCAGGAACTCGGGTATTGGTTCGTTGGGTAGGTACTACTTTTTAATTTTGGGATTCAGATATTTGGATGTTCTGAGAAGAGGAAACAGCTGCAGTTGCTAAGGTGAGTCACAATTCCTAAACCAATGAAGAAAAACACAGTTTGGTGCCTGTGGGCTCTAATGTTAGCTAACTACAGCTAGCAAACCTAGCCAACGTTAGCTCCCATTGGCAAACGCCAAACTGGCCCTTTGTGGAAACTCTTGACTAGACTAGACTGTGGGTTTTATTGGGTGTCTCTCGCTACGAACTCACATCTTCATGTTCCAGTTGTTAGCTGTTTTATGTGCTGTCCAGCTAAAGCACATATAGCTAGCCTTAGCACCGCCTTAGCTAGACAGCTAGCTATCTTCGTCACCCATTTCTGACCAACAAGCCTGAGAACTGAGACACAAAGACACGTCTTCATAGGAAGAAACACCCTAAAAACCCACAGACTATATTGAGTACCTGCAAAGGGCCAGTTTGGCTTTGCCAGTAGGTGCTAACATTAGCTAGTTAGCTAGCTAAGCTAGATAGCTAACATTAGAGCACTGTGGCACCAAACTTTGTTTTCTTTCACTCAACATATCAGCTGCAGACATCTCCCCTTCTCTTTCTCAACACAAGGAAAGAGCTAGAATGATAAACGAGTAGTTTTTTGGACTCAATATAACAATATAATCAAATAACGAGCGCCTCAGTCAGTGCAGTAGAGGCTAAAACCTGGACGCGCTACGTCAAAGCTTAACATATTATAGATTAATAACAAAGCGAATAGTCGTTTCTGAACGGTGCCGAATCTCTGGAGCCAAAAATTTGGTATTCGGGCCAGCCCTAGTAACACCAGCATGAAACACCAAAAACACAAGGATACAAAGTTTTTTGAATGTCAGTGATGATATTTTTAGTTGTTTATGTCCAGTTTGCGCGTCTACTCGTACCCGGACACTGTGTCGGAACGTCACTTCAAAGGATTATTGGATAAGGACGTATTGGGACGTAACGTTAAGGACACCCGCTGCTCCAAAGCCACTTCAAGATGACTGTTTGTGAGCAACAGCTGTCGTGCGTGTATGCAAGTTATGAAAATCGTCCTGGAATTTGTCTTGGAAACATCCGGGACAAGAACAGTTGTTGGCTGATCTACCAAAACTGGAGACACGCTAACGTTGCTGTTCCTGTAAATCCTTGTTGTGTTGTGTTTCAGTATATATTTCAGAAGGAAGCTTTTGGTTACTCATCCCACACCTCCCTGTCAGTTTTTTTTTCCTGGTGTGGTCACAACATTCAGCCACACAATCCAAACTCTGTCTGCGGAAAGACACTGACATTTTGCATTCTTACAGCCCACATTCAAAACGGCAAGACACTCGCCCACACTGTGCTGCATCCTAAACCAACAGCAGATGATGGAGATGGAATACTACAGAATAGAATAACGGAATGAAGCTTCTTTGGGGTTGTCCTGAGTGGGCGGCCTGTTGGGGAGGGTGGGGGTGGTTGCAGGGGCTTGTGTGCATCTCACTTCAGGATACCTACCGACAGACTGCATGTATAAACTCAAGTCTTTAGGCTAAAAGCGAAGCTCCCTTAGGCTCAGAGCACGTTTACTGCACTTCGGAACACGTATCCTCACTGCAGACCCTCAAGGCCTTTATCACCTCCTTTGTCTTTGTCATCGCTTCCCGCTATTATCATCAGCCGAGTGACCCACTTTCACTCGGCACCCGGTGATAATTTCACTCTGATTAGCCGATGCACGGTGCTGAGCTGACGGGTCTCGGAGGAGACGAATGGTCTTATATTCAAACTCGGCTACGACTACAGGCTTTACATGTCTTTCTGCTGAGAGGGTGGAGTATTGAGAAGGACTGCCATTCACTTGGGAAAGGGGTCTCAGACGTTGGCCCTGATTTTTCTTATGCCTCTCTACATGGAGTCCAAACTGACCCAGGAACAGCTTATCTTGCTAAAACACCTGAAGCAATAATCCAGCCAGGAATCAAAAGTACACAAAGACATTTAAAGGGTGCCAAGTCGAGCTGTTAAGTCATTTCAAACAGTTTGGCTTGGGAGGATTCTTACCCCCAAACATAGATAACAACAATACATGCAGCGGCCATCTTGAAATCGGAGTATTTGTCTGTACTTTGTCCTACTTCATAGACAACAGTCATACAGCGTCAGAAACCGCATAATCAAGTCTATTAGAGCTTACTGAACATCTCCACACGGTTTGAGGCGACCGTGTGACGCTTTAGGAATCTGCTCCGATGTTGGGATCAGATATTAAGCCGATCCATGGGGGGGCGACCGATACGCAAAGTTTATGCATTGTATCTGGAACTGGAAAAGTTGGATCGGTGCATTCCTAGCATTTAGCACCTCGCTAGGCCACCACCTGTGTAGGTGGAGCCTATATCTACTTGCAGTTAATGTCCCATCAAAATGGCCATTAACTACAAGTTATTCACTTTCCAGGAGATGTTCCGGCGGATATCGCATAAGGAATAAGACATTGCATAAGGAAGGAGACAGGCAAATCAACATAAATAAACAATAAATGAAAATAAATTAAAAAAAAATAAGCAGGGTTTCCTGAAACTGGGGCTCAGGACATGATTAAAAGCTACAGAGAAGCTGAGACTCCTAACAACCACCTGGAAGACCTGGTAGACCTAGTAATACTATCCCCATCAGATAAACAGCACTTTCATCTCTGAGAGAGAGGAGAACATTAAGTTCCACTCTTGCTTCAGATCTGAGGACATCCGCAGGTGTGTCTGTCCATGTTTCTTCCACAGTGAGAAGGCACCTCAACGCTATGGAGGTCTGAAAGGAGGTGTAGCGGTTCAAGAAGCTCCTCACCAAGAAAAGGAGACACACACCTCCAACAAAGAAGCTGCTGGTGTTATCAGAACAATGGACTGACCACCCCAGACTCCAGAACCTCAACACCACTGATTGTTTTTGAGGTTACAGGGATGGTGAGAAAATGCGGCAGAGCTTCTAAGACTAAACTTTGGAGACTGTGGCTCTTTGAGGAACTGAACGCGAGTCTCCTGAGAAGAATGGAAGCTGTAACGAAGGCGCTGACTCTAAATCCTGAAACTACAAGATTTTATAATTCTTAGCAATTTTTTTATTAAAAGCCTTTTCCTTCATGCTAGCCTGATGCTAACTCGCTAACGTCCATTTTGACTGGAAATGAAACAAGCGAAGGGCGGTCTCTGACTTTTGCACAGTACGGTTTCCCAGCTGAGTCCGCACATTTCTGCATGAGGGGAAAACTGTAAATGAGATTTCTGGCCAAAGCATAAATTCAACTCCCACAAGCGGAAGATCAGCATAAAAACACCAGGCCGGTCACAAAGGACGAGCGCTGTGCAATCCTCCTCCCCTCAACAGGCCAAAGATCATCTATCGGCTTCTTTAAGTCAATAGCGGAAAACCGGTTTGTGCATTAAAGGCTGTTTGCACTGAATTTCGCTCACGGATGTAACGGCATTCCATGAAAAGCTGAACCTAATTCCAGCATCATATTTTTTATAGCCACTTGCTTTATTTGAACTGTCAAGCACATTGAGGCTGAATGAAGACGCAACACACATTAGTAGATTTAAAGCATTTAACAAATTGATTGGCTCTAAAAGCACATACGGGTACACGGTGAGATCGGATTGCTAATGGACGCTCCGCTGTGCCAGTGAGGGAACATGATAGTGGCTCTTGAGGGAACATATTACGGTGTACAGTGGGGATGTAACTATCCTGCTACAGCTTCGACTTTCTTCTGTTTATATTAGGGATGAACAGTTTTCTTGGCCAACCCATGTACTTTAAGAGAATCGATTGATGACAATATGAATTTCTGCATATTCATAAACACAAACCACATGTTTTGGCAAGGCATGCTAAGCTGCTAATTAACGTCATGTGCACTACGGTTCTGTTACTTCATTCCGATGTGTACATCATTTACTATGGGTGTTACAGTGCATCCTGACACTGTGACAGCATGAATCGTACTGTGGGGCGTGACAACGCATCATGGAGAATGGACCTCTATTAATTACAGTGGTGGACAGTAACGAAGTAAATGTAATTAGTTGCTGTACTTAAGACATTTATTATGTATCTCTATACATACTTTACTGAAGTATTTGTATTTTGGACAACTTTGTACTTTAGCTCCACTACATTTCAGAGTCTAACATCTTATTTTTACTCCACTACATTATGCAAAATTTGTCCGACTTGCGTGCGCGTAAAAACGTAACATGTCAAAACGAAACAAGCTTATTCATGGATTCCTAGCATCCATGGAAATGTCCATTTCAGGCCTGGACTACATCAACGACCACCTGGAGGAAGGCAGGTAAAGCAGGATGGGGTGAATGCAAACACTGACTGACCATCACACATCAAAATATCAGTGAACAGATCAAACAGATTGTTCCTGGCTTTGTGGGTACATAGACCACAATATAGAAACATGTCCACATGCTCTCGTGACTGGCGAGCGTCTTTATACAAACACTGTTTCCTTTATAGTACATGTGTTTTGGCTGGTTTATGTTTATGAACAGAGACCTACAGATGCAGTACAGTAAAGGAGAAACTCATTTGTAAATCTGATTAAAGCAAGTTCTTATTAAACTTAAACCTGTAACTAAGTTGCAAATAAATCTTAAACCGAAACTTTGCTTGTTTGCAATAAGTTATTTTATAGTTCTAGCTAATGGAACCTGTTCTCCTTCAGTGTTCTGTGCTGATGATGATTGTAATAGACGTCAGTGTCAGACTAATTACTGATCTTCTATTAAAGACTGGTGGACTGAGAGACACTAGAGTTTCTTCACCTACACTGAGCTGATTAAGAGTCTTGTTCCAGAAATGATAATAGGACATTAGAGCCATAATAAATCATGCTCCTGTTACTCTTCATACTTAAGTACATTTGAAGGTACATACTTTAGTACTGTTACTCCAGTGGAGGTCTAAAGCGAGGAACTTCTACTGACACTGGAGGAGTATTTTACCCTGGGGGATCTCTACTTTAACTCAACTACATTGAAATGCACTGTAAAATCAACACCAAAGCGCAAAATACAGGGGGGGCTGGGGAGTCCGGGACCCCCTAATTAATCTGTTTTGAACCTCCAGATGTCTCAAAATCTAAATTATGCTGGGAAAGCATGAATATGTACCCATTCCCCAAACCCAACACATGGGAACATGGGTAAAACGGTAGTTAATGTTTGGAAGACATTGCGAAACTAGAAATTGGTCATTTTCAAAAGAAGCCACGCCCAAATGCAGTCACTCCTTTTAGCCAATCATTAACATCTGCTTTGGAGCCATTTTCCACACATGAAACGAGACATTCCCTGCACTGTAGCACCTCTTCCCAATCTATGGATCCCGTCACTCGCACCCCGCAGGGATTTACAGCCCCATCATCCTCGTGCAGCACCATCTGCAGGAGCCAGAAGTTACCACCACCTTAAACACGGAAGGCGACTCATTTACTTTTTGTTTCATGTGAGTGGGCAGTTGTCAATGCGCTTTCATTGCTATTTGTACCACAAATGACTATTTATTAAATATTGATGTATTTTCCAATATGTTTATTTATTTATTTACTTTTTTCATTTCCAACATTATATCAACTCAAATAAATAGACATGGTGCTTTAGAAGTACCATTAAAATGACCACATTTAAGGTCACACCCTGTAAAGAATGTGTCAATTTAGAATAATGTCAAATGTCATTTGACCACAGGTGCTCAAAACCCTGAGCCCAGTACATGCTTTGACTGACCTGCCTGATGGTTTCTATACATGCTGAACTGATGCCCATGAAACCTGTTTCTAGAAGTTGAGACGCTTGCAGCTGTGTTTCAAATGAGTTGCAGGATGCTGCATATCATGCAACTCGTGTGCAACTTAGTTTCATGTGGGTTTCAAGAAAATGCCGTTGCATGCGAGTTTCACTCCCTCACTGAAAGCCAGTCGTAGGAATCATTACAATTTTACAGGCTTAATTTAGTTTAAATTAGCGGAGAAATGCGACGTCAGTCTGCAAGTTTTTCTCCTTCCGCTAATGGCCGGTAATCAAATGCGCAGCAGTTAGCACTCAGCTGCTGTGTTTACTAGCAAGCTGAGTGCCCACATTTCCGAGCACCATCATCTGTGTGCCAGCTGTGTGTATGCGCATTCACGTAGAATGCAGGACCTCCGCCGCACGAGCCCTCTGACTCACCGCAGCCACATCGCCATAAAACTCATCCTCCCACTCGTCTCCGCGCCATCCCTCCATCCTCACTCACTATGTTTTCTCCTTCTCCCTCCATCTACTTCATGCAAGCTCTACACAGATGGCCATTCCGCTTTGGCCAGGGGACGCACAGGCTGCTGTGTGTACACACATGTGGGAAGACAATCATCATCATCATCATCATCATCATCATCATCATCAGTCTGAGGAACCAAAAGCCTTTCCAGAAATCACACAAGCACATGCACATACAAACCAAGTGATTTAGTGCCACCACAGTATTCAGAGTACGTACATCGTTTCCACATGACTAGCATCACATGAGCACTATTCCGGCCAAATTACTTCATAACCTCACTGGACAAAAAATGAGTCACCTTGTGTGTTTAAGGTGGTAGTAACTTCAGGCTCCTGCAGATGGCGCTGCACGAGGATGATGGGGCTATACATCCCTGCGGGTTGTGAGTGACGGGATCCATAGATTGGGAAGAGGTGCTACAGTGCAGGGAATGTCTCGTTCCATGTGTGGAAAATGGCTCCAAAGCAGATGTTAATGATTGGCTAAAAGGAGTGACTGCATCTGGGCGTGCCAAAGACCATAGTGTGAAGGAAGTAGCTGAATCTGCAGGTGTATGGAAGCGTACGGTCATACGGGTCTACCAGCAGTGGCTAAAATCCCAGTCTACAGGGAATTCTCCTCGGAATTGTGCCAGGGAAGGCTTCCACCAAATCTGGACCAACTGACCGATTCTTTGATGTAAGAGTGTCTGAACATTGATGTGGCTACATCCAGAAACTTGTCCAGTACATGCCAAACCCAGTAACAGCTGTTATTGGTGCTCATTCATGTAGTGTGATGGAAATACGGGGGTTTGTTTTACTGAATGAAGAAAACAAAGGCTCTTACTTTCCAGAGAGTACTTGGCCGCCTGGTCTTTGCACTCCTTGGTACTCCGAACCTTCAGGTTCTAAAGAGACAAAACAAACATGAGATAAAGGCAGGTATGCAGGCACGTCATCCCCACTGTACATACTTAATAACGCATACAACACAAACATAATGATATCCTGACAGTACGGCAACGACTCCTATGAAAGGAACACTGATCTGATATATGTGTATGTAGAATGTAAAAGGAAAGCCTGCTGTCGAAGACCCTTTGGGCATGGTTACCAGTCAGAGACATCATTACATAGACCATTACATTCATGAATAACCAAAGGCTGAGGCTCATTGCACCAACTCATCATTAGGTCTTAGTTTGTTTGAGGTGCTGGCAGGACAACAAACAGATCAAGGTCACATCAACCACTTTCAGCATAAACAATAAACTGTAGTTGCAATATATACGGCAGATTCATACTGGATAATAATCACTCCACAGTTATTACTGTCAGACTGTAAACACTACACATGCTGCAGATTCATACTGGATAATAATCACTCCACAGTTATTACCGTCAGAATGTAAACACTACACACGCTGCAGATTCATACTGGATTATAATCACTCCACAGTTATTACTGTCAGACTGTAAACACTACACATGCTGCAGATTCATACTGGATTATAATCACTCCACAGTTATTACTGTCAGACTGTGACACTACACACGCTGCAGATTCATACTGGATTATAATCACTCCACAGTTATTACTGTCAGACTGTAAACACTACACACTCTGCAGATTCATACTGGATTACAATCGCTCCACAGTTATTACCGTCAGACTGTAAACACTACACACGCTGTAGATTCATACTGGATTATAATCACTACACAGTTATTACCGTCAGAGTGTAAACACTACACACGCTGCAGATTCATACTGGATTATAATCACTCCATAGTTATTACTGTCAGACTGTAAACACTACACACGCTGCAGATTCATACTGGATTATAATCACTCCACAATTATTATTACTGTCAGACTGTAAACACTACACACACTGCAGATTCATACTGGATTAAAATCACTCCACAGTTATTACTGTCAGACTGTGACACTACACATGCTGCAGATTCATACTGGATAATAATCACTCCATAGTTATTACTGTCAGACTGTAAACACTACACATGCTGCAGATTCATACTGGATTAAAATCACTCCACAGTTATTACTGTCAGACTGTGACACTACACACG
>CM067477.1:36346926-36358393 GCA_034552555.1 Semaprochilodus insignis
GGTCAGTAGAGAGTGGTTTTGGCCCTCTGCCAGTCTGTAGCTGTGTTGTCCTGTGTGTTTGCTGCTTGACCTTGTTCTTATGAACCAGACGCTCACTGTATCTGCCAGTAAAGCTAGAACCCAACCTTCTGTTCCTCACTAAGAACCTGCTGTACATGTGGAGATGCTGATTTAAGAAGAAACTGGAGTGGGCTCTTATTTATTTCCAGAGCTGTATATATGCGAGCAAACATTTTCTCTGATGACACTGAACAAGAGCTCTGACAGTCACCTCTGCGATGTGCTTCGAATTTCTACGACCAGTCTAACACCTGACTTCATAAATTTTTCAATCCAAGGCCCAATATCACTGTTCCCATTAGGAAATAATAACTGGTGAGTGAAAACTGCTGAATCTTACTTTACACAACAGATTCAACATTAAAGTATGTAAAAGTACTTAAATCTACCTACTGAATTAGTCCCTTAAATAAAAAGGTAGTGTAAGTGATACTTACAGCTAAGCCAGTTATTTCTTTACCTGTTTTATTACAGAGGGTCTGTGGCCTGTGACTGCACATTTCTTTCTCCATCTGGCCCCAGATCGGAGGAGTTTGGACACCCCTAGACTAGAGGATGACCAACACTGCACTGTGCAGCAGCAGATGAGCTATCGTCTCTGACTGTACATCTACAAGGTGGACCAGCAAGGTAGGAGTGTCTAATAGAGTGGACAGTGAGTGGACACAGGGTTTAAACACTCCAGCAGCACTGCTGTGTCTGATTTTAAAGATTCGTAGCTTTAAAAATGTTCATCTTATTCTCATTAAAAGACTTTAGTTCTGATTTCTTCAAATGTCATTAGTCCAACAAAAGGATTTATATCCTATCATGCTGATAAGAAGGAGTGAACTGGGCACTGCATTATTAAGAAGACCAAGTGAGAACAAGTGCAGAACAACATAAACTTTATTATAACAGTGTTTATTATATATTTAATATGAATGAATTTGAGCTCAAGGACGGGCAAAACGGGTAATGGCATTTACAATGGCATTTATAGCAGACTAAAGAAACTCGGAGTTCAAATGTTTATTCTGACTCTTCATGCAGGCGGAGATGCTTGTACAAAGTGCTATGGCTTCATCTAACACAAAATGAATGAATAGTATATTCTGATTCTGGAATAAAGTGCAGAGTTGATTTGTAAGAGTTAGTAAATTGTTATATACCAACAAAACAGTACAGAGCACCGGGTAAATAGCATTTAGTAAATTGCATAGAACGTAAAAACTGTATGTAGAAAATTGTTTACAATTTTTTGACTACTCCAGACAAAAAAAAAAAAAAACAAACAATAAAAATGAATGCTTTAGTCAGGATTCCCTTTACAAACTGTGCAGCAGGGAGGAATAAAAACATAGTGATTATATGTCAACAAGGTAAAGAAAATTAAAATCATTTTTTTGGCACTTGTTGGTGTACAAATGCCTTTTTGGCAAGGACATAGGTTTGGGTGCAGAATTAGCAGGGACACAACAGTTCTGCATCCCGCAGGCCAATCTGATGATTACGGTGGCTGAGAAGTGCAAAACTAATGAACATTTCAGAAAACAAAATTACAAAAATAAAAACAAATTTACAAGATGTGAAACACTTTTACCAGTACCAAAACACTTTTACAAACTGCGAATTCTGATGGAAAGGTCTATGTGTGGGTCTAACACACAGGAAGTGCTTGTTGCGGACCCTTGTCAATCAAACTGTTTCAAAGAAAGAGGCGAACAGCCGACGTCTAAATCACTTGGAGTTTGATCTCCAGTGTTAAGGAAAGTAAGTGGGCTGTAACGCTAGCTGTAGTGAATAACCAGTGGTTTATAACCAACTCGTCGCCTGTTCGTCTCTTTCTTCCGTCTGCTCTTTAGAAACTCTAAAGACCTTCACCAGGAAAAACAAAAGTGTGCCAGCTGGCTAAAGCGCATGCCACAAAATGGACAAAACATACTTTAGCTTTGTCACCATCCCAAATTCCACCCACTCTACCACCGCCAAACAGTTTGATTGACAAGGGTCCGCAACAAGCACTTCCTGTGTGTTAGACCCGCCCTTTCTGTCAGAATTCGCAGTTTGTAAAAGTGTTTCGGTACTGGTACAAGTGTTTCACGTCTTGTAAAATTGTTTTCGCTTTTGTTTTCTAGAGTGTGATTTTTTTTTTTCATTTGTAAGTCTGTTTTTATTTTTGTAATTTAGTTGAAAATGTTAATTTGTTTTGCACTTCTCGTCCACCGTAGATGGTCCTGCTATTTAATCACAAACAATACAAATGAAAACCGTCCGACTCAAATGAAGTTTAGTTAGAATTCTCTTTACAAACTGTACAGCAGGGAGGGATGAAAGCATAGTGATATATATGGCAACATGCTGAAGGAAACGAAAGTGATGTTTTTGACCCTTGTTGGTGGACAGTTCTGCATCCCGCTGGCCCAGCCGATGATCCTGCTATTTAATCACAGACTAATCTGAGGTTTCTTCCTCTGCCCCAAAAAAACACTGAACGCTTCTCTTATTATTATTAATAGACTATCATCACAGTCTTCTAGCAGCAGTTATTGATGTTCATGGTTTGAACTGTGATAAAGTCCTTACAGTGGTCACTGGTTTCACTGGTAACAGTGACTGAGCTTCATTTAGACGTACAGGTCTATTTCTCATTGCTACTCTCATAGGACTCTAACAGTTACCGTTATTCTCTATTCAGTATTGCGTATGACTCTGATCCTGTTTGTGCTTGTCTTGCTATCCGGGTCAACCTGAGAACCCCTTTAGAGGCTTGGTTCCTCTCGAGGGTTCTCCCTCTTGCTCTGAGGGAGTTTTCCCTTGGCTTGCTCACAGGGGCCTTGGACCCGGATTCTCTGTAAAGCTGCTTTGTGACCACATCAGTTGTAGAAGGCGATATAAATGAACTTGACTCGACTTGACAACAACCCACCCATTACCCCGTCACCTATCAACAACCCCCAACCCCACTCACCAACACACACAAGCACACCCCAACACTGTATACACAAAACCAGTGAACAGGAAGGGTGTGTGACCAAAAATGCAGCAATGAATACGATACATACAAACATGTGATTCATCCTGGGATCCAGTAGGTCACAGGTAGGACCTCACCTGGAGGTGCACACAGCCATCGTTGGACATTACTGTTCACAGTGATAGGCTGGTGAATCAGTTGTGCCTACTAACCAGTTAGTTTACTACCTACTACTGACACTCTGGGAGGTGGAAAAGCTCCTGGTGACTCTTATTTGGTGGCATGATATCTACAAAGACAAAACTGGCGCAATCGAGGTTCTGGCTCCACACACTGGCCTTGTGTGTGGTACATTGGTAGGGACAATTCTATCCTCCCTAATTGTTGGTATTGACACATCCCTGCTGTCCATATGCTAACCCACACGAACCATGCTTGTATGAACTCTTAATACCCAGTAAACAGTGGCCGTCCGTGGACTTCTAAAATGTGTTTAAATATAGTCAGATACGTGATTTCAAAGTTGTTTCAATGGTTCAAATGGTTCAAATGTTTGCTGGGTATGTTTGGGCAGTCGTGGGCTGGAGGTTCAGGAACCAGCCTGGTAACTGGAGGGTCACTGGTTCGATTCCCTGAACTGACGGTGCATGACTAAGGTGCCATTGAGCAAGGCACCTAACCCCCAACTGCTCCCTGGTTGCCGTGGATAGGGCTACTTACTAATCTGGGCAAGTGTGTGTGTGTGTGTGTGGCTGGCTCCAACTAGACTCTATGTCAGCAAATACAAGATAAAGAAGCAATAATATGAGGACAGCTGTGAACCTACTACTGCACAGGTAAACAAAATAACTATAATACAAAGTTATCAACCATGTAGCGGTAGGCTGCCTGAGTATTCACAGCTGCTGACATTTAGAAGATCGCTGAGTTTGTAATATTCACCTGAAGCAGGAGGTTTAGAAAGTAATGCAGTAGAACAGTCAGATGGACTAATGATGATCTGTCAGAAGGTTATTTACAGTCGGCTGATTTTAAACAGCTGACACTTTCCCTCAATAATGCCCATACAACATTTTATAAAGAGGAATAAAATTAGTTTAAATGGCATTAAATCCAGGGAGGGCCGGTTCTGAACCCATCCAGCCTGCTGTAGAGGTTCAGGTGAAGAACACAGCAGGTCACCTGTTCAGCACAGCTGGTAGTTATTTGACTGCATTAAAAGCTGCTGCTCTTCTTCCTGAGACCTTGTTTGGTCAGATGGGTCCTCGCAGGCTTTGGGTGAAACGTGCTGCACAGATGGAAGCTTCTGTTGGAGCTCCTGCTGAACGTTCTTGTATTGCTGATAATAAAAACACAATAATATTTACCTTTAATATCACTGAACTAACATTCTGCGCTCTCATTAGTGCGCTCTCATTAGTGTTACGGGCGTATTCGTGTCTGGTGTTTTTAGGGGGAAATAAAATGGCAGTCGTTGCAGGTGAACAGAAGTGAACCTGAAGTTAGAAATGTACACTGTAGAATAAATGATACATATAATAAATAGGTCATACGCTGTTAAATAATCAGGCATGTTAATAAAAACCATACAAACAGGCAACGTACAGCACGGTTAGGTTTGGGCTCTCGAAGTGGGGTTGAGTGATTCATGTTAGGGTTGAATGAGTAAGGGTTTAGTGAGTTAGAGTAGAGTGTGCAGGTAGGGTTGAGTGTTTGAGCGAGAGTGTTTGAGTTAAGGATCGAGAGTTAGGGTTCTATGAGTTAACTCATTCAACCCTAATTCAAACCCTGACTCGCTCATCCCCACCACAAACCCTAAACTGTTAACTCATTCAACCCTAACATCAAACTCTCAACATTAACTCATAGCAATCTAACTCAAACACCCAACCCTAACTCTCGAACCTTAAACACTCTAGCTCAAACACTCAGTCCCTACCAGCACACTCTACTAACTCACTAAACCCTAACTCATTCAACCCTAATTCAAACCCTGACTCGCTCATCCCTACCACAAACCCTAAACTGTTAAGAGTTGAGGGTCTGTGGTGGGGATGAGTGAGCAGCATGTTTTAGTTAGTGTTTTAGATTTGTGTGTTTGAGTTGCGGTCCAATGAGTTGGGGTTGAGTGTTTGAGTTTTGTTTTAGTGCTTATTTGGGGTTAGGTGAGTTAGAGTTGATGGTTTGAGTTATGGGTCAATTAGGTTTGAGTTAGGGCTTGAGCATGAGTTAGGATTGAATGGGGTGCCTTTAAATATTTGACTTAGGCTTGAATGAGGTAGGGTTAAATGTTTGAGTTGGGCTGAGCATATGAGTTGGGGTTGTGCGTTTGAGTTACCCCTGATTGAGCTGGGAATGAATGAGTGCTTGAGTTAGGTTTGAATTTCTTATGGTTGATTATTCAAACTGGAGTTTAGTGAGTTAGGTAGGATTGAGTATTTTAGTTGTACAGGGTTCGTTAATATTTCTCCTGTTTGAATTCTGGACCCCAATCTGAATGTACATTGCTGTGACAATTTGTGAAAAAGTAATTGCCCCCTTAAACTGCTAAATCAACCAGTTGCAAATTCAATGGACCATTTGATTCAGTTTTGCTACCACACCCAGAGATTGCCAGACATCTTAAACAACAACTTAAATAGAACCTGATTGGGAATGTGAAGCAGCTGGAAGATCTCAAAAAGTAACACATGGCGCCACGTTTTAAAGAGATTCAAATATGGATGTGAAAGTTATTGAACTCTACTAGCAGTTGCTTTTTAACACCGGTGAACGAGTTTAGAATAAATCTTTACCTTCAGTAAATGGAATGATTATTTAAAAGCTGCATTTTGTGTTCACTCGTGTTTCTTTGTCCTATATTAAAACTAGTTGGGCGATCTGAAACATTCAAATGTGAGGCACTTACGGGCAAATACCACACTGTATCACTATAACATTTCATAGCACTCCATAATGATGGTGTAAAGAGGACATACTGAGCCAAGTACTGTGCAAATTGTGTTCTTAAATCTTTCTTACTTGCTCAGAGGATTCAGGCAGTAGCTTTGCAATAAGATGCACGATTTTTCCAAAGGTTGGGCGCAAGGTTGGCTCCAGGCTCCAGCACATCTTCATAATTGTGTACCTGTGAGCAATATAATTATAATTATAATTAGTGAGTTTATCATGTATTTGCATCATGCTGTACTTTCAGGGAGCTTCCACAGAGAATATTGTCACTGTGAAAACCCCATAACTTTAAAACAACTTTTCTTATGATTGTGATAGTAAGCTGTAATACCAGTAAACTCACATTTCTGGAGGAGCAAAATCTGGTTGCGCCATGTGACATCCAGCTTTGATCATCTTATAGAACCGAGCGTCAACTGGAACATCTGGATACGGACTTCTACCTATAAGCCCAAAAACACCAGAGAAATCTTAGAGGTGGTTGAAACATGTGGAACGTTGTGATGTTCATGCTGAAGTTATGAAGCAGGAAAGCCTCACCCAGAGAAAAGATCTCCCACAAGAGGATCCCATACGACCACACGTCACTCTGCACGGTGTAGATGCATTCGAAGATGCTCTCAGGAGACATCCACTTAACGGGCAATCGAGCCTGAAGCATCCATCCCACAGATTAGATGGATTAGACCAAAAAAAGGTTTATTTATTTCATCTAACATCTTATGAAGATCACTTTTCTACACTTCAGGCCTATTTAGTGGCTTATTTCAGTTCCATTCCTGCAATATAATACCTGCACCATCCCTATAATCACATAACCACTAATCAAACGTCATATTTTTTACATTTTGCTCTGCAATAGGACATTAAAAGTATTGCTTAAAAGTATTTATTTATTTAATCAATAATACAAAAATGTGAGTTAGAACCCATGTGCCTCAACTGATTGACACCTGATTGTCTTTTCTTGTGCATCGTTGAATGGAAGATATCCACACCAGCAGGATCTCACCAATGCATGCGTGTTTGCAGTTATAGACAGTTTGTATTTGAAGTAAGCAGCTCAAGGCTATGCTAATTCGCTGTTAGAGTGCAAAATAGAAACTAAGTAATACAGTATATTATGTTGCACAATAATATTATACACTCATCATCAAAAAGAGTAGTTGCACAGATAGCTGCACCCAGAAGACATCAACTTGGTGGGTAGGTTTGACATTGCGGGACATGCTAATGATTCTAGTTCCACGCTCGGCCACATGTGACGCAAGCAAGGGCGGGTCTTATCTCTGCACCTGACTGACCCAAAGGCCACAGTTGCTCCACCTCCACCCCTACCGCACCATCTGCAGGAACTGTGTGTGGATATTCAAGCTGCATGGGATGGATTATCACAGGACACCATTAGGAACCTCTTCAGCTCCATGCCGAGACGTCTGGTAAGCTGCGTTAGCCCGACGCCATGCTGAGAGACATTACTTCTGTATGTGTAGCTCAATAAATATTGATCATATCAGTCTAAATTTATCATCATTTATTGTTCCTGGTAACCTTTATCTTCCTTGCCTCATGTAACTACACACAATTCTTTCCCCATGTTCCTTTCTCCAGTCTTCAGTCTACGGCGTGAGTTCCTGTTATTTGTATTGTTGTAGTTATGAAATGCACTCTGTTCCTACAGTTACCAGCTGTGCTGTTCAGACTGAACTTACGTTTCCTCTCACCACGTAGTTCGAGTCATTCATGATGTCTCGTGCAAGGCCAAAGTCACAGATCTTGGCAACAAAGCAGTCGGTCACAAGAACGTTCCGAGCAGCCACATCCCTGTGAATGCACTAAAGCAGACACGAAAGCAGAGAGAAGAACAGGATCAGGAACTCAGGGTACAGTATTATTATAGCACCACATACACTACAGACAATCAATAACAGCTGGTATGAGTTTATTACTCCAGAACATTCCCATTTGTTCCTAAATGTCTAGACTGTTCAAAGAGAACTCGGTCAAACTTGGTGAAGGTCGCGTCTTATGAGGATGCAAATTAATTATCTACTATGTCATCATAAGCTCACCGGACAAATGAGTCCCCTGTGACTGAACTGTACCTAATAGAGTGTAACAGCTGTGATTGGATTTGGCATGTACTGGACAACTTGTTAGATGTAGGCCACATCAATGTTCAGACACTCTTACATCAAAGAATTGGTCAGTTGGTCCAGATTTGGTGCATGCCTTCCCTGGCACAATTCCGAGGAGAATTCCCTGTAGACTGGGATTTTATCCACTGCTGGTAGACCCGTATGACCGTACGCTTCCATACACCTGCGGATTCAGCTACTTCCTTCACACTATGGTCTTTGACACTCCTTTTAGCCAATCATTAACATCTGCTCTGGAGCCATTTTCACACATGGAACGAGACATTCCCTGCACTGTACCACCTCTTCCCAATCTATGGATCCCGTCACTCACACCCTGCAGGGATTTATAGCCCCATCATCCTCGGGCAGCGCCATCTGCAGGAGCCTGGAGTTACAATTTTTTTTGTCCGGTGAGCTTATCTTCAGTAATATAATGTCGATTTTGAGAACATTTTAGACCTAAACGTCATGCCAGACTGTTTTGAGAGGGGCGTGTGGCGTAAATATGTCCCCACTCAATGTCTCTGACTTTTAAATCATCATTTTAGGCTTTACAGGCTGAATTGCTGCACATTTTTGGATATTAAATTTAATCTTCTTACTCGGTAATGAGACTTTCAGGATTAGCAACAAGATCCTACATACTTCATCTTTTGATTGTTTTCATTTTTACTTCTCTTTACAGTGTTTTCGCAGCACTGCTGTGACACTGAAGGTGGTCACTGTGGTGGTGGTGTGTTAGTGTGTGTTGTGCTGGTGTGAGTGGATCAGTGCTGGTGTGAGTGCTGCTGGACACCTCAGTGTCACTGCTGGACTGAGAATCGTCCACCAACTAAAACTATCCAGCCAACAGCGTCCTGGTGAAGAATGACCCAGAGGATGACCAACACTGAACTGTGCAGCAGCAGATGAGCTATCGTCTCTGATTGTACATCTACAAGGTGGACCAGCAAGGTAGGAGTGTCTAATAGAGTGGACAGTGAGTGGACACAGTGTTTAAACACTCCAGCAGCACTGCTGTGTCTGATCCACTCACACCAGCACCACACACACTAACACACCACCACCACGTCAGTGTCACTGCAGTGCTGAGAATGACCCACCACCCACATAATACCTGCTCTGTGGTGGTCCTGTGGGGGTCCTGACCATTGAAGAACAGGGTAATACAGTATACAGAGAAACAGATGGACTACAGTCTGGACCTGTACAACTACAGAGTGCTCCTAGAAACAAGGAGGTGGTTTTAATGTTGTGCCTGATCCGTGTATATCCTGAAATCTCACACCAGTCCTTTTTGAAAAGTCTTTTCATTTGTATGATGTAATTTCAGAAACCAGGAAGGATTGATCTGATTTATGGTAATATTACGTTTCTTGAGGCGAGGAAGTCCAGTCCCTGAGCCACCTGACTGGAAAACCGGACTAAACCATCCAGATCCAGCGTCTGCATGCCCGTCTCTTCTCCACCACAGGACTCTATAAGACAGGTATAAAAAAAAATAAATAAATAACAGATCATTAGATTATTCACTGACTTATTGTCTCTGTCAGGTGCTGATACTGTTAAATAATGATGTTTGGTCTCACTCTGTAAACAGTCTTTAACTCCCGACATGTCCTGATAGCTGATAAAGAGAAACATAATGCTTTAATACATCATCAATTAAATATTTTGATTATATTGAAGCACAGTGAATGTAATCGCTCCGTGTCTTTATTGGTTGAACTGTGATTATTAGATTTTCACGCCTTAAATAAACCTGTAAGGAGATTTGTGGTGACGTGCCTGGTGACGCTGTGCCGTCTGACTGGACTCTGATGGTCAGAGAGGTTCTTGTAGATGTTTGAGTGCCCTGGTTCCTGAAGGATGGAGCTGAAGAACAGCTTTGCTCTTCTGCGCAGGAAGTTCAGCAGGTCCCCCTGGCTGCAGTACTCAGTGATCAGCAGAACAGGGCCTGCAAATACAGGTTCAGGTATTACAGATGTTAAGTTTCTAGTGTCAAATCACTTTTGAAAGGCACATTTACATATGGTTTTCTCCTTTTTTTGTCTTTTTCAAATATTTACTTTATACAAAAATAATTTTTTTATATGGTCAATTAACTATAAGAGTAGAGTAGAGTATTATGTCACTTTTTTTTTAGTTTATTTTTTTTAGTTAGTTTATTCAGTAGCTATGTGATATAGGACGCTTTGACCAGAAATCTAAACGGACCTCAAATTCTGATCCTTAATATGGCCAGAAAACCTTAGCAAAAACGAAAGTAAACACAAGTACTTTTTTACTTACAGTGTTCAAAAAAAATTATAATCATCTTTAGTAAAATGCTTCCTCATGTGTGACTCCCTAAATCTACGCTGTAATAGTATTTTAAAAAATAAATAATTAATTTTTTTTTTTTTTTATACCCGCCACCACCCCCCGCCTCTTCGGAGGACTATAATTAATCTTTATTAATGGCAATACCATAATCTTTCCAAATTATGTAGAGGGAAGACACATATCAACAAAACAAATAGTGAACAAACCAGAACAAAGCGGTAGAAAGAAAAGAGAGAAAAATAAGTATTATGTAACCATATACACTCATCATCATGTTGTGACATCAAAATAAAACACCTCTGTTTCTAGAACATAAACGAACAAACCCATCAGACGCTGGGTTCTGGATTAAAGAGAACAGGCTCCAGGCTCCTCTCTCAGGTGTGTGCTGAAGAGCGCTCTCCTGGGTGGATTGAATTCTGGCAACCATATAGTACAGGTCTTCCATACTGATACAGTGTTCAGGAGGTGATGTAATGCCCCTCCTGCTCTTCTATACATCTCCAGTCTAGGTGTTGTTACCATTATCTCAAGGTGCACTCCACAGATGCATACATGGAACATGGTTTTAAAACCCAAGTCTTCAACCAGAATGCCTGTAGAAATATGACTCCTGACTTCTCAGGACGGTCCCCATCCTGAAGCCGTGGCACTGTGAATTAAGCTGTCATTTCCTGCTTTTAGTCCTGGGGTGTAAACCGAACACTGCTCCTAGACTTGTGCATTATAAACACTTCCCTCGACCTTTGGGATCTAGGGTCTGAACCTTTCCATCCTGTATCCTAGCCTCACTACAAAGGATGTAATTGTGCCCTTATGTCTAAGATATTTACAATTATACAGTTCTGGAAAAATTGAAGACCACCTGAAAATGATCGGTTCCTCTAGTTGTACAGTTTCTGGGTTTGTGTTGGACCAAAATGAGCAGTTCTGTTTGATTCTATACACTACTGGAAACACGTCTCCCAAATTCCAGATCAAATATTGTATTTAGATCTGTTTATTTAGAAAATCACTAATGACCCTCCAGAAG
>CM067477.1:36382522-36393834 GCA_034552555.1 Semaprochilodus insignis
CTGTACAACTAGAGGAACCGATCATTTTCAGGTGGTCTTCAATTTTTCCAGAACTGTATAATTGTAAATATCTTAGACATAAGGGCACAATTACATCCTTTGTAGTGAGGCTAGGATACAGGATGGAAAGGTTCAGACCCCAGATCCCAAAGGTCGAGGGAAGTGTTTATAATGCACAAGGCTAGGAGCAGTGTTCGGTTTACACCCCAGGACTAAAAGCAGGAAATGACAGCTTAATTCACAGTGCCACGGCTTCAGGATGGGGACCGTCCTGAGAAGTCAGGAGTCATATTTCTACAGGCATTCTGGTTGAAGACTTGGGTTTTAAAACCATGTTCCATGTATGCATCTGTGGAGTGCACCTTGAGATAATGGTAACAACACCTAGACTGGAGATGTATAGAAGAGCAGGAGGGGCATTACATCACCTCCTGAACACTGTATCAGTATGGAAGACCTGTACTATATGGTTGCCAGAATTCAATCCGCCCAGGAGAGCGCTCTTCAGCACACACCTGAGAGAGGAGCCTGGAGCCTGTTCTCTTTAATCCAGAACCCAGCGTCTGATGGGTTTGTTCGTTTATGTTCTAGAAACAGAGGTGTTTTATTTTGATGTCACAACATGATGATGAGTGTATATGGTTACATAATACTTATTTTTCTCTCTTTTCTTTCTACCGCTTTGTTCTGGTTTGTTCACTATTTGTTTTGTTGATATGTGTCTTCCCTCTACATAATTTGGAAAGATTATGGTATTGCCATTAATAAAGATTAATTATAGTCCTCCGAAGAGGCGGGGGGTGGTGGCGGGTATAAAAAAAAAAAAAAATTAATTATTTATTTTTTAAAATACTATTACAGCGTAGATTTAGGGAGTCACACATGAGGAAGCATTTTACTAAAGATGATTATAATTTTTTTTGAACACTGTAAGTAAAAAAGTACTTGTGTTTACTTTCGTTTTTGCTAAGGTTTTCTGGCCATATTAAGGATCAGAATTTGAGGTCCGTTTAGATTTCTGGTCAAAGCGTCCTATATCACATAGCTACTGAATAAACTAACTAAAAAAAATAAACTAAAAAAAAAGTGACATAATACTCTACTCTACTCTTATAGTTAATTGACCATATAAAAAAATTATTTTTGTATAAAGTAAATATTTGAAAAAGACAAAAAAAGGAGAAAACCATATGTAAATGTGCCTTTCAAAAGTGATTTGACACTAGAAACTTAACATCTGTAATACCTGAACCTGTATTTGCAGGCCCTGTTCTGCTGATCACTGAGTACTGCAGCCAGGGGGACCTGCTGAACTTCCTGCGCAGAAGAGCAAAGCTGTTCTTCAGCTCCATCCTTCAGGAACCAGGGCACTCAAACATCTACAAGAACCTCTCTGACCATCAGAGTCCAGTCAGACGGCACAGCGTCACCAGGCACGTCACCACAAATCTCCTTACAGGTTTATTTAAGGCGTGAAAATCTAATAATCACAGTTCAACCAATAAAGACACGGAGCGATTACATTCACTGTGCTTCAATATAATCAAAATATTTAATTGATGATGTATTAAAGCATTATGTTTCTCTTTCTCAGCTATCAGGACATGTCGGGAGTTAAAGACTGTTTACAGAGTGAGACCAAACATCATTATTTAACAGTATCAGCACCTGACAGAGACAATAAGTCAGTGAATAATCTAATGATCTGTTATTTATTTATTTTTTTTATACCTGTCTTATAGAGTCCTGTGGTGGAGAAGAGACGGGCATGCAGACGCTGGATCTGGATGGTTTAGTCCGGTTTTCCAGTCAGGTGGCTCAGGGACTGGACTTCCTCGCCTCAAGAAACGTAATATTACCATAAATCAGATCAATCCTTCCTGGTTTCTGAAATTACATCATACAAATGAAAAGACTTTTCAAAAAGGACTGGTGTGAGATTTCAGGATATACACGGATCAGGCACAACATTAAAACCACCTCCTTGTTTCTAGGAGCACTCTGTAGTTGTACAGGTCCAGACTGTAGTCCATCTGTTTCTCTGTATACTGTATTACCCTGTTCTTCAATGGTCAGGACCCCCACAGGACCACCACAGAGCAGGTATTATGTGGGTGGTGGGTCATTCTCAGCACTGCAGTGACACTGACGTGGTGGTGGTGTGTTAGTGTGTGTGGTGCTGGTGTGAGTGGATCAGACACAGCAGTGCTGCTGGAGTGTTTAAACACTGTGTCCACTCACTGTCCACTCTATTAGACACTCCTACCTTGCTGGTCCACCTTGTAGATGTACAATCAGAGACGATAGCTCATCTGCTGCTGCACAGTTCAGTGTTGGTCATCCTCTGGGTCATTCTTCACCAGGACGCTGTTGGCTGGATAGTTTTAGTTGGTGGACGATTCTCAGTCCAGCAGTGACACTGAGGTGTCCAGCAGCACTCACACCAGCACTGATCCACTCACACCAGCACAACACACACTAACACACCACCACCACAGTGACCACCTTCAGTGTCACAGCAGTGCTGCGAAAACACTGTAAAGAGAAGTAAAAATGAAAACAATCAAAAGATGAAGTATGTAGGATCTTGTTGCTAATCCTGAAAGTCTCATTACCGAGTAAGAAGATTAAATTTAATATCCAAAAATGTGCAGCAATTCAGCCTGTAAAGCCTAAAATGATCATTTAAAAGTCAGAGACATTGAGTGGGGACATATTTACGCCACACGCCCCTCTCAAAACAGTCTGGCATGACGTTTAGGTCTAAAATGTTCTCAAAATCGACATTATATTACTGAAGATAAGCTCACCGGACAAAAAAAATTGTAACTCCAGGCTCCTGCAGATGGCGCTGCCCGAGGATGATGGGGCTATAAATCCCTGCAGGGTGTGAGTGACGGGATCCATAGATTGGGAAGAGGTGGTACAGTGCAGGGAATGTCTCGTTCCATGTGTGAAAATGGCTCCAGAGCAGATGTTAATGATTGGCTAAAAGGAGTGTCAAAGACCATAGTGTGAAGGAAGTAGCTGAATCCGCAGGTGTATGGAAGCGTACGGTCATACGGGTCTACCAGCAGTGGATAAAATCCCAGTCTACAGGGAATTCTCCTCGGAATTGTGCCAGGGAAGGCATGCACCAAATCTGGACCAACTGACCAATTCTTTGATGTAAGAGTGTCTGAACATTGATGTGGCCTACATCTAACAAGTTGTCCAGTACATGCCAAATCCAATCACAGCTGTTACACTCTATTAGGTACAGTTCAGTCACAGGGGACTCATTTGTCCGGTGAGCTTATGATGACATAGTAGATAATTAATTTGCATCCTCATAAGACGCGACCTTCACCAAGTTTGACCGAGTTCTCTTTGAACAGTCTAGACATTTAGGAACAAATGGGAATGTTCTGGAGTAATAAACTCATACCAGCTGTTATTGATTGTCTGTAGTGTATGTGGTGCTATAATAATACTGTACCCTGAGTTCCTGATCCTGTTCTTCTCTCTGCTTTCGTGTCTGCTTTAGTGCATTCACAGGGATGTGGCTGCTCGGAACGTTCTTGTGACCGACTGCTTTGTTGCCAAGATCTGTGACTTTGGCCTTGCACGAGACATCATGAATGACTCGAACTACGTGGTGAGAGGAAACGTAAGTTCAGTCTGAACAGCACAGCTGGTAACTGTAGGAACAGAGTGCATTTCATAACTACAACAATACAAATAACAGGAACTCACGCCGTAGACTGAAGACTGGAGAAAGGAACATGGGGAAAGAATTGTGTGTAGTTACATGAGGCAAGGAAGATAAAGGTTACCAGGAACAATAAATGATGATAAATTTAGACTGATATGATCAATATTTATTGAGCTACACATACAGAAGTAATGTCTCTCAGCATGGCGTCGGGCTAACGCAGCTTACCAGACGTCTCGGCATGGAGCTGAAGAGGTTCCTAATGGTGTCCTGTGATAATCCATCCCATGCAGCTTGAATATCCACACACAGTTCCTGCAGATGGTGCGGTAGGGGTGGAGGTGGAGCAACTGTGGCCTTTGGGTCAGTCAGGTGCAGAGATAAGACCCGCCCTTGCTTGCGTCACATGTGGCCGAGCGTGGAACTAGAATCATTAGCATGTCCCGCAATGTCAAACCTACCCACCAAGTTGATGTCTTCTGGGTGCAGCTATCTGTGCAACTACTCTTTTTGATGATGAGTGTATAATATTATTGTGCAACATAATATACTGTATTACTTAGTTTCTATTTTGCACTCTAACAGCGAATTAGCATAGCCTTGAGCTGCTTACTTCAAATACAAACTGTCTATAACTGCAAACACGCATGCATTGGTGAGATCCTGCTGGTGTGGATATCTTCCATTCAACGATGCACAAGAAAAGACAATCAGGTGTCAATCAGTTGAGGCACATGGGTTCTAACTCACATTTTTGTATTATTGATTAAATAAATAAATACTTTTAAGCAATACTTTTAATGTCCTATTGCAGAGCAAAATGTAAAAAATATGACGTTTGATTAGTGGTTATGTGATTATAGGGATGGTGCAGGTATTATATTGCAGGAATGGAACTGAAATAAGCCACTAAATAGGCCTGAAGTGTAGAAAAGTGATCTTCATAAGATGTTAGATGAAATAAATAAACCTTTTTTTGGTCTAATCCATCTAATCTGTGGGATGGATGCTTCAGGCTCGATTGCCCGTTAAGTGGATGTCTCCTGAGAGCATCTTCGAATGCATCTACACCGTGCAGAGTGACGTGTGGTCGTATGGGATCCTCTTGTGGGAGATCTTTTCTCTGGGTGAGGCTTTCCTGCTTCATAACTTCAGCATGAACATCACAACGTTCCACATGTTTCAACCACCTCTAAGATTTCTCTGGTGTTTTTGGGCTTATAGGTAGAAGTCCGTATCCAGATGTTCCAGTTGACGCTCGGTTCTATAAGATGATCAAAGCTGGATGTCACATGGCGCAACCAGATTTTGCTCCTCCAGAAATGTGAGTTTACTGGTATTACAGCTTACTATCACAATCATAAGAAAAGTTGTTTTAAAGTTATGGGGTTTTCACAGTGACAGTATTCTCTGTGGAAGCTCCCTGAAAGTACAACATGATGCAAATACATGATAAACTCACTAATTATAATTATAATTATATTGCTCACAGGTACACAATTATGAAGATGTGCTGGAGCCTGGAGCCAACCTTGCGCCCAACCTTTGGAAAAATCGTGCATCTTATTGCAAAGCTACTGCCTGAATCCTCTGAGCAAGTAAGAAAGATTTAAGAACACAATTTGCACAGTACTTGGCTCAGTATGTCCTCTTTACACCATCATTATGGAGTGCTATGAAATGTTATAGTGATACAGTGTGGTATTTGCCCGTAAGTGCCTCACATTTGAATGTTTCAGATCGCCCAACTAGTTTTAATATAGGACAAAGAAACACGAGTGAACACAAAATGCAGCTTTTAAATAATCATTCCATTTACTGAAGGTAAAGATTTATTCTAAACTCGTTCACCGGTGTTAAAAAGCAACTGCTAGTAGAGTTCAATAACTTTCACATCCATATTTGAATCTCTTTAAAACGTGGCGCCATGTGTTACTTTTTGAGATCTTCCAGCTGCTTCACATTCCCAATCAGGTTCTATTTAAGTTGTTGTTTAAGATGTCTGGCAATCTCTGGGTGTGGTAGCAAAACTGAATCAAATGGTCCATTGAATTTGCAACTGGTTGATTTAGCAGTTTAAGGGGGCAATTACTTTTTCACAAATTGTCACAGCAATGTACATTCAGATTGGGGTCCAGAATTCAAACAGGAGAAATATTAACGAACCCTGTACAACTAAAATACTCAATCCTACCTAACTCACTAAACTCCAGTTTGAATAATCAACCATAAGAAATTCAAACCTAACTCAAGCACTCATTCATTCCCAGCTCAATCAGGGGTAACTCAAACGCACAACCCCAACTCATATGCTCAGCCCAACTCAAACATTTAACCCTACCTCATTCAAGCCTAAGTCAAATATTTAAAGGCACCCCATTCAATCCTAACTCATGCTCAAGCCCTAACTCAAACCTAATTGACCCATAACTCAAACCATCAACTCTAACTCACCTAACCCCAAATAAGCACTAAAACAAAACTCAAACACTCAACCCCAACTCATTGGACCGCAACTCAAACACACAAATCTAAAACACTAACTAAAACATGCTGCTCACTCATCCCCACCACAGACCCTCAACTCTTAACAGTTTAGGGTTTGTGGTAGGGATGAGCGAGTCAGGGTTTGAATTAGGATTGAATGAGTTAGGGTTTAGTGAGTTAGTAGAGTGTGCTGGTAGGGACTGAGTGTTTGAGCTAGAGTGTTTAAGGTTCGAGAGTTAGGGTTGGGTGTTTGAGTTAGATTGCTATGAGTTAATGTTGAGAGTTTGATGTTAGGGTTGAATGAGTTAACAGTTTAGGGTTTGTGGTGGGGATGAGCGAGTCAGGGTTTGAATTAGGGTTGAATGAGTTAACTCATAGAACCCTAACTCTCGATCCTTAACTCAAACACTCTCGCTCAAACACTCAACCCTACCTGCACACTCTACTCTAACTCACTAAACCCTTACTCATTCAACCCTAACATGAATTACTCAACCCCACTTTGAGAGCCCAAACCTAACCATGCTGTACGTTGCCTGTTTGTATGGTTTTTATTAACATGCCTGATTATTTAACAGCGTATGACCTATTTATTATATGTATCATTTATTCTACAGTGTACATTTCTAACTTCAGGTTCACTTCTGTTCACCTGCAACGACTGCCATTTTATTTCCCCCTAAAAACACCAGACACGAATACGCCCGTAACACTAATGAGAGCGCACTAATGAGAGCGCAGAATGTTAGTTCAGTGATATTAAAGGTAAATATTATTGTGTTTTTATTATCAGCAATACAAGAACGTTCAGCAGGAGCTCCAACAGAAGCTTCCATCTGTGCAGCACGTTTCACCCAAAGCCTGCGAGGACCCATCTGACCAAACAAGGTCTCAGGAAGAAGAGCAGCAGCTTTTAATGCAGTCAAATAACTACCAGCTGTGCTGAACAGGTGACCTGCTGTGTTCTTCACCTGAACCTCTACAGCAGGCTGGATGGGTTCAGAACCGGCCCTCCCTGGATTTAATGCCATTTAAACTAATTTTATTCCTCTTTATAAAATGTTGTATGGGCATTATTGAGGGAAAGTGTCAGCTGTTTAAAATCAGCCGACTGTAAATAACCTTCTGACAGATCATCATTAGTCCATCTGACTGTTCTACTGCATTACTTTCTAAACCTCCTGCTTCAGGTGAATATTACAAACTCAGCGATCTTCTAAATGTCAGCAGCTGTGAATACTCAGGCAGCCTACCGCTACATGGTTGATAACTTTGTATTATAGTTATTTTGTTTACCTGTGCAGTAGTAGGTTCACAGCTGTCCTCATATTATTGCTTCTTTATCTTGTATTTGCTGACATAGAGTCTAGTTGGAGCCAGCCACACACACACACACACACTTGCCCAGATTAGTAAGTAGCCCTATCCACGGCAACCAGGGAGCAGTTGGGGGTTAGGTGCCTTGCTCAATGGCACCTTAGTCATGCACCGTCAGTTCAGGGAATCGAACCAGTGACCCTCCAGTTACCAGGCTGGTTCCTGAACCTCCAGCCCACGACTGCCCAAACATACCCAGCAAACATTTGAACCATTTGAACCATTGAAACAACTTTGAAATCACGTATCTGACTATATTTAAACACATTTTAGAAGTCCACGGACGGCCACTGTTTACTGGGTATTAAGAGTTCATACAAGCATGGTTCGTGTGGGTTAGCATATGGACAGCAGGGATGTGTCAATACCAACAATTAGGGAGGATAGAATTGTCCCTACCAATGTACCACACACAAGGCCAGCGTGTGGAGCCAGAACCTCGATTGCGCCAGTTTTGTCTTTGTAGATATCATGCCACCAAATAAGAGTCACCAGGAGCTTTTCCACCTCCCAGAGTGTCAGTAGTAGGTAGTAAACTAACTGGTTAGTAGGCACAACTGATTCACCAGCCTATCACTGTGAACAGTAATGTCCAACGATGGCTGTGTGCACCTCCAGGTGAGGTCCTACCTGTGACCTACTGGATCCCAGGATGAATCACATGTTTGTATGTATCGTATTCATTGCTGCATTTTTGGTCACACACCCTTCCTGTTCACTGGTTTTGTGTATACAGTGCTGGGGTGTGCTTGTGTGTGTTGGTGAGTGGGGTTGGGGGTTGTTGATAGGTGACGGGGTAATGGGTGGGTTGTTGTCAAGTCGAGTCAAGTTCATTTATATCGCCTTCTACAACTGATGTGGTCACAAAGCAGCTTTACAGAGAATCCGGGTCCAAGGCCCCTGTGAGCAAGCCAAGGGAAAACTCCCTCAGAGCAAGAGGGAGAACCCTCGAGAGGAACCAAGCCTCTAAAGGGGTTCTCAGGTTGACCCGGATAGCAAGACAAGCACAAACAGGATCAGAGTCATACGCAATACTGAATAGAGAATAACGGTAACTGTTAGAGTCCTATGAGAGTAGCAATGAGAAATAGACCTGTACGTCTAAATGAAGCTCAGTCACTGTTACCAGTGAAACCAGTGACCACTGTAAGGACTTTATCACAGTTCAAACCATGAACATCAATAACTGCTGCTAGAAGACTGTGATGATAGTCTATTAATAATAATAAGAGAAGCGTTCAGTGTTTTTTTGGGGCAGAGGAAGAAACCTCAGATTAGTCTGTGATTAAATAGCAGGATCATCGGCTGGGCCAGCGGGATGCAGAACTGTCCACCAACAAGGGTCAAAAACATCACTTTCGTTTCCTTCAGCATGTTGCCATATATATCACTATGCTTTCATCCCTCCCTGCTGTACAGTTTGTAAAGAGAATTCTAACTAAACTTCATTTGAGTCGGACGGTTTTCATTTGTATTGTTTGTGATTAAATAGCAGGACCATCTACGGTGGACGAGAAGTGCAAAACAAATTAACATTTTCAACTAAATTACAAAAATAAAAACAGACTTACAAATGAAAAAAAAAAATCACACTCTAGAAAACAAAAGCGAAAACAATTTTACAAGACGTGAAACACTTGTACCAGTACCGAAACACTTTTACAAACTGCGAATTCTGACAGAAAGGGCGGGTCTAACACACAGGAAGTGCTTGTTGCGGACCCTTGTCAATCAAACTGTTTGGCGGTGGTAGAGTGGGTGGAATTTGGGATGGTGACAAAGCTAAAGTATGTTTTGTCCATTTTGTGGCATGCGCTTTAGCCAGCTGGCACACTTTTGTTTTTCCTGGTGAAGGTCTTTAGAGTTTCTAAAGAGCAGACGGAAGAAAGAGACGAACAGGCGACGAGTTGGTTATAAACCACTGGTTATTCACTACAGCTAGCGTTACAGCCCACTTACTTTCCTTAACACTGGAGATCAAACTCCAAGTGATTTAGACGTCGGCTGTTCGCCTCTTTCTTTGAAACAGTTTGATTGACAAGGGTCCGCAACAAGCACTTCCTGTGTGTTAGACCCACACATAGACCTTTCCATCAGAATTCGCAGTTTGTAAAAGTGTTTTGGTACTGGTAAAAGTGTTTCACATCTTGTAAATTTGTTTTTATTTTTGTAATTTTGTTTTCTGAAATGTTCATTAGTTTTGCATTTCTCAGCCACCGTAATCATCAGATTGGCCTGCGGGATGCAGAACTGTTGTGTCCCTGCTAATTCTGCACCCAAACCTATGTCCTTGCCAAAAAGGCATTTGTACACCAACAAGTGCCAAAAAAATGATTTTAATTTTCTTTACCTTGTTGACATATAATCACTATGTTTTTATTCCTCCCTGCTGCACAGTTTGTAAAGGGAATCCTGACTAAAGCATTCATTTTTATTGTTTGTTTTTTTTTTTTTTTGTCTGGAGTAGTCAAAAAATTGTAAACAATTTTCTACATACAGTTTTTACGTTCTATGCAATTTACTAAATGCTATTTACCTGGTGCTCTGTACTGTTTTGTTGGTATATAACAATTTACTAACTCTTACAAATCAACTCTGCACTTTATTCCAGAATCAGAATATACTATTCATTCATTTTGTGTTAGATGAAGCCATAGCACTTTGTACAAGCACCTCCGTGAAGAGTCAGAATAAACATTTGAGTTTCTTTAGTCTGCTATAAATGCCATTGTAAATGCCATTACCCGTTTTGCCCTTGAGCTCAAATTCATTCATATTAAATATATAATAAACACTGTTATAATAAAGTTTATGTTGTTCTGCACTTGTTCTCACTTGGTCTTCTTAATAATGCAGTGCCCAGTTCACTCCTTCTTATCAGCATGATAGGATATAAATCCTTTTGTTGGACTAATGACATTTGAAGAAATCAGAACTAAAGTCTTTTAATGAGAATAAGATGAACATTTTTAAAGCTACGAATCTTTAAAATAAGACACAGCAGTGCTGCTGGAGTGTTTAAACCCTGTGTCCACTCACTGTCCACTCTATTAGACACTCCTACCTTGCTGGTCCACCTTGTAGATGTACAGTCAGAGACGATAGCTCATCTGCTGCTGCACAGTGCAGTGTTGGTCATCCTCTAGTCTAGGGGTGTCCAAACTTCTCCGATCTGGGGCCAGATGGAGAAAGAAATGTGCAGTCACAGGCCACAGACCCTCTGTAATAAAACAGGTAAAGAAATAACTGGCTTAGCTGTAAGTATCACTTACACTACCTTTTTATTTAAGGGACTAATTCAGTAGGTAGATTTAAGTACTTTTACATACTTTAATGTTGAATCTGTTGTGTAAAGTAAGATTCAGCAGTTTTCACTCACCAGTTATTATTTCCTAATGGGAACAGTGATATTGGGCCTTGGATTGAAAAAATTATGAAGTCAGGTGTTAGACTGGTCGTAGAAATTCGAAGCACATCGCAGAGGTGACTGTCAGAGCTCTTGTTCAGTGTCATCAGAGAAAATGTTTGCTCGCATATATACAGCTCTGGAAATAAATAAGAGCCCACTCCAGTTTCTTCTTAAATCAGCATCTCCACATGTACAGCAGGTTCTTAGTGAGGAACAGAAGGTTGGGTTCTAGCTTTACTGGCAGATACAGTGAGCGTCTGGTTCATAAGAACAAGGTCAAGCAGCAAACACACAGGACAACACAGCTACAGACTGGCAGAGGGCCAAAACCACTCTCTACTGACC
>CM067477.1:36407217-36427842 GCA_034552555.1 Semaprochilodus insignis
GCCCCTCAGTCTATCACAGTCTATTACAGACAGCCCCTCAGTCTATTCCAGTCTATCACAACCAGCCCCTCAGTCTATTACAGTCTATTACAATCAGCCCCTCAGTCTATTACAGTCTATTACAATCAGCCCCACAGTCTATTAGTCTGTTACAGACAGTCCCAAAGTCTATTACAGTCTGTTACAGACAGCCCCTCAGTATATTACAGTCTGTTACAGACAGCCCTCAGTCTATTACAGTCTATTACAGTCTATTACAGACAGCCCCTCAGTCTATTACAGACAGCACCTCAGTCCATTACAGTCTGTTACAGACAGCCCCTCAGTCTATTAGAGTCTATTACAATCAGCCCCTCAGTCTATTAGAGTCTATTACAATCAGCCCCTCAGTCTGTTACAGACAGCCCCTCAGTCCATTACAGTCTGTTACAGACAGCCCCTCAGTCTAACTCCAGTGACCTACACTCACCACTTTCAGCTAAACTGCTCAGCGAAACCAGGCTGTGGTAGACTGCGCCTGTTCTCACTACAGTCAATGTAAGTGCACTTTTCCACCAAACTGTCACTTTATGATGGGTGATATTACTGCAGAGTGACTTATTAGGAAGTTCTGTACTTCCTGAATAGCTTTAGAGTATTGTAACAGTGTTTGGTTTAACTGCACCACTGACTCTGTGCCTCTCCTTAAAAGGATCTTTTCTGGAGAAAAATGGAACCATGGAATTGCTGACCAGAGGAACTAAGACACTTCCCTGACTGGTATTCCCACAGATGCACCAACAATGAGTCGACCATTAACCAAGTGAGTCTTGATGTGTCATAGCCACCCTAACAGCCACCCGCTCATCTCCTGTAGGTCCACTCATGTCCTTATTTAGCTTCCCGATGCCGCAGATTCCTCAGCAGTGCACTCAGAGAGTGAAAGACAAAGCTGTTGGTTTTCAGATAGGACTTTATCCAAGGCTAACAGAGGCCAGCAGGGCTATCTGATACTGATGCTGCACAAACCAGGACCAAGCCAGATTGTTTTCTTTCACGCCCTCAGACAAGAGGCACCTGTCTTCTGCATGGTTTACTCAACTGGAGGTCAAGTAAACAAAGGAA
Source organism: Semaprochilodus insignis (assembly GCA_034552555.1). Lineage (NCBI taxonomy): Eukaryota > Metazoa > Chordata > Actinopteri > Characiformes > Prochilodontidae > Semaprochilodus > Semaprochilodus insignis. The sequence goes on from CM067477.1 coordinate 36,408,322, forward strand.
GAAGAGGGCCAGCACTACAGGCCTCACTGTAGAGTCAGGAAGTGGGATATAAAGATGGGTAAATGCAGCGTGGACAGAGTGGACATCACGGTCAGTCAGTACGGCCTATTTAAAGCAGCTGTTGCCAAATCAAACCTCAAGGAGTTCTAAAATTTCCACCAAGCCCGGCCCCCTCTGATCCACACCAGATGAAGAGAGAACGACAGAGCTAATGAGATTACAGTCGTGGGCTGGAGGTTAGGGAACCAGCCTTGTAACTGGAGGGTCACCAGTTCAATTCCCTGAACCAACAGTAACAACTGAAGTGCCCTTGAGCAAGGCACCTAACCCCCAACTGCTCCCCGGTGTTGTGGATAGGGCTGCCCACCGCTCAGGCAAGCGTGCTCAGTGCCCCCTAGTGTGTGTGTGTGTGGGTGTTTCACTTCACGGATGGGTTAAATACAGAAGACAAATTCCTCTGTGTGTAAACACAACTGACACAAAGTGGTCCTAATGTCTCTACTCAGAGAACGACTGGCCTCACCTGAACTTAAACACCTTTCAGAGAGTACTCGGATTAGGGTGGGAGGTAGTGAACTTAGAACCATCTCAGAGGTTCTCTGTTAAAGTGAGAACATTTGGTTCTATTTTACAATCCCATAAAAGGTCACATCCTTCTTGTCAGGACAGGGTAAGCTGTCCACCTTCAGAATCCCGTAAGCATTCCAATTCTAGGAGTAATTGCTCATTGTCAAAGGAATAATCAGTTTTTATGGATAAAGGAACTCACTCTGGTCCTAGGCATTCTGGAGGCAAATGTTTGTCATGTGATTTTCTGTGCCAGCTGGTCTCACATGACCTTTCTTAGCGTGGAGCTCAGGCTACTTCTGCTTCAGCGTCTGAGAGCAAATTTGGGACTTATTGCCGATAATGAGTGCTAACTGGTCGCCGTGTCTCGTGGGATTTCTGGCAGCGAATCAGGAGATGAGCTGGACACTTCTGGAGGCTTTGGACTTCTGCTGTCTCTTCAGTGTCTCTTTAGCCTGATGATGCTCAACTAGAATTGTCAAAGGAGATCTAGTCTAGGGAGATCCCAGCTGGGCCCACTTTGTTCAGGTAGTCTAGATCATGTTGGCCCAGTCTGTGTTGAACCTGTTCGTTCAGGTAGAAGGCGTGAGCCTGTGCCTGAATCAGAAGAACAGCATGTGCTCCTCCTTTTCTCACTCGGCTGTGAAAAGTGCCAGTAGGCCGGTATGTAGAGCCCAGGCCCCGCACTGTGGGCTCTGACATGGTTCCCCGCTGGTGTGAACACAAAAGCTGCCATTGAGGAGCTCAGATGAGTGAGTCCTTGTGCTCCTCTCTCCTGCTTCACGCTACAGGTCAAAGTCCTTCTTCCACAAACACCATGCCAGCCTGGACACCTCCACCTGCGTGAAGGTGTAGCCTGGTAATGGATCTAATGACAGAATACAGTCGGTGGTGGACAAGTCTGTTTGTTGTAGACTTCTTTGTTGTGGATGAAATGGCCAGTAGTGTCCTGTACTGTCTCCATGATGGGGATAGGGATAGACAGCAGTTAGCTGCGGCTCCATACAGTGATGTGACTCAGAATGGCAGCGGGTCATCTTCAGTGACGAGTCCCGCTTTTGTCTTGGTGGAGACGACCAACGAATCCGTGTGTGGAGGCACCGTGGTCAGCGCCAAGATGAATGGTTTGTTGTCACACACTACACGTCCAGAAGGCCTGGTGTCAATCCTCCACCATTCCTCTATTTTCCCTCTCTCTCTCACCCCTACTCTCTCACCCCCCCCCCTCTCTCTGTCTAGCTGTCACACTCTCTCTCTTGTACCTGCTCTGTGTGACTCTCCTCCATAAAGCACAAAGCCTCCCTCTGTGCTCCTGCAGGTCTCCAGTCTGCAGTAGAAATGAGGAGCTAAACTCTATGGTTCCATGTAAAGTACTGTGTGGGGGGTGGAGGGGGTCCAGATTCACAGTACTCTGTCCATGTGTGGGATACAGTATGTGTATATAAGCTCATCATACAGTAAACAAGTCCCCTGTGACTGAACCGTACCTACCAGTGTGTAATCCCTCCATCAGCACCAATACCAGCTGTGACTGGGTTTGGCATGTACTGGACAAGTTTCTAGATGTAGCCACATCAATGTTCAGACACTCTTACATCAAAGAATTGGGCTGTTGGTCCAGATTTGGTGGACGTCTTCCCTGGCACAATTCCGAGGAGAATTCCCTGTAGACTGGGATTTTATCCACTGCTGGTAGACCCGTATGACCGTACGCTTCTATACACCTGCAGATTCAGCTACTTCCTTCACACTATGGTCTTTGACACGCCCAAATGCAGTCACTCCTATTAGCCAATCATTAACATCTGCTTTGGAGCCATTTTCCACACATGGAACGAGACATTCCCTGCACTGTACCACCTCTTCCCAATCTATGGATCCCGTCACTCACACCCCGCAGGGATTTATAGCCCCATCATCCTGCAGCGCCATCTGCAGGAGCCTGAAGTTACTACCACCAAGTTGATTCATTTTTGTCCAGTGAGATGTATATGTGTGTGATTGTGTGTGTGTGAGTGTGTGTGTGTGTGTGTGTTGTTGTTTTGGGTGCGTCTGTTAGAGATCCACATCCCAGTTATACCACAGTGACATATTCCAGTCAGGTGTTTTCCATTGAGCTATGGAACAGTAATCGCCCTCGGCCAGCATAAACAGAAAAAATATCCGGTCTGATTTTGGCTCTGGATGAAATAATATCCGTTTTTATTACCACTTTCAAAACAGAGCTTCTGAAAAACATCCCGCTCACGCTGCCTGGGAGCAGCCCGGGGACACCTGCCTTCGTTTCCCAAGGAACGCTCTACAGCACTTGTAACGCCAGAGGGACTAACCAGAAGTGTGCATAGTTAAAAGGCAAATGAGGTTTATTAACCGAGTTGCAGCACAAGGCTATATAGGCTGGCAGCACTCCAGGGAATAGAGTTCGGAGGAGCAGCGGAGTTGGGGGAAACACTTGGAAGTGTGTAATGTAAAGATTCTAGATAGAAGCCTTGAAGGGTGTAGAATCTTTACTACATGTGTTGGTTCTTTATAATACCTTTCCTCTATGACTAAAAGAGGTTCTTTCATTTTTAGGAGAAAACAGTTGAAGGGTCATGTTAGCGTAAAGCAGTGATGTGCTATTCAGCCTCATCTCCATCATGTGATAACAAGCAACTGAACTGGATTCATTCAACTGAACTAAATCTGTAATACTGTGTAATTTAAATAATAACAATAATAACAATAATAATAATAATAATAATAATAATAATACTGATGCAGTATGAGTATGATGGAGTGTGATGCAGTATGATGAAGTATGATTCAGTATGATGGAGTATGATTCTAAACCCTGTACAGACCTACAGAGCATGCTTTCTGCTCCACCCCGGCTGCACTATGGGAAGCCGAGGCTGAGTGCCGTGTAAAACTTTAGCTTGTTGTGTTTAAATGCTGCCATAAGAACCTCTTAGCAGTGTGTTTGGCTATAAAGCGAGCCGGTTTTAGAAATTAATGAACGGGTACCATTCCTTTAATTCACCACATGAACTTGTGTCGTCCCTCTGAGCTCTCCTAAACACGGAGAGGAAAAGCTGAGAGATGTAACTCACACACACCCCTCCAGATATAGCACACCCAGGGGCCATAAACACAGGCTACATTCTGTGGCGGCTTTTAACTGCCCACGGTAGTTAGTTAGAATGACGTCCTACAAACAAACATGAGACATGAAGCACTCCCAGGCTATGTTCAACAGCAGACAGCCCCCTCTACTGGCAGCACTTGCACAGTGCAGCACAGACTCTTCAGAGTGCTTCAGCGCCACAGTTAAACAACAGCACCAGTGTTGGACAGCGGCTGGACTTTAACCCCTCTACATCCAGATCTGTCCCTCCTTTGTCTTGTGTGGTCATATAAATGTAACACGCCCAAACAAGGGAAGTGTGAAGCGAGCCCACCAATCAGGGTGCAGCACAAAGCGAGCCCACCAATCAGGGTACAGCACAAGTTTTGACCTGTTGGACAGAGCTTGGTTCTAGCTGACAGAACCTGTTCTCCTTCAGTGTTCTGTGCTGATGGTGATTGTAATAGACGTCAGTGTCAGACTAATTACTGATCTTCTATTAAAGACTGGTGGACTGAGAGACACTCGAGTCTCTTCACCTACACTGAGCTGATTAAGAGTCTTGTTCCAGAAATGATAATAGGACATTAGAGCCATAATAAATCATGCTCCTGTTACCCAGTATTTGTTCTGCCAACTTAATTCAAGCTCTTGAAGGCTCTAGCAACATATGACATTCTGTTACCTACAGCAGGAGTCACCTTGAATCCTGAATTCCATGTTCTAACCATCTGAAGAGAACACACCACACTTCCAGAGTGTTCAGTTCTATACATGCGTTCTGTCTCAGGGCCAGTTTCCTGGACAGGGAGTAAGCCCAGTCTGCTACAGCACTGCAGTGATTCACCCTTGGATTCAGATCTTAGTCTGAATTAGGCTTATGTGGGTCTGGGATACTGTCCCCTTTCCCCGAACATTCCTTCTTTCCCTCTATGTGAGGATTGATAGTCTGGCTAATCCAGTCACATGTGAATGAGAAGAGCTGCAGTTCCTCTCCTGCCCACTAGAGGAGGCTATTACACCAGCACACAACCGATCCATCCAGTGGGAACGCTGTGTCTCAGTGTGAGCATCTCAGTTCTACTTCTACACTACTCATTCTCTATTACAGCAGAGGAACAGACATCTGGTACAGTCACAACATGGCCCGCTGGACTACAGACTAGAGACAAGTACTGTCATAATCTAAATCTAATCTAATAATAATAATAATAATAATAATAATAATAATAATAATAATAAGTTGATTCTTTCACACCCTCACGCTATGGAGGCCAAAAATACTCCAAATATGTTACATAAATAAATATATAAATAATCATATAAATACAGAAAACACGTTTTGATAAAATAAAATAATAAATAATTTAATAAAAATATATATATCATGAAGGGCTAGCTTCAGTATGTATGATTGAGTAATAGGCATGATGGACCCTGCTGCTGCACCGAGCTACTGCCAAGTTAACCCTATACTGGATCTGCATCAGCGAATCTACAGTCCAGCAGATTTCGGCAGAGTCTGATCTAGTTAATTCTATGCACACGTGATTTGGGTGAAGCTCTCAGGGGTTACCGGATCTGAACTCCCCGGGGTTAGAGATCTACAGGTCCAGTATGTATTACATATATGCCTTGTTTTGTTCTGGGGTTAGATATTGATCATGTCTGCTGTGAAGATCTTCTGAGATCGCTCAGTGATCACAGTGCATTTTCGCATTACTGCCCAGAAATCAGCGGATCAGTTCTCTGCACAGTTCTGTTGTGGCTTTAATGTATACTGGAATAACACAGAGGTTCTAATGGGTTCTTTAAATGAGCACTATTCTAACATATTGGATACAGTGGCACTTTCAAAAGGTCTAGGGCTATCCCCAACACCGCTCCGGGGATGACAGATGAGGTCCGCTGCTTGAGACGAAGTGTTTATGGAAAGCTACTGGGTTAGTGAAGGAAGTAGTGAAGGAAGGCCGGTCTGCTGACTTCACTAGGTTAATCTCGTCTTCTGAGAGAAACCCTGAAAGTTTATTAGACATGATCAATAATACTGTTTCACTGCCCTGCCAGGCTCGTCTGCTGAGGACTGTAACAGGTTTCTGAACTGGATTCATTCAACTGAACTAAATCTGTAATACTGTTTAATTTAAATAATAATAATAATAATAATAATAATAATAAAAAAAAAATCCCTTTCATGCAGGACTCAAGGACACATTCGTACGATGATACAGAGGGATAGAATTCTAGATCTCCGGACCTGTAACACTGAAAGCTCTACCACCATACATTCATGATTTGGTGGAAGGGACAGACAGCCAATGAGCATCAGCAGACCGGAGCGACCGGGAAGGATGGTATCTGAACAGATACAAACAAAGAAGATAATCAGGAGCCAAGTTGTGTAAGGATTCAAAGACCAGGGGTAACTGTACACTGCATACGGGATTGGACCGTGAGCCAGTGCAGGTCTTTAACCTAGTACTAATGTGTTCCCATGATCTAGTGTGTGTGAGGTTCTGGATATATCAGAGCTCCTGTAGACTACTAATGGGGAGTCCAACTAGAACTGGATTGCAGTACTCCAGTCTGGATACAATGAGGGCATGGATAAGGGTTTCAGTTGCAGGGTCTGGGAACGTTGTTGAGGCCATTTTAGATAAATTTGATAAATTAGATAAAGTTCCCACATGACATAGGATGATGCAGTATGAGTATGATGGAGGGTGATGCAGTATGATGCAGTGTGATGAAGTACGATTCAGTATGATGGAGTATGATTCTAAACCCTGTACAGACCTACAGAGCATGCTTTCTGCTCCACCCCGGCTGTACTACGGGAAGCCAAGGCTGCGTGCCGTGTAAAACCTTAGCTTGTTATGTTTAAATGCTGCCATATGCCAAATGCTGTAACAGGTTTCTGCTATGTTGATAGGGTGATGGCTATTAGGTCCAGCCCTCAGCCTGTGACTCTCCTATCTAACCCTAGTCCTCCGCTTTCTCTTACCGCTATGGATTCCTTCCAGTCGATATGATGGAGGTAACTAGGAAACTAAAGCCGTCGACTAGCCCTCTGGATATCATACCAGCGTCTCTGCTCTGAAGGGTTTACGGAGTACTGGCTCTGCAGACCTAGCTGTTCATTCTTCATGGTCTGCAAGACGTGTTCCCTCAGTTCTCACCCAAACCATCACACTTCTTAACCTGGCCACTAATCACTGAATCACTCAGTCACAGGTTTATTCCCCTCCTTGTGTTGTTAGCACTACTGTGTCTCCACATGCACTCCCTCACTGTTTCTAAGGTGCTGTTCAGTCAGGGTTGCCAAACCCTCTGCACCTTAACTCCTGTCCTATACTCTTACACATGCTTGTTTCTGCCTCGTTATGAAGCCGCAGTCTGCTCTTCACTGCGTATGTACATTCTTAATGAAACTGAACTGAATTCTTAATTTAAGCAAGCTACTGTTCAGCCGTTACCGAGGAAACCCAGTCTAGACCCTGCTGTGCTTAGGAAACACAGGACGATATCTGAACTACCAGTGGAAGTGGTGGTCACCCAGCTCACTGCTGCGCTGGAGAAAGACAATATCTACCATATGTTCCAGTCTGCATTTGGTAAACTGGGTGGGCATATCAGGTACAGCCCTAGACTGGTTTAGGTCTTCTCATTGAGAGACATTTCACTGTGACTGCTGGACGCAGTTGTCCTGTGGTGTCCCGCAGGGTTCGGTTTTGGGGCCTCCATTGTTGTCGTCTTTATCTATCCTGCCTTTATAAACAGGGTCAATATTGCTTATTGTTTGTTGGCTGATGATATCCAGCTCTACTTCTCATTTAGACCTGGCAAGGTGCACAGCTTGTGTAGATCTGCAGACTGTCTAACTGATGAGGAGTTGGACGGTCAGTAACTCCTCCTGAATGCTGACAGGACAGAAGTTCTGACTGCAGCTCCTGGAAAGGTTATAGCTATGATTAAACAGAGCCTCAGGCTTCTTTCATCTGCTGCCTGTTCAGTCCTGTGTAATTTGGGTGTTATATCTGACCAGTCTTTGTTGTTTGACACGCATGTCAATCAGATGACAGGGTCCGGCTTTTTCATTTAGAACTGTGGTGTCAGAGCTGGAGATGATGCATGCTTTTATTTTATCCCAAACTGATTATTGCTTACTGTAACACTCTTCTTTTTCTTTTCTCCTTGCTGAGTTTGTCAGCTCGTGATGGTCTGCAGGCTGTACAGAATGCTGCTGCTGCTGCTAAATTACTCGCTACGTCTAGCAGACGGTCCCATAAAACCCCTTCGCCAAGATGTCCTCACTGGCTTCTGGCTGAGTACCGGATCTGGTTCAGGATTCCTCCTCTTACGTACGTAAGTGCTGCATGGACAGGCTCCCGTGTATGTATCTAACTTGAGGGATCGTCCAGACCTAGTACAGGTGCTAGGTTAAGGTTCATATAAGGTTCTGTTTGATAGTGTTAACTTAGCTGTTTAAGCACCAGCTTCAGGATCGAATTTCCCCGTTCCACCTTAAATGGTGCAGCAACCTCAGGTACCAGAACATAACTGCTGCACCATTTAAGGTGGAACGGGAAACTTTGCTAGGTAGCGCTGAGGCATCAGCGTATTACTAGCGGTTTTTACACGCTTTAGGAAGAAAATTACCATAAAACGCTTTTACAGTGGTGATCTTACAGTACAGCGGCTTTTAACAGAGCACATACTCATATTTATGGGTCTCTTTGGTCGCTTGTGCAGCCATCTTGCCGGTGATTCACAGGGCATTCTGGGAAAATCCTTACACTCCATTTGAAGGGCCATGTAGCCCTAACACTTCGCCCTACCCTTCCATCTCAACAACCAAACAGAGGCGTAGGGCTAAGTGTTAGGGGTAAGGGGTGAAATGGGATTGGGCCTAAGGGTGTAGCTAACCCACTGGCACGGTTAATGCATGCTCAGTGCCATCAGTTTCCCACAGACCACAACATACACATGAAATCACATCTGCTTAACATCAACGTATGCGAGATGTCACCTCCCTACGAACCAAAGTGGATCAGCCTGTTCAGCTGTCTGCGGTCCATTTCGGTTTCTCTTCTTGCAAAGAGACTAAATCTACAAAACCACGAGGATGCCGTCTTTACGAGCATGTGGACGTGGTTAGCTTCAACACCTGTCAAACGTGTGTACGGCTGCCGTAATCCCGTGTGGAGGTCCTGACCATTGAAGAACAGGGTAATACAGTATACAGAGAAGCAGATGGACTACAGATGGAGCTGATACAGTGGGTGTAGATATGAGGAGGTGGTGTTAATGAAGTAGTGTGTGTACATATTCAGATGTTATGTTTTAATGGCGTGTAGCCTTTGTTTGCAGGCGTCTACACACAGAAAGCTTCACACGATGACATGCTTTTCTTTTTCAGTTAGAAGAGAGGCTCTGGAGAGATGTTTACGAGGGAGTCCTACACAATCTTTGTGCTCTACACTGGTGCTTTCTGCCTCATTCAAAAGCATCTAGACTTTTTCTAACATGGCTGGAACTCCCACTGACTGCGCACTGAAAGAAACCAGTCTCCATTTCAGCGGTGGATACGCCACGAGCATGAGGCAGAGCAGGACCCATTGCAGGTTTGATTTTGTGTTTTTTCCTGAATAGTACATTTTAAATTGTGACCACCTGATCTGACATACATGTTTCATTTACTGATGAAAGGAACCATTTCAAACCCTATACTCCACATCTGTAACATTATACAACTATTAAACATAGACTGAACCAAACGCAGACTGATGAGCACTACTGACTTCAGAAGGACAAGGTGTGACCACTCTCCACTACACATCGACGGCTCCACTGTGGAGATCGTCAAGAGCACCAAGTTCCTTGGAGTTCACCTGGCAGAGGATCTCACCTGGTCCCTCAACACCAGCACCATAAGAAACCACCAAGAAAGCCCAGCAGCGTCTCTACTTCCTGCGAAGGCTGAGGAAGGCAAATCTCCCACCTCCCATCCTGACCACATTTTACAGAGGAACCATCGAGAGCATCCTGAGCAGCTGCATCACTGCCTGGTTTGGGAACTGCACTGTATCGGATCGCAAGTCCCTGCAGCGAGTAGTGAGGACGGCTGAGAAGATCATCGGTATCTCTCTCCCCACCATCACAGACATTTACACTACACGCTGCATCCGCAAAGCAAACAGCATTGTGGATGACCACACACACCCCTCACACACTCTTCACCCTCCTACCGTCTGGAAAGAGGTACAGAAGCATCCGGGCCCTCACATCCAGACTGTGCAACAGCTTCTTTCCCCAAGCCATCAGACTCCTTAACAACCAGAGTTGTTGAATCTGGTCCGAATAATTGCACACGTTTCAGTGACTGGATTGAACACACACACACACACACACACACACACACACACATATACTGAAGTTTGTACAGACCAATCCAAAACCAGTATCCACACTCCCAAGTTCAATAACCTGATAGGAAGTAAAGTACAAATCTGCCGCACCATTCTCAATAAAGGTGTGAAGGAATCCTGTGATTCTACATGCATCTTCCAAAGATACATCACTGTCTGCATCTTCATCCTGTGTTGGACAGTTTATCTTGTCCAAGACCATCTGACAGAATAATGATTAGCCATCATGCAACACCTGCTTTTACAAAAGGCCAAAATTAAGTACAAATATAGCTGCAAGCGGCGATCGCGGGGGCCAAGCGCCTTTCAACCTGCACAGGCCACATGGCCAACATGGCCCACACCACATTCAATCAGTGATCTTTTCACTCCATCTAGTGTTCAAGAAAAAGAGGTGTTCAAAAACGGAGGAAAAAAATAATAAAAAAAAAATAATTAAAAAAAAAAAAAAACACCTCACAAAACTCAGCTCTGTAGAGGCTCACCGAGACCTACTCAAGCCAGAACTTAGTCGTGCTCTGATCATCAGTCTATATAATATTTAATATCTGTATAATTAAATATAAATGTAATTATAACCACTTGTATCAGAAAACCCAAATAAGGAAGTGCTTTAAAATGAGTCTCATGACTTTCTAGCACACAGCCGTGGTGAGATTCGACCTGTAAACCTGTCAGATTCAAAGGCAGGCAATCGAGTCAGTACAGCCTGAACACACCCATTACATCATGTGCTGCAACAAAAGCATATTATATGCAATATTTAATTTCAGACTCCACAGTTTTTAGATCAATCAAGATCATGAAAATTGATTTACTAGCTGTGTTTATTAGCTTTAGATGTTCAGCAATGTTCCTCTGAATTCCAGGTAACACCGTCAAAAGATGAGTGGGCCAAAATGAAGCCAACCCAGAGAAGAGGCTACAGCCTGCTTACAGACGGATGGGCAGATTGATCAGATGAATAACTGGGTTTTGGTATTTACCTGCAACGTGTCAAGTCTTTAAAGTCAAGGCAAAAACATTCTTCATTCTGGAACAGAAAAGCCCATTGTAAATTTCCTGGATGTGCAAGTTTTCACCTTTCCATCGTATAAGAACCCTCACAGGGTGAAAACGTTAATGTGCCAGGATCTGGAGAAATCCACCACTCAAGAGGCTTTGTGCTCCGCAGAGCCACCAGAGAAACTAAAAGGCAAAAAAATGAAACGAGCTGGGGGAATTCTCGCCCATGCACATTCACATCAAAAAACTGGAAGCTGCAACTGAGGAAAAACTTTTGTGGAAACCGGAATCAAGTTCCATTATTAACAATCCTGCACAAAATCTCAACGGATGAAAACCTTGAAAACCGGATGGACCATAACCCCTACACGGATGTTTCCAAAGACACGGAGAAACCATACACACATCCCAAAGAATCACTGTGTACAGTTTGTGCCAGTTTCCCCATTTGTCACACACACGTACAGCGTTCCAACAGTCATCACAGGAACAGTAGTTGCAAAACCACGACTGCAATCACAACGTCTCGTACTACGCACTGTGCACACCAGCCAAGTCAACAACACCACCTGACACACACACACACACACACACACACACACACACACACACACACACACCTTTAATAGCATATGCCAGTATAATTAAGTGTTTAAAAGATTTAAGTTTCTGCTCAGTAATATCTAATAATACCTGGTACATTATCTAACAGATGTTGATCTGTTGATTAAACTTTGCTCTCTGTGGGATCTGGCTCTTAAACAGTTCATTAAATAAAGGTTAAATTAAATCCACAAATGGAGAAAGTTGTGATGATTAACTGTAATGTAACTGACCACCTTTCTCCTCAGTGGGAGCTAGATTAATGATCTGAGGAGTGGGCACATGTCCCTGAGGTGGCACTGGGGCTGACATATTTCCCTGGTGGTTTTTCACAGTTTCATTTATTTTGCCACTTTTTCACCACTGCATACATTAAATAGGCTAAATAATGAAGTAGGCTAAATCACAGATAGAAAGTGGCTGTGGGCCAGATCTGGCACTGCCAGGTCACTGTCTGCACTGGCAGCCCACATATTTACAGCATGAATTTGGCCCACCTGTCCCAAAACAGACCTGGTCCACTTCTGGCACAGATACAGCAGGGTTGCCTACTTGTGGCCGAGGTGCGGCCCTAATGTGTCTGCTGCATTTACAGAGAGCTCCTCGCTCCACGCTGGCTGTGATCTTATCGTGTTGTTGTAAAACTGGGTCCTGTGTTTCTTTAAGGAAGATGTGGGTGCTGAGAAGCTGCTGTCTGTCTGTCTCAATGTAGTGGTTCAGTTCTGGAGCTCCGTATCTGTAAAAAATACAGTATAAAGGAAATAGAGTTTATATACATTCAGAAAGAGACACTCGCCAGTCACACGTGTACATATTTCTATATTGAGGTTTATGTACCAACAAAGTCAGGAACATTATGTTTGATCTGTTCACTGATGCTTTGATATATGATTCAGTCAGCGTTTGCATTAACCCCATCCTGCTTTACCTGCCTTCCTCCAGGCGCTCCTTAATGTAGCCCAGGCCTGAAACGGACATTTCCATGGATGCTAAGAATTCAGGAATAAGCTTCATTTTGAGGTGTTATGTTTATATACACATAAACCGAAAGGAACTACAGATTTGGCATACTGTGGCGGAGTAAACAGTCAGACAGGAGTTTGAAATGTAGTGAAGTTAAAGTAAAACGTCATCCAAAGGGGAAATACATCCCAGTTATCAGGATCTACAGCTGGTATAAACACATTAGGTTCATCCACATGTGATCTTGATCCTGTTCCTACTTCATTCTTTAAGATGGTGTCTGACTGTGTCCAGAATGAGGTCTTAACCATTGTGAACAGTTCCCTGGGGGCCGTCCTCCAGCAAGGGTCTCAGCCTCCACTGGGCACATTTCCTCTGTGACTGCGCACCACCGGCCCGTCTCCCGCTCTGTTGGGGAGGTGGAGCTAGAGCACATGTGATAGTACCTGAAAGATAGAGAACTATGCCTGAGATATGAGTATAGTGATATGTCTGGGCAGGGTAAAAGCCCTCGCAGCACTTCTAGCCCTGTTGACGGCGGTTCGAATCCCGCCGGTTCTATTTTTAAAAGAGAACTTGATGTGATTTTTGACCATTTTAATATGTATGAACAAGTGTCTGGAGCAACTTAAATAATAAATATACTCAAATCTGAATGTGTTTGGATAGGAGATAATGAAAGGAAATTTATGGCGGATATTCCAGAAACTTTGAATTTAAAAGTTCTAGGGATCCATTTTGATCATGAAGGCTGTGTAGATAATAAACTGCTATAGATATTGCAATGAAGATTAAAATTTCGGTTTGTAAAATTATAGCAAATGGTATTAATAGACAAGCAGACTGGATCGGGAACATTACAAATTGGAAACAAACAAAAAAAAAAAAAAGGGACGTGCAAGAACGTCTATGCCGTATTCTAAATTGTGGTGATTTTGTTAGTAAGTATGATAATTTAGAAATTGAATTAAAAATATATTGTTTTTAAAAAAAAAACAAAAAAAAAAAACAAAAAACAAAAAAAAGACACATACACACACACCCCTATCTGAACAACAGAGGGACGAGGGACATTTCGTGGCTTATGGCGGTTAGAAGGCTACCAGTAAGAGATGTAGTGAGGTAGAGTTGTTTTGTTAAGACAACTTTATGTCCTATGCCAAACTGTCAAGAGGTAGAGACCTTAGAACATTTTCTCCTTGATTGTTATCGCTCACGTGAAGTGTGGAATAAGGTAAAAGATATGGGTTTTGAGATCAACATACAGATGAAATCGATACAATATGGAATTTCTGAAGACAAATAGGTGGGAAAAAAAAAAAAAAAAAAACATGATTTTTTTATGGGCTGTTAGAGCAATGGTTAAGTCTAAACTGTGGAAAACGAGATGCAAGATGCCTATCAACCAACGTTTTGTGTCTAGTGAGTGAGAGATATCAAGATTGAACTATAAAGACTGAGGACTCTAAATATTTTGTCTAAAGATGCTGATTTATGGAAGAACATTATATTGTAGTGGTGTAAAACTAATGTTTAAATGGCTTACTTTGTATTTCTGTCATGTTGTGTAAATGTTTAATGTTAATTAAATAAATAAAAAAAATAAAAAAATAAAAAAAATAAAGTGATGTGCAAATTGGTTGTCCGACCTGGGTATAGGGGGCAAAAGACTACTGCTGGCGCTCGTACGCAGTTTTATCCGATAAAGCTGACGATTAGAGGCGTTGGGGCCGGAACGATCTCAACCTATTCTCAAACCTTAAATGGGTAAGAAGCCAGCGAGCCAGGCATTGAATGCAATCTGCTCAGTGGGCCACTTTTGGTAAGCAGAACTGGAGCTGGGGGATGACCTGAATGCCAGGAACGCCACGATAAGACCCCATAAAAGGTGCTGGTTGATACAGACAACAGGACGGTGGCCATGGAAGTTGGAATCCGCTAAGGAGTGTGTAAAAACTCACCTGCCGAATCAACTAGCCCTGAAAATGGATGGCGCTGGAGCATCAGGCCCATACCCGGCCATCGCTGGCAGAAGTGTTTTCCCAAAAATATTATGCCGCAACGAGTAGGAGGGCCGGGCCCGGGTGAAGCTGACGTGGGTGCAGTTCTTGGTGGTAGTAGCAAATATTCAAACGAGAGCATTGAAGGCCAAAGTGGAGAAGGGTGCCATGTGAACAGCAGTTAAACACAGGCCAGTCAGTCCTGAATAGGGCGCTGGCCTCCATCACCCTCGGCCGATCGAAAGGGAGTCTGGTTCAGATCCCAGCCTGGTGGAGATAGGCGCTGCGAGGTGTCCAGTGCGGTAATGTAGATGATCCCATAGATGCCGACGGGGGTCCTAGGAAGGAGTTCCCTTTTCTTTGAGGGAGAGGTACAGTCTGTGCTGTACCTTAGTCGGAAGCTATTGCCAAGAGAGATAAGATATTCAACGGTGGAAAAGGAAGCTCTTGCAATTAAATGGGCTTTGGAGAGTCTTCGTTATTATCTGCTGGGAAGAGAATTCATATTAGAGACTGACCACAAGGCTCTGTCTTGGATTAATTCAATGAAAGACGACAATTCCCGCATCACTAGGTGATATTTAGCGCTGCAGCCCTTCGCTTTCCAAACTCACTACAGAACCGGATGCCAAAATGTTATGGCAGATTATCTTTCACGATTGCCTACCTTGGGCAATCCAGGAGAGGTGGAGGGTGATGTGACAGAACTGACCTAGTTTTCCTTACATTTCCTCCTCTCTTTTAGTCCCGTTCTGTCCCTGCTTTAAGTTTTGTACAGTAGTTCACATACAATACCTCATACTCTCTGCAACAAGACAAAATCACACTCTGCTAGCTTGGTACACATCACCACCTTCTACAGTTACAGCTAGTGGACTTTTAAACTGTTCACTAACAGCAGGGTAGAAGACTTAGAATACTTACATGGGCCACTTGGACCGTTTGTTATGTTTCTAGGATGGGAGAAAAGGCCCATGCTTGGTTTTAGCTGAGCTTATATAGTGGCTGGGCAAGTCCGGACATGCCCAGTGGGACCCTACTGGAACGATCCATTTGGAGGGGGGTTCATGTTGGTTACATTTCATTTTGTGTTTGTCATTTGATTCTGTCCACCCTGTGGGTTTAGGTTTAACATGCAAGTGTGCGTTGTGGGTACGTTTTTAGGATTGTCCATTTACTCTGCCAAATATTGCCAGTGATAATTATTGTTCCCCCCCTGCAGAGGAGAGGGACTGGTATGTACTGTGTTTAAATAGGTGGGGGTCTATTTAAGAGGAGTCTCCATTTTCTGATGAGGGAGAGACTGGTTGAACCAGTGTGGTGTATCATGTAACACAGCCTGTGGCCCTGAGAACCCCCACAGAACCTCTTCAGAACGTTGCAGTTAAAGCGTTCCGTCTTAGTTAACATTTAACTTCATAGGAACATTATCGGACATTATAAACATTTTTAAAACGTTCTTTAAACATGAAAACATTTCCTTTAGAACATCAGAACCTGTGGGTAATGTTAACCAAACTTGTGGAAATGTTCCCTGCTAGCCTGGAAGACGCTCTGTGGTCGTGCAGTAGATTAACTTTAGAAGCAGAAAGAATCCACGGCCATCTCTGAGGTGACTCTGCTGAGATGCAGAAAGGAGGCCATTCCAAAAGATTTCTGGCGAGTCCGAATAATCCCATTTAGAGAGGATATTTTATGGCTACATTACAGCAAACCTATCCTGCTTTTATGGTTGTCATACTGGAAAGTTCCAGGAGTTGATAGTAGTAGGTGGCTGTGGCATACTAAGGACAAGAGATCCACCTCATAAATGTAAATTAGATTATTTCTCCTGCATTATAACATTAGATGTGCAAAATCTATGATTCATCAATATTCATCTCACACTTCAGTCCATCATTCTCTTCATGAGAGGTTCTTATACTTCTAATATCTTGTGTAAACAGGTCAGGAGGCACAAAAACAAGGCTTTTGGACATCTAGTGCTGTGCAAAAAAAAACGTGGGTCACTGGTGACTTAAAGGTCTTGCTTAATAAGAAGTGGGCCTTTATGGCTGGTGACAGGGATGGCAGGAGGAACAGAAGGAGCTGAAGGTGAGAATCAGAGAGAGTAAGGAAGACTATGACGAAAATGGAGAGTAAACTCCATCAAGGTAAAGCAAAAGTGTGGAATGGTATGAAGCTGGTGTCAGCATACAAACGGCCCAGCCATCCGCAGCCTGGAGAGAGTTGAGTGAGAGCAGATGAGCCAAACACATAAGTTTAATGGTGGGCGTGCACCATTTCCACAATTTCCACATTGCAAGGCAGTGAAGAGATGGCTTCACCTACCCTTGTGCACAACTGATGGGAGGTCAAGGATGGTGGGATTGGCCTCCTAAAGCTTGAAAACATGGTGCAGTCAACCCAGGTACAACGAATACGCCAACTTGCCAGTTCCTCCAACGAGCTGGTGAGAACACTGAACTGCAATAAGTCCTTCATGATAACCAAGTTCTGGAACAAGCAGCGAAAACAGCCTTCCACCACTGGGCATGGTGAGGGCCAAACTAGAGCCTGAGGGCACGACCAATCCCCCCATGACACCAAGGGGCCATATCACCCCATGAGATTGGAGGAAGGAAGAGTTTCCATGCTGGGCAGAGCAGCCTGTTGAAAGCACTCGGGTACTTGGGTTCCAGGTTGTTCGAGTTAGCAACACGTGGTTGCGCAACCCGCACCCCAACCTGGAAAGAGCTCCCACTGCAGTACAGGGCAACCCGCAGCACAATGAAATAAAGAAGGGAAGAGAGACACATACCCAACAAATAAAAGGAAATATGGTTGGTGGATCTGACAGCTAATCTGAACTTGTACCTCCCCACCGAAAAAGAGGAAGACACAGACAGAGGAAGCAGAAACATCTCAGGTAAACAGACACGCTGTGTGTTTGTGTGCTAGGGCCGCACAGTGCTCCGTCCGTCTACAGGTGCAGAGCAGGAGGTCGCCATGATGGCTCCAATGGGATGTCCTCTCCTGATTGTGGATGGATGGGCTGTTTGGATAAGACAGTCGGAGAGCGTCCTGACTTCCCCGTTCTCCCAGTGTATCACAAGTCTGCTATCTGTTTATAGCCTGCAGTCACTTGGATGATATGCTATATAGTTTGGCAGGTACAAGGGCATTCCAGGAGGACCAGCAGATGGACCAGTGCTGTAGAGGGCAGCGTCAAAACCTCTGCAAGAGCTTCTCGGAGCTCTCTCAAATGGCTCTTCATCTAATTAGTGATGCGAATGAATGGATGAATGAGATTCCCACCGTCTCTACATGCCATTTAGCAAGACCTCAGCCAACAGAACAGGCTTGGCAGAATCAGTGGGGGAAGAAGACCCTGTTGAGCTTTACTAGTCTGGCACTGTAAAGAGACATGAGAGGTATAGAATAAGTGGGAGGCCCTGCGCCGTCGGGTGCCCCAATGAAATACCACTACTCTTATCGTTTCCTCATTAACTCTGTCAGACGAGCCCCCGGTGGGCTCTCGCTTCTCGTGTCAAGCTCTCGGGCGTCCACCTGGGCCCAGGGCCACAACCCACTCCAGGGATAGTGGCAGATGGGGAGTTTGACTGGGGTGGTACACCTGTCAAAACGTAACACAGGTGTCCTAAGGCGAGCTGAGGGAGGACATAAACCTCCCGTAGAGCAGAAGGGCAAAAGATCACTTGATCTCGATTTTTAGTGTGAATACAGACTGTGAAAGCGGGGCCTCACGCTCCTTCTGGCATTTTGGGTTTTAAGCAGGAGGTGTCAAAAAAGTTACACAGGGATAACTGGCTTGTGGTGTCCTAATGGAAGATCTGGTGTCACTCCACCTCCACCCCTACACGCACCATCTGCAGGAACTGTGTGAGGATATTCAAGCTGCATACACCATTAGGAACCTCTACACCGAGACATCTGGCATGTTGGGTTAGCAAACATGGCAGCCCAACGCAATATTGAGAGACACTACTTCTGTATGTGCAGCTCAATAAATATTGATCATATCAGTCTAAATTTATCATCAGTTATTGATCCTGGTAACCTTTATCTTCCTTCCCAACACACCTGCAATCCCACACCTCCTTCTGGGAGCAGCTGTTCTACTGAGGAGTTTGTCGTTACAGACTTTGTGACTTGGTCCCATCAAGACAATGAACCTTAAATGTTAGGTATTCCATACAAGTTGTTGAGGAGTGGTGGAGGTAGTGCACCCAAATGCAGAGCGAAAATGTTTTTTGGTTTTCTTTTTCCATTGCTCATCAGTGAAAACCAAACAAATGAGAAGAAAAACCAAACACCACCACACACAGTGTTTTACCAGGACTCCCTCTTTCTTCTAGCTAGCTTTTCCTTTAGCTAACACTTTGTTTCGTTTCGTTTCTTTTCTTTTCTTTTCTTTTCTTTTCTTTTCTTTTCTTTTCTTTTCCACATACACAGCAACATTCACCCCTTTCAAAGGTGTGACAATGAACAGACTGGGCATTTAAGCAGAGCCACACAGGTGCGCCTGGCCAGTGCTGATTACCGCTGGGGCTTCTGGGGCTCTGAGTTCTTTAACCCAGATCCACCAGCTCTTCCACCGTGCCCCCCAGGCCCCCTGCTGGTGACTGGCAGCACAGGCTGACCCCTCCCACAAGTTCCTTGTATATCAGAGCCCAGTTAACAGTCTGGTAGGTCATACATAGGAGTGCATGAGGTCACGGCCTATGAGGTGATACAGTGGCACAGCCAGTTGGACTGCTCTAGTTACAGAATTCATCATAGTCCATATGCAGGAAACAGATAGATAGATAGATAGATAGATAGATAGATACTTTATTAATCCCGAAGG
>CM067477.1:36428342-36448903 GCA_034552555.1 Semaprochilodus insignis
CCTTCGGGATTAATAAAGTATCTATCTATCTATCTATCTATCTATCTGTTTCCTGCATATGGACTATGATGAATTCTGTAACTAGAGCAGTCCAACTGGCTGTGCCACTGTATCACCTCATAGGCCGTGACCTCATGCACTCCTATGTATGACCTACCAGACTGTTAACTGGGCTCTGATATACAAGGAACTTGTGGGAGGGGTCAGCCTGTGCTGCCAGTCACCAGCAGGGGGCCTGGGGGGCACGGTGGAAGAGCTGGTGGATCTGGGTTAAAGAACTCAGAGCCCCAGAAGCCCCAGCGGTAATCAGCACTGGCCAGGCGCACCTGTGTGGCTCTGCTTAAATGCCCAGTCTGTTCATTGTCACACCTTTGAAAGGGGTGAATGTTGCTGTGTATGTGGAAAAGAAAAGAAAAGAAAAGAAAAGAAAAGAAAAGAAAAGAAAAGAAACGAAACGAAACAAAGTGTTAGCTAAAGGAAAAGCTAGCTAGAAGAAAGAGGGAGTCCTGGTAAAACACTGTGTGTGGTGGTGTTTGGTTTTTCTTCTCATTTGTTTGGTTTTCACTGATGAGCAATGGAAAAAGAAAACCAAAAAACATTTTCGCTCTGCATTTGGGTGCACTACCTCCACCACTCCTCAACAACTTGTATGGAATACCTAACATTTAAGGTTCATTGTCTTGATGGGACCAAGTCACAAAGTCTGTAACGACAAACTCCTCAGTAGAACAGCTGCTCCCAGAAGGAGGTGTGGGATTGCAGGTGTGTTGGGAAGGAAGATAAAGGTTACCAGGATCAATAACTGATGATAAATTTAGACTGATATGATCAATATTTATTGAGCTGCACATACAGAAGTAGTGTCTCTCAATATTGCGTTGGGCTGCCATGTTTGCTAACCCAACATGCCGGATGTCTCGGTGTAGAGGTTCCTAATGGTGTATGCAGCTTGAATATCCTCACACAGTTCCTGCAGATGGTGCGTGTAGGGGTGGAGGTGGAGTGACACCAGATCTTCCATTAGGACACCACAAGCCAGTTATCCCTGTGTAACTTTTTTGACACCTCCTGCTTAAAACCCAAAATGCCAGAAGGAGCGTGAGGCCCCGCTTTCACAGTCTGTATTCACACTAAAAATCGAGATCAAGTGATCTTTTGCCCTTCTGCTCTACGGGAGGTTTATGTCCTCCCTCAGCTCGCCTTAGGACACCTGTGTTACGTTTTGACAGGTGTACCACCCCAGTCAAACTCCCCATCTGCCACTATCCCTGGAGTGGGTTGTGGCCCTGGGCCCAGGTGGACGCCCGAGAGCTTGACACGAGAAGCGAGAGCCCACCGGGGGCTCGTCTGACAGAGTTAATGAGGAAACGATAAGAGTAGTGGTATTTCATTGGGGCACCCGACGGCGCAGGGCCTCCCACTTATTCTATACCTCTCATGTCTCTTTACAGTGCCAGACTAGTAAAGCTCAACAGGGTCTTCTTCCCCCACTGATTCTGCCAAGCCTGTTCTGTTGGCTGAGGTCTTGCTAAATGGCATGTAGAGACGGTGGGAATCTCATTCATCCATTCATTCGCATCACTAATTAGATGAAGAGCCATTTGAGAGAGCTCCGAGAAGCTCTTGCAGAGGTTTTGACGCTGCCCTCTACAGCACTGGTCCATCTGCTGGTCCTCCTGGAATGCCCTTGTACCTGCCAAACTATATAGCATATCATCCAAGTGACTGCAGGCTATAAACAGATAGCAGACTTGTGATACACTGGGAGAACGGGGAAGTCAGGACGCTCTCCGACTGTCTTATCCAAACAGCCCATCCATCCACAATCAGGAGAGGACATCCCATTGGAGCCATCATGGCGACCTCCTGCTCTGCACCTGTAGACGGACGGAGCACTGTGCGGCCCTAGCACACAAACACACAGCGTGTCTGTTTACCTGAGATGTTTCTGCTTCCTCTGTCTGTGTCTTCCTCTTTTTCGGTGGGGAGGTACAAGTTCAGATTAGCTGTCAGATCCACCAACCATATTTCCTTTTATTTGTTGGGTATGTGTCTCTCTTCCCTTCTTTATTTCATTGTGCTGCGGGTTGCCCTGTACTGCAGTGGGAGCTCTTTCCAGGTTGGGGTGCGGGTTGCGCAACCACGTGTTGCTAACTCGAACAACCTGGAACCCAAGTACCCGAGTGCTTTCAACAGGCTGCTCTGCCCAGCATGGAAACTCTTCCTTCCTCCAATCTCATGGGGTGATATGGCCCCTTGGTGTCATGGGGGGATTGGTCGTGCCCTCAGGCTCTAGTTTGGCCCTCACCATGCCCAGTGGTGGAAGGCTGTTTTCGCTGCTTGTTCCAGAACTTGGTTATCATGAAGGACTTATTGCAGTTCAGTGTTCTCACCAGCTCGTTGGAGGAACTGGCAAGTTGGCGTATTCGTTGTACCTGGGTTGACTGCACCATGTTTTCAAGCTTTAGGAGGCCAATCCCACCATCCTTGACCTCCCATCAGTTGTGCACAAGGGTAGGTGAAGCCATCTCTTCACTGCCTTGCAATGTGGAAATTGTGGAAATGGTGCACGCCCACCATTAAACTTATGTGTTTGGCTCATCTGCTCTCACTCAACTCTCTCCAGGCTGCGGATGGCTGGGCCGTTTGTATGCTGACACCAGCTTCATACCATTCCACACTTTTGCTTTACCTTGATGGAGTTTACTCTCCATTTTCGTCATAGTCTTCCTTACTCTCTCTGATTCTCACCTTCAGCTCCTTCTGTTCCTCCTGCCATCCCTGTCACCAGCCATAAAGGCCCACTTCTTATTAAGCAAGACCTTTAAGTCACCAGTGACCCACGTTTTTTTTTGCACAGCACTAGATGTCCAAAAGCCTTGTTTTTGTGCCTCCTGACCTGTTTACACAAGATATTAGAAGTATAAGAACCTCTCATGAAGAGAATGATGGACTGAAGTGTGAGATGAATATTGATGAATCATAGATTTTGCACATCTAATGTTATAATGCAGGAGAAATAATCTAATTTACATTTATGAGGTGGATCTCTTGTCCTTAGTATGCCACAGCCACCTACTACTATCAACTCCTGGAACTTTCCAGTATGACAACCATAAAAGCAGGATAGGTTTGCTGTAATGTAGCCATAAAATATCCTCTCTAAATGGGATTATTCGGACTCGCCAGAAATCTTTTGGAATGGCCTCCTTTCTGCATCTCAGCAGAGTCACCTCAGAGATGGCCGTGGATTCTTTCTGCTTCTAAAGTTAATCTACTGCACGACCACAGAGCGTCTTCCAGGCTAGCAGGGAACATTTCCACAAGTTTGGTTAACATTACCCACAGGTTCTGATGTTCTAAAGGAAATGTTTTCATGTTTAAAGAACGTTTTAAAAATGTTTATAATGTCCGATAATGTTCCTATGAAGTTAAATGTTAACTAAGACGGAACGCTTTAACTGCAACGTTCTGAAGAGGTTCTGTGGGGGTTCTCAGGGCCACAGGCTGTGTTACATGATACACCACACTGGTTCAACCAGTCTCTCCCTCATCAGAAAATGGAGACTCCTCTTAAATAGACCCCCACCTATTTAAACACAGTACATACCAGTCCCTCTCCTCTGCAGGGGGGGAACAATAATTATCACTGGCAATATTTGGCAGAGTAAATGGACAATCCTAAAAACGTACCCACAACGCACACTTGCATGTTAAACCTAAACCCACAGGGTGGACAGAATCAAATGACAAACACAAAATGAAATGTAACCAACATGAACCCCCCTCCAAATGGATCGTTCCAGTAGGGTCCCACTGGGCATGTCCGGACTTGCCCAGCCACTATATAAGCTCAGCTAAAACCAAGCATGGGCCTTTTCTCCCATCCTAGAAACATAACAAACGGTCCAAGTGGCCCATGTAAGTATTCTAAGTCTTCTACCCTGCTGTTAGTGAACAGTTTAAAAGTCCACTAGCTGTAACTGTAGAAGGTGGTGATGTGTACCAAGCTAGCAGAGTGTGATTTTGTCTTGTTGCAGAGAGTATGAGGTATTGTATGTGAACTACTGTACAAAACTTAAAGCAGGGACAGAACGGGACTAAAAGAGAGGAGGAAATGTAAGGAAAACTAGGTC
Source organism: Semaprochilodus insignis (assembly GCA_034552555.1). Lineage (NCBI taxonomy): Eukaryota > Metazoa > Chordata > Actinopteri > Characiformes > Prochilodontidae > Semaprochilodus > Semaprochilodus insignis. Next base: position 36,432,479 of record CM067477.1, read on the forward strand.
AGTTCTGTCACATCACCCTCCACCTCTCCTGGATTGCCCAAGGTAGGCAATCGTGAAAGATAATCTGCCATAACATTTTGGCATCCGGTTCTGTAGTGAGTTTGGAAAGCGAAGGGCTGCAGCGCTAAATATCACCTAGTGATGCGGGAATTGTCGTCTTTCATTGAATTAATCCAAGACAGAGCCTTGTGGTCAGTCTCTAATATGAATTCTCTTCCCAGCAGATAATAACGAAGACTCTCCAAAGCCCATTTAATTGCAAGAGCTTCCTTTTCCACCGTTGAATATCTTATCTCTCTTGGCAATAGCTTCCGACTAAGGTACAGCACAGACTGTACCTCTCCCTCAAAGAAAAGGGAACTCCTTCCTAGGACCCCCGTCGGCATCTATGGGATCATCTACATTACCGCACTGGACACCTCGCAGCGCCTATCTCCACCAGGCTGGGATCTGAACCAGACTCCCTTTCGATCGGCCGAGGGTGATGGAGGCCAGCGCCCTATTCAGGACTGACTGGCCTGTGTTTAACTGCTGTTCACATGGCACCCTTCTCCACTTTGGCCTTCAATGCTCTCGTTTGAATATTTGCTACTACCACCAAGAACTGCACCCACGTCAGCTTCACCCGGGCCCGGCCCTCCTACTCGTTGCGGCATAATATTTTTGGGAAAACACTTCTGCCAGCGATGGCCGGGTATGGGCCTGATGCTCCAGCGCCATCCATTTTCAGGGCTAGTTGATTCGGCAGGTGAGTTTTTACACACTCCTTAGCGGATTCCAACTTCCATGGCCACCGTCCTGTTGTCTGTATCAACCAGCACCTTTTATGGGGTCTTATCGTGGCGTTCCTGGCATTCAGGTCATCCCCCAGCTCCAGTTCTGCTTACCAAAAGTGGCCCACTGAGCAGATTGCATTCAATGCCTGGCTCGCTGGCTTCTTACCCATTTAAGGTTTGAGAATAGGTTGAGATCGTTCCGGCCCCAACGCCTCTAATCGTCAGCTTTATCGGATAAAACTGCGTACGAGCGCCAGCAGTAGTCTTTTGCCCCCTATACCCAGGTCGGACAACCAATTTGCACATCACTTTATTTTTTTTATTTTTTTATTTTTTTTATTTATTTAATTAACATTAAACATTTACACAACATGACAGAAATACAAAGTAAGCCATTTAAACATTAGTTTTACACCACTACAATATAATGTTCTTCCATAAATCAGCATCTTTAGACAAAATATTTAGAGTCCTCAGTCTTTATAGTTCAATCTTGATATCTCTCACTCACTAGACACAAAACGTTGGTTGATAGGCATCTTGCATCTCGTTTTCCACAGTTTAGACTTAACCATTGCTCTAACAGCCCATAAAAAAATCATGTTTTTTTTTTTTTTTCCCACCTATTTGTCTTCAGAAATTCCATATTGTATCGATTTCATCTGTATGTTGATCTCAAAACCCATATCTTTTACCTTATTCCACACTTCACGTGAGCGATAACAATCAAGGAGAAAATGTTCTAAGGTCTCTACCTCTTGACAGTTTGGCATAGGACATAAAGTTGTCTTAACAAAACAACTCTACCTCACTACATCTCTTACTGGTAGCCTTCTAACCGCCATAAGCCACGAAATGTCCCTCGTCCCTCTGTTGTTCAGATAGGGGTGTGTGTGTATGTGTCTTTTTTTTGTTTTTTGTTTTTTTTTTTTGTTTTTTTTTTAAAAACAATATATTTTTAATTCAATTTCTAAATTATCATACTTACTAACAAAATCACCACAATTTAGAATACGGCATAGACGTTCTTGCACGTCCCTTTTTTTTTTTTTGTTTGTTTCCAATTTGTAATGTTCCCGATCCAGTCTGCTTGTCTATTAATACCATTTGCTATAATTTTACAAACCGAAATTTTAATCTTCATTGCAATATCTATAGCAGTTTATTATCTACACAGCCTTCATGATCAAAATGGATCCCTAGAACTTTTAAATTCAAAGTTTCTGGAATATCCGCCATAAATTTCCTTTCATTATCTCCTATCCAAACACATTCAGATTTGAGTATATTTATTATTTAAGTTGCTCCAGACACTTGTTCATACATATTAAAATGGTCAAAAATCACATCAAGTTCTCTTTTAAAAATAGAACCGGCGGGATTCGAACCGCCGTCAACAGGGCTAGAAGTGCTGCGAGGGCTTTTACCCTGCCCAGACATATCACTATACTCATATCTCAGGCATAGTTCTCTATCTTTCAGGTACTATCACATGTGCTCTAGCTCCACCTCCCCAACAGAGCGGGAGACGGGCCGGTGGTGCGCAGTCACAGAGGAAATGTGCCCAGTGGAGGCTGAGACCCTTGCTCGAGGACGGCCCCCAGGGAACTGTTCACAATGGTTAAGACCTCATTCTGGACACAGTCAGACACCATCTTAAAGAATGAAGTAGGAACAGGATCAAGATCACATGTGGATGAACCTAATGTGTTTATACCAGCTGTAGATCCTGATAACTGGGATGTATTTCCCCTTTGGATGACGTTTTACTTTAACTTCACTACATTTCAAACTCCTATCTGACTGTTTACTCCGCCACAGTATGCCAAATCTGTAGTTCCTTTCGGTTTATGTGTATATAAACATAACACCTCAAAATGAAGCTTATTCCTGAATTCTTAGCATCCATGGAAATGTCCGTTTCAGGCCTGGACTACATTAAGGAGCGCCTGGAGGAAGGCAGGTAAAGCAGGATGGGATTAATGCAAACGCTGACTGAATCATATATCAAAGCATCAGTGAACAGATCAAACATACTGTTCCTGACTTTGTTGGTACATAAACCTCAATATAGAAATATGTACACGTGTGACTGGCGAGTGTCTCTTTCTGAATGTATATAAACTCTATTTCCTTTATACTGTATTTTTTACAGATACGGAGCTCCAGAACTGAACCACTACATTGAGACAGACAGACAGCAGCTTCTCAGCACCCACATCTTCCTTAAAGAAACACAGGACCCAGTTTTACAACAACACGATAAGATCACAGCCAGCGTGGAGCGAGGAGCTCTCTGTAAATGCAGCAGACACATTAGGGCCGCACCTCGGCCACAAGTAGGCAACCCTGCTGTATCTGTGCCAGAAGTGGACCAGGTCTGTTTTGGGACAGGTGGGCCAAATTCATGCTGTAAATATGTGGGCTGCCAGTGCAGACAGTGACCTGGCAGTGCCAGATCTGGCCCACAGCCACTTTCTATCTGTGATTTAGCCTACTTCATTATTTAGCCTATTTAATGTATGCAGTGGTGAAAAAGTGGCAAAATAAATGAAACTGTGAAAAACCACCAGGGAAATATGTCAGCCCCAGTGCCACCTCAGGGACATGTGCCCACTCCTCAGATCATTAATCTAGCTCCCACTGAGGAGAAAGGTGGTCAGTTACATTACAGTTAATCATCACAACTTTCTCCATTTGTGGATTTAATTTAACCTTTATTTAATGAACTGTTTAAGAGCCAGATCCCACAGAGAGCAAAGTTTAATCAACAGATCAACATCTGTTAGATAATGTACCAGGTATTATTAGATATTACTGAGCAGAAACTTAAATCTTTTAAACACTTAATTATACTGGCATATGCTATTAAAGGTGTGTGTGTGTGTGTGTGTGTGTGTGTGTGTGTGTGTGTGTGTGTGTCAGGTGGTGTTGTTGACTTGGCTGGTGTGCACAGTGCGTAGTACGAGACGTTGTGATTGCAGTCGTGGTTTTGCAACTACTGTTCCTGTGATGACTGTTGGAACGCTGTACGTGTGTGTGACAAATGGGGAAACTGGCACAAACTGTACACAGTGATTCTTTGGGATGTGTGTATGGTTTCTCCGTGTCTTTGGAAACATCCGTGTAGGGGTTATGGTCCATCCGGTTTTCAAGGTTTTCATCCGTTGAGATTTTGTGCAGGATTGTTAATAATGGAACTTGATTCCGGTTTCCACAAAAGTTTTTCCTCAGTTGCAGCTTCCAGTTTTTTGATGTGAATGTGCATGGGCGAGAATTCCCCCAGCTCGTTTCATTTTTTTGCCTTTTAGTTTCTCTGGTGGCTCTGCGGAGCACAAAGCCTCTTGAGTGGTGGATTTCTCCAGATCCTGGCACATTAACGTTTTCACCCTGTGAGGGTTCTTATACGATGGAAAGGTGAAAACTTGCACATCCAGGAAATTTACAATGGGCTTTTCTGTTCCAGAATGAAGAATGTTTTTGCCTTGACTTTAAAGACTTGACACGTTGCAGGTAAATACCAAAACCCAGTTATTCATCTGATCAATCTGCCCATCCGTCTGTAAGCAGGCTGTAGCCTCTTCTCTGGGTTGGCTTCATTTTGGCCCACTCATCTTTTGACGGTGTTACCTGGAATTCAGAGGAACATTGCTGAACATCTAAAGCTAATAAACACAGCTAGTAAATCAATTTTCATGATCTTGATTGATCTAAAAACTGTGGAGTCTGAAATTAAATATTGCATATAATATGCTTTTGTTGCAGCACATGATGTAATGGGTGTGTTCAGGCTGTACTGACTCGATTGCCTGCCTTTGAATCTGACAGGTTTACAGGTCGAATCTCACCACGGCTGTGTGCTAGAAAGTCATGAGACTCATTTTAAAGCACTTCCTTATTTGGGGTTTTCTGATACAAGTGGTTATAATTACATTTATATTTAATTATACAGATATTAAATATTATATAGACTGATGATCAGAGCACGACTAAGTTCTGGCTTGAGTAGGTCTCGGTGAGCCTCTACAGAGCTGAGTTTTGTGAGGTGTTTTTTTTTTTTTTAATTATTTTTTTTTTATTATTTTTTTCCTCCGTTTTTGAACACCTCTTTTTCTTGAACACTAGATGGAGTGAAAAGATCACTGATTGAATGTGGTGTGGGCCATGTTGGCCATGTGGCCTGTGCAGGTTGAAAGGCGCTTGGCCCCCGCGATCGCCGCTTGCAGCTATATTTGTACTTAATTTTGGCCTTTTGTAAAAGCAGGTGTTGCATGATGGCTAATCATTATTCTGTCAGATGGTCTTGGACAAGATAAACTGTCCAACACAGGATGAAGATGCAGACAGTGATGTATCTTTGGAAGATGCATGTAGAATCACAGGATTCCTTCACACCTTTATTGAGAATGGTGCGGCAGATTTGTACTTTACTTCCTATCAGGTTATTGAACTTGGGAGTGTGGATACTGGTTTTGGATTGGTCTGTACAAACTTCAGTATATGTGTGTGTGTGTGTGTGTGTGTGTGTGTGTGTGTTCAATCCAGTCACTGAAACGTGTGCAATTATTCAGACCAGATTCAACAACTCTGGTTGTTAAGGAGTCTGATGGCTTGGGGAAAGAAGCTGTTGCACAGTCTGGATGTGAGGGCCCGGATGCTTCTGTACCTCTTTCCAGACGGTAGGAGGGTGAAGAGTGTGTGAGGGGTGTGTGTGGTCATCCACAATGCTGTTTGCTTTGCGGATGCAGCGTGTAGTGTAAATGTCTGTGATGGTGGGGAGAGAGATACCGATGATCTTCTCAGCCGTCCTCACTACTCGCTGCAGGGACTTGCGATCCGATACAGTGCAGTTCCCAAACCAGGCAGTGATGCAGCTGCTCAGGATGCTCTCGATGGTTCCTCTGTAAAATGTGGTCAGGATGGGAGGTGGGAGATTTGCCTTCCTCAGCCTTCGCAGGAAGTAGAGACGCTGCTGGGCTTTCTTGGTGGTTTCTTATGGTGCTGGTGTTGAGGGACCAGGTGAGATCCTCTGCCAGGTGAACTCCAAGGAACTTGGTGCTCTTGACGATCTCCACAGTGGAGCCGTCGATGTGTAGTGGAGAGTGGTCACACCTTGTCCTTCTGAAGTCAGTAGTGCTCATCAGTCTGCGTTTGGTTCAGTCTATGTTTAATAGTTGTATAATGTTACAGATGTGGAGTATAGGGTTTGAAATGGTTCCTTTCATCAGTAAATGAAACATGTATGTCAGATCAGGTGGTCACAATTTAAAATGTACTATTCAGGAAAAAACACAAAATCAAACCTGCAATGGGTCCTGCTCTGCCTCATGCTCGTGGCGTATCCACCGCTGAAATGGAGACTGGTTTCTTTCAGTGCGCAGTCAGTGGGAGTTCCAGCCATGTTAGAAAAAGTCTAGATGCTTTTGAATGAGGCAGAAAGCACCAGTGTAGAGCACAAAGATTGTGTAGGACTCCCTCGTAAACATCTCTCCAGAGCCTCTCTTCTAACTGAAAAAGAAAAGCATGTCATCGTGTGAAGCTTTCTGTGTGTAGACGCCTGCAAACAAAGGCTACATGCCATTAAAACATAACATCTGAATATGTACACACACTACTTCATTAACACCACCTCCTCATATCTACACCCACTGTATCAGCTCCATCTGTAGTCCATCTGCTTCTCTGTATACTGTATTACCCTGTTCTTCAATGGTCAGGACCTCCACACGGGATTACGGCAGCCGTACACACGTTTGACAGGTGTTGAAGCTAACCACGTCCACATGCTCGTAAAGACGGCATCCTCGTGGTTTTGTAGATTTAGTCTCTTTGCAAGAAGAGAAACCGAAATGGACCGCAGACAGCTGAACAGGCTGATCCACTTTGGTTCGTAGGGAGGTGACATCTCGCATACGTTGATGTTAAGCAGATGTGATTTCATGTGTATGTTGTGGTCTGTGGGAAACTGATGGCACTGAGCATGCATTAACCGTGCCAGTGGGTTAGCTACAGCCTTAGGCCCAATCCCATTTCACCCCTTACCCCTAACACTTAGCCCTACGCCTCTGTTTGGTTGTTGAGATGGAAGGGTAGGGCGAAGTGTTAGGGCTACATGGCCCTTCAAATGGAGTGTAAGGATTTTCCCAGAATGCCCTGTGAATCACCGGCAAGATGGCTGCACAAGCGACCAAAGAGACCCATAAATATGAGTATGTGCTCTGTTAAAAGCCGCTGTACTGTAAGATCACCACTGTAAAAGCGTTTTATGGTAATTTTCTTCCTAAAGCGTGTAAAAACCGCTAGTAATACGCTGATGCCTCAGCGCTACCTAGCAAAGTTTCCCGTTCCACCTTAAATGGTGCAGCAGTTATGTTCTGGTACCTGAGGTTGCTGCACCATTTAAGGTGGAACGGGGAAATTCGATCCTGAAGCTGGTGCTTAAACAGCTAAGTTAACACTATCAAACAGAACCTTATATGAACCTTAACCTAGCACCTGTACTAGGTCTGGACGATCCCTCAAGTTAGATACATACACGGGAGCCTGTCCATGCAGCACTTACGTACGTAAGAGGAGGAATCCTGAACCAGATCCGGTACTCAGCCAGAAGCCAGTGAGGACATCTTGGCGAAGGGGTTTTATGGGACCGTCTGCTAGACGTAGCGAGTAATTTAGCAGCAGCAGCAGCATTCTGTACAGCCTGCAGACCATCACGAGCTGACAAACTCAGCAAGGAGAAAAGAAAAAGAAGAGTGTTACAGTAAGCAATAATCAGTTTGGGATAAAATAAAAGCATGCATCATCTCCAGCTCTGACACCACAGTTCTAAATGAAAAAGCCGGACCCTGTCATCTGATTGACATGCGTGTCAAACAACAAAGACTGGTCAGATATAACACCCAAATTACACAGGACTGAACAGGCAGCAGATGAAAGAAGCCTGAGGCTCTGTTTAATCATAGCTATAACCTTTCCAGGAGCTGCAGTCAGAACTTCTGTCCTGTCAGCATTCAGGAGGAGTTACTGACCGTCCAACTCCTCATCAGTTAGACAGTCTGCAGATCTACACAAGCTGTGCACCTTGCCAGGTCTAAATGAGAAGTAGAGCTGGATATCATCAGCCAACAAACAATAAGCAATATTGACCCTGTTTATAAAGGCAGGATAGATAAAGACGACAACAATGGAGGCCCCAAAACCGAACCCTGCGGGACACCACAGGACAACTGCGTCCAGCAGTCACAGTGAAATGTCTCTCAATGAGAAGACCTAAACCAGTCTAGGGCTGTACCTGATATGCCCACCCAGTTTACCAAATGCAGACTGGAACATATGGTAGATATTGTCTTTCTCCAGCGCAGCAGTGAGCTGGGTGACCACCACTTCCACTGGTAGTTCAGATATCGTCCTGTGTTTCCTAAGCACAGCAGGGTCTAGACTGGGTTTCCTCGGTAACGGCTGAACAGTAGCTTGCTTAAATTAAGAATTCAGTTCAGTTTCATTAAGAATGTACATACGCAGTGAAGAGCAGACTGCGGCTTCATAACGAGGCAGAAACAAGCATGTGTAAGAGTATAGGACAGGAGTTAAGGTGCAGAGGGTTTGGCAACCCTGACTGAACAGCACCTTAGAAACAGTGAGGGAGTGCATGTGGAGACACAGTAGTGCTAACAACACAAGGAGGGGAATAAACCTGTGACTGAGTGATTCAGTGATTAGTGGCCAGGTTAAGAAGTGTGATGGTTTGGGTGAGAACTGAGGGAACACGTCTTGCAGACCATGAAGAATGAACAGCTAGGTCTGCAGAGCCAGTACTCCGTAAACCCTTCAGAGCAGAGACGCTGGTATGATATCCAGAGGGCTAGTCGACGGCTTTAGTTTCCTAGTTACCTCCATCATATCGACTGGAAGGAATCCATAGCGGTAAGAGAAAGCGGAGGACTAGGGTTAGATAGGAGAGTCACAGGCTGAGGGCTGGACCTAATAGCCATCACCCTATCAACATAGCAGAAACCTGTTACAGCATTTGGCATATGGCAGCATTTAAACATAACAAGCTAAGGTTTTACACGGCACGCAGCCTTGGCTTCCCGTAGTACAGCCGGGGTGGAGCAGAAAGCATGCTCTGTAGGTCTGTACAGGGTTTAGAATCATACTCCATCATACTGAATCGTACTTCATCACACTGCATCATACTGCATCACCCTCCATCATACTCATACTGCATCATCCTATGTCATGTGGGAACTTTATCTAATTTATCAAATTTATCTAAAATGGCCTCAACAACGTTCCCAGACCCTGCAACTGAAACCCTTATCCATGCCCTCATTGTATCCAGACTGGAGTACTGCAATCCAGTTCTAGTTGGACTCCCCATTAGTAGTCTACAGGAGCTCTGATATATCCAGAACCTCACACACACTAGATCATGGGAACACATTAGTACTAGGTTAAAGACCTGCACTGGCTCACGGTCCAATCCCGTATGCAGTGTACAGTTACCCCTGGTCTTTGAATCCTTACACAACTTGGCTCCTGATTATCTTCTTTGTTTGTATCTGTTCAGATACCATCCTTCCCGGTCGCTCCGGTCTGCTGATGCTCATTGGCTGTCTGTCCCTTCCACCAAATCATGAATGTATGGTGGTAGAGCTTTCAGTGTTACAGGTCCGGAGATCTAGAATTCTATCCCTCTGTATCATCGTACGAATGTGTCCTTGAGTCCTGCATGAAAGGGATTTTTTTTTTATTATTATTATTATTATTATTATTATTATTTAAATTAAACAGTATTACAGATTTAGTTCAGTTGAATGAATCCAGTTCAGAAACCTGTTACAGTCCTCAGCAGACGAGCCTGGCAGGGCAGTGAAACAGTATTATTGATCATGTCTAATAAACTTTCAGGGTTTCTCTCAGAAGACGAGATTAACCTAGTGAAGTCAGCAGACCGGCCTTCCTTCACTACTTCCTTCACTAACCCAGTAGCTTTCCATAAACACTTCGTCTCAAGCAGCGGACCTCATCTGTCATCCCCGGAGCGGTGTTGGGGATAGCCCTAGACCTTTTGAAAGTGCCACTGTATCCAATATGTTAGAATAGTGCTCATTTAAAGAACCCATTAGAACCTCTGTGTTATTCCAGTATACATTAAAGCCACAACAGAACTGTGCAGAGAACTGATCCGCTGATTTCTGGGCAGTAATGCGAAAATGCACTGTGATCACTGAGCGATCTCAGAAGATCTTCACAGCAGACATGATCAATATCTAACCCCAGAACAAAACAAGGCATATATGTAATACATACTGGACCTGTAGATCTCTAACCCCGGGGAGTTCAGATCCGGTAACCCCTGAGAGCTTCACCCAAATCACGTGTGCATAGAATTAACTAGATCAGACTCTGCCGAAATCTGCTGGACTGTAGATTCGCTGATGCAGATCCAGTATAGGGTTAACTTGGCAGTAGCTCGGTGCAGCAGCAGGGTCCATCATGCCTATTACTCAATCATACATACTGAAGCTAGCCCTTCATGATATATATATTTTTATTAAATTATTTATTATTTTATTTTATCAAAACGTGTTTTCTGTATTTATATGATTATTTATATATTTATTTATGTAACATATTTGGAGTATTTTTGGCCTCCATAGCGTGAGGGTGTGAAAGAATCAACTTATTATTATTATTATTATTATTATTATTATTATTATTAGATTAGATTTAGATTATGACAGTACTTGTCTCTAGTCTGTAGTCCAGCGGGCCATGTTGTGACTGTACCAGATGTCTGTTCCTCTGCTGTAATAGAGAATGAGTAGTGTAGAAGTAGAACTGAGATGCTCACACTGAGACACAGCGTTCCCACTGGATGGATCGGTTGTGTGCTGGTGTAATAGCCTCCTCTAGTGGGCAGGAGAGGAACTGCAGCTCTTCTCATTCACATGTGACTGGATTAGCCAGACTATCCATCCTCACATAGAGGGAAAGAAGGAATGTTCGGGGAAAGGGGACAGTATCCCAGACCCACATAAGCCTAATTCAGACTAAGATCTGAATCCAAGGGTGAATCACTGCAGTGCTGTAGCAGACTGGGCTTACTCCCTGTCCAGGAAACTGGCCCTGAGACAGAACGCATGTATAGAACTGAACACTCTGGAAGTGTGGTGTGTTCTCTTCAGATGGTTAGAACATGGAATTCAGGATTCAAGGTGACTCCTGCTGTAGGTAACAGAATGTCATATGTTGCTAGAGCCTTCAAGAGCTTGAATTAAGTTGGCAGAACAAATACTGGGTAACAGGAGCATGATTTATTATGGCTCTAATGTCCTATTATCATTTCTGGAACAAGACTCTTAATCAGCTCAGTGTAGGTGAAGAGACTCGAGTGTCTCTCAGTCCACCAGTCTTTAATAGAAGATCAGTAATTAGTCTGACACTGACGTCTATTACAATCACCATCAGCACAGAACACTGAAGGAGAACAGGTTCTGTCAGCTAGAACCAAGCTCTGTCCAACAGGTCAAAACTTGTGCTGTACCCTGATTGGTGGGCTCGCTTTGTGCTGCACCCTGATTGGTGGGCTCGCTTCACACTTCCCTTGTTTGGGCGTGTTACATTTATATGACCACACAAGACAAAGGAGGGACAGATCTGGATGTAGAGGGGTTAAAGTCCAGCCGCTGTCCAACACTGGTGCTGTTGTTTAACTGTGGCGCTGAAGCACTCTGAAGAGTCTGTGCTGCACTGTGCAAGTGCTGCCAGTAGAGGGGGCTGTCTGCTGTTGAACATAGCCTGGGAGTGCTTCATGTCTCATGTTTGTTTGTAGGACGTCATTCTAACTAACTACCGTGGGCAGTTAAAAGCCGCCACAGAATGTAGCCTGTGTTTATGGCCCCTGGGTGTGCTATATCTGGAGGGGTGTGTGTGAGTTACATCTCTCAGCTTTTCCTCTCCGTGTTTAGGAGAGCTCAGAGGGACGACACAAGTTCATGTGGTGAATTAAAGGAATGGTACCCGTTCATTAATTTCTAAAACCGGCTCGCTTTATAGCCAAACACACTGCTAAGAGGTTCTTATGGCAGCATTTAAACACAACAAGCTAAAGTTTTACACGGCACTCAGCCTCGGCTTCCCATAGTGCAGCCGGGGTGGAGCAGAAAGCATGCTCTGTAGGTCTGTACAGGGTTTAGAATCATACTCCATCATACTGAATCATACTTCATCATACTGCATCACACTCCATCATACTCATACTGCATCAGTATTATTATTATTATTATTGTTATTATTGTTATTATTTAAATTACACAGTATTACAGATTTAGTTCAGTTGAATGAATCCAGTTCAGTTGCTTGTTATCACATGATGGAGATGAGGCTGAATAGCACATCACTGCTTTACGCTAACATGACCCTTCAACTGTTTTCTCCTAAAAATGAAAGAACCTCTTTTAGTCATAGAGGAAAGGTATTATAAAGAACCAACACATGTAGTAAAGATTCTACACCCTTCAAGGCTTCTATCTAGAATCTTTACATTACACACTTCCAAGTGTTTCCCCCAACTCCGCTGCTCCTCCGAACTCTATTCCCTGGAGTGCTGCCAGCCTATATAGCCTTGTGCTGCAACTCGGTTAATAAACCTCGTTTGCCTTTTAACTATGCACACTTCTGGTTAGTCCCTCTGGCGTTACAAGTGCTGTAGAGCGTTCCTTGGGAAACGAAGGCAGGTGTCCCCGGGCTGCTCCCAGGCAGCGTGAGCGGGATGTTTTTCAGAAGCTCTGTTTTGAAAGTGGTAATAAAAACGGATATTATTTCATCCAGAGCCAAAATCAGACCGGATATTTTTTCTGTTTATGCTGGCCGAGGGCGATTACTGTTCCATAGCTCAATGGAAAACACCTGACTGGAATATGTCACTGTGGTATAACTGGGATGTGGATCTCTAACAGACGCACCCAAAACAACAACACACACACACACACACTCACACACACACAATCACACACATATACATCTCACTGGACAAAAATGAATCAACTTGGTGGTAGTAACTTCAGGCTCCTGCAGATGGCGCTGCAGGATGATGGGTCTATAAATCCCTGCGGGGTGTGAGTGACGGGATCCATAGATTGGGAAGAGGTGGTACAGTGCAGGGAATGTCTCGTTCCATGTGTGGAAAATGGCTCCAAAGCAGATGTTAATGATTGGCTAATAGGAGTGACTGCATTTGGGCGTGTCAAAGACCATAGTGTGAAGGAAGTAGCTGAATCTGCAGGTGTATAGAAGCGTACGGTCATACGGGTCTACCAGCAGTGGATAAAATCCCAGTCTACAGGGAATTCTCCTCGGAATTGTGCCAGGGAAGACGTCCACCAAATCTGGACCAACAGCCCAATTCTTTGATGTAAGAGTGTCTGAACATTGATGTGGCTACATCTAGAAACTTGTCCAGTACATGCCAAACCCAGTCACAGCTGGTATTGGTGCTGATGGAGGGATTACACACTGGTAGGTACGGTTCAGTCACAGGGGACTTGTTTACTGTATGATGAGCTTATATACACATACTGTATCCCACACATGGACAGAGTACTGTGAATCTGGACCCCCTCCACCCCCCACACAGTACTTTACATGGAACCATAGAGTTTAGCTCCTCATTTCTACTGCAGACTGGAGACCTGCAGGAGCACAGAGGGAGGCTTTGTGCTTTATGGAGGAGAGTCACACAGAGCAGGTACAAGAGAGAGAGTGTGACAGCTAGACAGAGAGAGGGGGGGGGTGAGAGAGTAGGGGTGAGAGAGAGAGAGAGAGAGGGAAAATAGAGGAATGGTGGAGGATTGACACCAGGCCTTCTGGACGTGTAGTGTGTGACAACAAACCATTCATCTTGGCGCTGACCACGGTGCCTCCACACACGGATTCGTTGGTCGTCTCCACCAAGACAAAAGCGGGACTCGTCACTGAAGATGACCCGCTGCCGTTCTGAGTCACATCACTGTATGGAGCCGCAGCTAACTGCTGTCTATCCCTATCCCCATCATGGAGACAGTACAGGACACTACTGGCCATTTCATCCACAACAAAGAAGTCTACAACAAACAGACTTGTCCACCACCGACTGTATTCTGTCATTAGATCCATTACCAGGCTACACCTTCACGCAGGTGGAGGTGTCCAGGCTGGCATGGTGTTTGTGGAAGAAGGACTTTGACCTGTAGCGTGAAGCAGGAGAGAGGAGCACAAGGACTCACTCATCTGAGCTCCTCAATGGCAGCTTTTGTGTTCACACCAGCGGGGAACCATGTCAGAGCCCACAGTGCGGGGCCTGGGCTCTACATACCGGCCTACTGGCACTTTTCACAGCCGAGTGAGAAAAGGAGGAGCACATGCTGTTCTTCTGATTCAGGCACAGGCTCACGCCTTCTACCTGAACGAACAGGTTCAACACAGACTGGGCCAACATGATCTAGACTACCTGAACAAAGTGGGCCCAGCTGGGATCTCCCTAGACTAGATCTCCTTTGACAATTCTAGTTGAGCATCATCAGGCTAAAGAGACACTGAAGAGACAGCAGAAGTCCAAAGCCTCCAGAAGTGTCCAGCTCATCTCCTGATTCGCTGCCAGAAATCCCACGAGACACGGCGACCAGTTAGCACTCATTATCGGCAATAAGTCCCAAATTTGCTCTCAGACGCTGAAGCAGAAGTAGCCTGAGCTCCACGCTAAGAAAGGTCATGTGAGACCAGCTGGCACAGAAAATCACATGACAAACATTTGCCTCCAGAATGCCTAGGACCAGAGTGAGTTCCTTTATCCATAAAAACTGATTATTCCTTTGACAATGAGCAATTACTCCTAGAATTGGAATGCTTACGGGATTCTGAAGGTGGACAGCTTACCCTGTCCTGACAAGAAGGATGTGACCTTTTATGGGATTGTAAAATAGAACCAAATGTTCTCACTTTAACAGAGAACCTCTGAGATGGTTCTAAGTTCACTACCTCCCACCCTAATCCGAGTACTCTCTGAAAGGTGTTTAAGTTCAGGTGAGGCCAGTCGTTCTCTGAGTAGAGACATTAGGACCACTTTGTGTCAGTTGTGTTTACACACAGAGGAATTTGTCTTCTGTATTTAACCCATCCGTGAAGTGAAACACCCACACACACACACACTAGGGGGCACTGAGCACGCTTGCCTGAGCGGTGGGCAGCCCTATCCACAACACCGGGGAGCAGTTGGGGGTTAGGTGCCTTGCTCAAGGGCACTTCAGTTGTTACTGTTGGTTCAGGGAATTGAACTGGTGACCCTCCAGTTACAAGGCTGGTTCCCTAACCTCCAGCCCACGACTGTAATCTCATTAGCTCTGTCGTTCTCTCTTCATCTGGTGTGGATCAGAGGGGGCCGGGCTTGGTGGAAATTTTAGAACTCCTTGAGGTTTGATTTGGCAACAGCTGCTTTAAATAGGCCGTACTGACTGACCGTGATGTCCACTCTGTCCACGCTGCATTTACCCATCTTTATATCCCACTTCCTGACTCTACAGTGAGGCCTGTAGTGCTGGCCCTCTTCTTCCTTTGTTTACTTGACCTCCAGTTGAGTAAACCATGCAGAAGACAGGTGCCTCTTGTCTGAGGGCGTGAAAGAAAACAATCTGGCTTGGTCCTGGTTTGTGCAGCATCAGTATCAGATAGCCCTGCTGGCCTCTGTTAGCCTTGGATAAAGTCCTATCTGAAAACCAACAGCTTTGTCTTTCACTCTCTGAGTGCACTGCTGAGGAATCTGCGGCATCGGGAAGCTAAATAAGGACATGAGTGGACCTACAGGAGATGAGCGGGTGGCTGTTAGGGTGGCTATGACACATCAAGACTCACTTGGTTAATGGTCGACTCATTGTTGGTGCATCTGTGGGAATACCAGTCAGGGAAGTGTCTTAGTTCCTCTGGTCAGCAATTCCATGGTTCCATTTTTCTCCAGAAAAGATCCTTTTAAGGAGAGGCACAGAGTCAGTGGTGCAGTTAAACCAAACACTGTTACAATACTCTAAAGCTATTCAGGAAGTACAGAACTTCCTAATAAGTCACTCTGCAGTAATATCACCCATCATAAAGTGACAGTTTGGTGGAAAAGTGCACTTACATTGACTGTAGTGAGAACAGGCGCAGTCTACCACAGCCTGGTTTCGCTGAGCAGTTTAGCTGAAAGTGGTGAGTGTAGGTCACTGGAGTTAGACTGAGGGGCTGTCTGTAACAGACTGTAATGGACTGAGGGGCTGTCTGTAACAGACTGAGGGGCTGATTGTAATAGACTCTAATAGACTGAGGGGCTGTCTGTAACAGACTGTAATGGACTGAGGTGCTGTCTGTAATAGACTGAGGGGCTGTCTGTAATAGACTGTAATAGACTGAGGGCTGTCTGTAACAGACTGTAATATACTGAGGGGCTGTCTGTAACAGACTGTAATAGACTTTGGGACTGTCTGTAACAGACTAATAGACTGTGGGGCTGATTGTAATAGACTGTAATAGACTGAGGGGCTGATTGTAATAGACTGTAATAGACTGAGGGGCTGGTTGTGATAGACTGGAATAGACTGAGGGGCTGTCTGTAATAGACTGTGATAGACTGAGGGGC
>CM067477.1:36449403-36487345 GCA_034552555.1 Semaprochilodus insignis
TCCCACATGTGGTGGGGGCTCTCTGGCGGGTAGTGGTGTTATCCGCTCAGCTACACCAACCACTTTATACAGTGTTTAGTCTGTATCTATGCTTTATACAGTGTTTAGTCTGTATCTTGGCTTTATACAGTGTTTAGTCTGTATCCAGCCTTCCTACAGGGTTAAGTCTGTATCCAGGGTTTATACAGTGTTTAATACCAATATATGCACATGTTTATTATGTTAATTCAGCCATTATCTGCTGATAACTGCGCCCCTTGCACATTCATGCACATTTATTTATTACTATTTATTCTTTTCTACAGGTCTACAGTTATATTTGTATTTCTTGTATATATTCCTCGCCTCCTTGCAAAGTGAGATATATTCATATATTTATCCATAGTGACCTGTACTATGTATAGTTTATAGTTAACAGTTAATAATACTGCTGAGCCGGTACCTTCCCATTTAGGTTTTTCATACTGCACAACCCTGTTTTTATTTTTTAATTTGTATTTGTTTTATTGTTTTAAAACAAATCTATCTATCTATCTATCTATCTATCTATCTATCTATCTATCTATCTATCTAGTCTGTATCCAAGCTTTATACAGTGTTATGTCTGTATCTAGGCTTTATACAGTGTGTATCTTAATTCCTAAACCCTTTGCTTGTAACTAGTCCATTTACAGCCAGATGATAATACTCAATAGAGTTAAATTAGATAAAAGCTAAGTTAATAAAAGCAAGTAAAGAAAAATAATGTTTAACAGTACAAGGACAACATCTCAAGTTATAAATAATACATTTGAGAAATTGTACAGCTTTCTTTAACTGTTTGTGATTTGAAGAGACATATTGCTTAAGTTCTGAAAGTGAAATGTTTTTCATTGTTGCTTGATACTGAGTTTCAGCTGCTCTACAGTTCGGGGTCTCCTTAATATTAGGTTTCCTTTCATAATGCACCAAATGCTTTCAGTGGGTGACCGGTCTGGACTGCAGGCGGTCCATTTTAACAGCTGGACTCTTTTGGTGCCATGTTATTGTAGTACGTTCAGAATGTGATTCATTGTCTTGCTGAAATAAGCACATTGTCTGTACTGTAGCATAAGCTGCTACAAAATCTGTATGTATCATATATCATTAATGGTGTCTTTACAAATGCTGGCTTTTGAAGTGTTTGTTGATGACATGCTGGATGGATTCTCTCCCCTTAAGCCCAGACAACACTGCGTTCAGTATTTCCAAAAAGTGAAATTTTAGTTAGGAGTTTTTCAGTTCGCTTCAGTCCATCTTAAGTGAGCTTGAGTTTAGAAAAGGCAGCAGAGATTCTGGATCCTGTTTATATCTGGTTTCTTTCTTGCATTGTAGAGATTTAACTTGCATTTGTGGTTGCAGTGATGAACTGTGTTCACAGACAATGGTTTTGGGAAGTGTTCCTGAGCCAAAGCTACGATTTCCACTATAGAACGGTGTCTGTTTTTAAACCAGAGCCGTCTAAGGGGCCTGAAAATCACAACAATTCAATATAAATGTTCCCAATAAATTCAGCTCTGTCTCCTAATCCATTTAGATTTTCTGTCTTGCCATCTTGGGGATGACAAAGAAGTTCTTATTATGTTAGTGTTAGTTTTTCATTTGTGTTGACCAGCTGACAGAACAAGGTGGCATTCTCTCCTGCTGTAGCAGTAACATTCTGACTACTGACCCTTATAGCTGTAAAAAAGTAAGAATACCAAAAAAATGGAAATTAGCATAATGCACACTAAATTATTGTATCAAATTGTGATAACTTTTAGTGTAGCGATACGCCATTTGTTTTTTCAGCATATCTAGGAATCATCAGTGCTTGAAGGACACTAACCAACTGTATGTTTCATTATAAAGAGAACATAATTATTCCTGTTTAATTGGATTTAGTGCAGCACACAATGGGAAATGTTGAATAAGCATACTTGTGGCTATTTTTAACTGCACTGTGTCTGTGTTAAAATACTGTAAATATTGTGATCAATATAATATGATCGAACGAAAGCACTTCACTTCCTTGCATCAGTTAACTACTATGCAGGATTAATTAAGTTTATTAATATTTGCATTTGGAACAGTGAGCCAGGAACGGCAAACAGAAACATCTGATTTGGTTTCAAGGAATGATGTTTTCATGAACTGGACATCACCAGGAAATCACCAAGTTATTTATTTTATTTTTTTTTTTTTAATGAAATATAATGTGCTTTAGCTGCAGTGCAGGTACTAAGATCACTTTAGACTCACCAGCACCAGGATTGACATCAGGGTTGTCACTGTCAACAGGAGGAGCTAAAAGTGAGGCAAACATATCAAAACATGGAAGAAGGATGAGTAGGTTGGTGCGGGTTGAGAAAAGCAGAAAAAACTGAAAGGACAAAATGACACAAAGTACAAGGTATGAAAACCAACAGTAATAACAAGCTGTGTTTGAACTGCATGTTAAATGCTTAATAGCCTAGACAAAAAAAATCAGAAAATGTCTTTAATTGAACATAATGTTCTCATAAAGGTCGTAGTGCTGTACAGAATTAAATCAGTTTAAAACGGATATGATACTCTGTAAAAAATCTCTCCATACTCTTTCTTGGCCCTTATCATCACTGGTAAGGATTGACTCTTGTTTTATATTGTATTTATTCTCCATGAGGGTGCTCTCACTTTAAATTAAACTTTGTTTACCCATGATGTCTTATTTGAAGCTGGACATTTCAAATGGATACAAGTTAGCTCATTAAAAACTAATTTAAGTCTTCTGTTTCTGTTCACAACTGTGGGTTAAAGATAAAATAACACTTTATTTGATCCCAGTGCAAATCGCAGTATCACAGTACTATACTGTGGTAATGTGCTCGTGAGTGGTTGGCGGAGTGAGGCTGCCACAAGAATTCTTGAGAGACATGAGAGAAGTTGGATCCAAACGAATTCCAGAATTTATTTAGTGTACATGTATTTTCAAAACAAATTTCAAAAGAAAAGAAAAGGAAAAAGACATAAAATAGATGCAAGGCTCCTTTCAGCTGGGGCTAGCTCATTTCTGAGTTCAGGAAACACAATATCTAGTTCCCCGAAGCTAACGTCTGCGCACCTAGCTGCACACGTGCCAAACTGTCTGGCCTCCCATCTTCCCTCATGCCGTCCTTAATAACCTATAAGCCCCTCCCCCTTCTTGGAGCTTACCAATGTAAGCGTTACAGGAAAAGGCACTGGAAAGAAGAAATCACACACGTCAATTCATGCTGTTCACATGACCATTGACATCTCTGTATACACCAGATCTTATGAGCTCATACTGTTACTTGTCTGATCATCATTACCCTGTGTGCACACTTACAGCTAGCTTCTGTAAATTATAATACATTAATCTGATGTTACCAAAGCGTAGGAGTGGTAGAATGTCATTGCTGATGTGTCTGGCACCTTGACATCATCACCCTCTCCCTTTTCTTCATTGTTAGAACTGGGGTCTGTCTGATGGTCTCGACCTTATCCACCTGACGTCTGATGACTCTGCTTCCTAGCACATACCCCAAATAGGAGACCTCGGACCTGGCGATGCTGCATTTGGCTGGGTTGATTGTCAGTCCTGCAGCCGCGAGTTTCTGGAAGACATCAGCAAGATGTTTCAGATGATCCTCCCATGTCATGCTGTAATCAATCACATCATCAATATATGCTGCAGCATACTCGTCAGTGCCTCTTAGTACTTTGTCCATCAGTCTTTGAAAGCTTGCTGCTGCTCCGTGCAAGCCAAAAGCCATAACTTTAAAATGATAAAGTCCACTTGGCACACCTCTTGCAGAGATCAAAGGTAGTAAGATAAGCTTCCTTACCCAACCTCTCAATCAGTTCATCTGCTCTGGCCATGGGATATGGATCAATAGCAGAGACAGCATTCAGTTTGGAGAATTCCACACAAAATCGCAGTCCTCTGTCCTTTTTCGGCACCAGCTCTACATGACTACACCACTCACTGGATGATGGCTCAGTAACGTTCATCTCCAGCATTGCCTTCACCTCGTTCTTCAGGCCGGGGCTTAGACGTGCTGGCACCCTGCAACAAGTTTGATGAATAGGCTCAGTCTTTATTAGCTGAATCTTGTGCTGTGCCATGTTTTTCCTCCCTGGCTCTGCATTGAAGAGTGACGCTGGCAGAATCCTTGCTGTCTGACCCTGCTGGTCCTCACTGAGGTGTGACACCTCTGGGGTGACTGGTGCTTTACTTGGGCCCGGAAAGTACTGCTCTTGGTGCTCCTCCTCTTATCCTATGGCTCATATCCACAAGTTAAGGGCTGATAAGGGCTCTTTCTCATGCCATTTCCTGAGCATGTTGACGTGGAAGCTTTGCACTTGTTTCTTGCAGCAACAGTTCATTGTCAAATGTCGGTAACAGAATGAGTGCTCTATCACCTGAGGTAATGTGGTCGTGAGTGATCGGCGGAGTGAGGCTGCCTCAAGAATTCTCAAAAGACACGCAAGTTGGATCCAAACGAATTCCAGAATTTATTTAGTGTACACGTGTTTTCAATATAATAGAACAAATTTCAAAAGAAAAAGAAAAGGAAAAGGACATAAAACAGTTGCAAGGCTCCTTTCAGCCAATTAAATAACTTCCCCTTGGGGCTAGCTCATTTCTGAGCTCAGGAAACACAATATCTAGTTCCCTGTAGCTAACGTCTGCACACCTAGCTGCACATGTGCCAAACTGTCTGGCCTCCCATGTTCCCTCATGCCGTCCTTAATAACCTATAAGCCCCTTCCTTACATTGGAGTGTACCAATGTAAGGGTTACAGGAAAAAGCACAGGAAAGAGGACACGTCACACACGTTAATTCACGTTGTTCACATGACCACTGACATTTCTATATATACCAGTTCTTATGAGCTCATACTGTTACTTGCTGTCTGATCGTCATTACCCTGTGTGCACACTTATAGCTAGCTTTTGTAAATGATAATACATTAATCTGATGTTACTAACATGTAGGAGTGGTAGAATGTCACTGCACCTTGACATTATCACATACACTTATTGCATAGGGGAAGACGTACATTATTAGAATAAATAGACTTAAGAGTTACAGAAGAGCTATTAACAACAGACAATAAGAGTGAGCAGGGTTCTAGATATGTGCTAAAAAGTACGTACCTACATTATTAGAATAAACAGACTAGGAGTTACAGAAGAGCTAATAAGCACAGGTTATAAAAGTGAGTACATATAAGAGTACATATACATATATGAGGTATGTAATGTACTAGACATATGCAGGAGCAGCCTTGGTGGATATGTCTATATACATAAATGAGTATGTATAAGACATTACCAAGGGCAGAATGTGTAATTTTGCACTAATAGATATGGGGTAGTAAAGACCATCAATTGAAATGTAATATTAATAAAATATTATTACCAGGAGCCACAGTGGCAGGAGTGCTCATCTACAGAGCAGAGATGAAGCAGAAATGTAGTAACAGCAGCAGGTCAGGTAAAATTAACATAGTGCATGATAGTAATAATATAAATAATATCAAAAATATAATTAAAATTGGACATGTAGCAGTGGGGTTTAACTCAACACAGTCCAGACAGCAGGAGATCAGTAGTGTCCCTGCAATAAGGAGACTCATTGTAGAGCCTTATTGCAGTGAGAAGAAAAGATCTCACACAGCGCTCTTTAGCACAGCGCAGCTATATCAGTCTACCACCTGAACGTGCTTTATTGTTTGTCCACTGTAGCGTGCAGGGGGTGTGATGCGTTGTCCATGATGGCAAGCAGGTTATTGAGAATCCAGTTTGTTCACTGCACTTCCCCAGCACACAACAGCATAGATTATAGCACCAGCAACAACAGACGGGTAGAATGTCCAAAGGAGTTTAGTGCACACGCCAAAGGACCTCATTTTCCTAAGAAAGTACATACGACTCTATCCCCTCTTTAACTGTTCAATAAACACTTGAGTTTACACTATTATCATTATTAATATGGGGTTCTTTATAAATAAATAAACAACTTTATAAATTGAAAGATCAAAGTACATTTTAAAACATGTGGTATAATGAGGCTTTAATGCTTCAACAGATCAGTAAGATATGCAAAAGTGACTGCAGGGCCACCAGGTTAGCCTAATCTAGTAGTTATGAAAACATGAACCCATTAGCCCACCACCTCTGAGAAAACTTAACTCCTGTTTGAACAGGGTTTATGATTTCAAGCTATCAGGTGATCAACACAAATGCTGGAGAGCACATACTCCTCAGCCACAGGCACCCTAAGTCCTCTCTCTCTGGGCAGTGTCTGTGCACTGTAATGTCCCAGTGTCAGCTCCTCCTGCGCCACTCTCTTAAATGGCCTGTAGGTACTGTAAAGGGAGTAAGTGAATAAAGGAAAAAAGGCTTAATCTATGGAATAAATAATTGCCTGCAATCTGCATCTGCAGCTGACACCTGCCAGTGGGTTTAGAATATAACTTTTCATACATTTTATTTTAAATCAGAGACAACAAGCGTAAGCTACAACCAGAAAAATAAAAACGAAAAGTATTAAGATTTTGTATCACACCAAGTAACGTTATGAGTTGCTTTGTGAAGAACATCGATCCCATTTGATCTATTTTTGAAGTATTATCAACATAACCTGCAAGTTAGTTGCAGCTAGTTAGCCAGCCAAACTACAGGGGTTGGACAATGAAACTGAAACACCTGTCATTTTAGTGTGGGAGGTTTCATGGCTAAATTGGACCAGCCTGGTGGCCAATCTTCATTAATTGCACATTGCACCAGTAAGAGCAGAGTGTGAAAGTTCAATTAGCAGGTAAGAGCGCAGTTTTACAGTTTTGCTCAAAATATTGCAATGCACAGAACATTATGGGTGACATACCAGAGTTCAAAAGAGGACAAATTGTTGGTGCACGTCTTGCTGGCGCATCTGTGACCAAGACAGCAAGTCTTTGTGATGTATCAAGAGCCACGGTATCCAGGGTAATGTCAGCATACCACCAAGAAGGACGTTTTCCTCCACCAGCATCACGTAGTGACCTGGCCACTATCCTGCAAGAAGAATGGCTTAAAATCCCTCTGACCACTGTGCAGGACTTGTATATGTCATTCCCAAGACGAACTGACGCTGTATTGGCCGCAAAGGAGGCCCTACACCATACTAATAAATGATTGTGGTCTAAAACCAGGTGTTTCAGTTTCATTGTCCAACCCCTGTAAGTGTCGTACTGATAGTAAAGAACTTCATCTCATGCAAATAGGGCTGTCGATGAAATGCAGGACTTTTACAGTGGTGGTGTTACATCTTATGTCAAAGAACGTTGGTAAGATGGTGGGAGACTGCGTTTGTACTGAATACGTACCGGGTGCAATCTAGTTGTCTAAGTATGCAATATTAGCCTATGTTTGCATGTTTGTTGTTAACTGCATAACCTGCATAGGCAATAAATAACAAATTTGCTCTATATTCAAAGATTTCATTAAACTTATTAACTGTTATTCAGTGAGTTTATAAAATGTTTACAAACAATTCACTTGTCACATATAAACACTCTTCAAACAACAATCGCAGCTGTCCAGCATCTGGCTCCAGTTATGGCCCACATTCTTAATGTCTGCCCAGAAGTCCAACACTTGCGGATATAAGTCAGAATTGACCCAACACTGTGTGCTATCTGGGATACAGCTAGAAAAAAAAAAACAGCAGATAACACCATCACCAGCACAGCAAACAACGCTGCCTTCTAAAGCATGTGAGATAGCACAGACAGCAACACATCGAGACTGGAGTTTCAGAGACAGCCATAAAATCCATCAGAAAACTATCTGGAAAACAGCTATCATCGTCCCTGTGCCCCACCATGCCCCTCTAGAGTAAATCATTGCCAGTTATTCCGATGTTTGTTTGACATGTGCATGAACCAATGTGGTGTTGAGCCAGAAAGGCTGCCCTATAAACAGATTCCAGGAATGCTGGGAATGGTTTTGGTCAGAGGCAGGAATCTTTTCTCTTTTGTACAGACATCTTAAATGTAGTTCAGTACATAGGACTCACATACTGTGAACCTCAGACACTGTTGTTCCTTCAGATACAAATCCTGCATTTACAAAAGAAGATAGTAAACTAGTCATTGTTGTATGTACACAAAAAGGACATATGATAATGGAGCAACAACAAATAGTAAACTATGTGCAGAAATCTACTGTTCCAGGATGTGAAGAGGCTCTTCCCAGTAAACAATGGTCATCCGTGGACGTCTAAAATGTGTTTAAATACAGTCAGATACATGATTTCAACAGTTCAAATGTTTACTGGGTTGGTGCTTTTCATAGCCTTTCCAATGAACTGAACTGCCAGCTATTGCTGAGGTTTATCTTTAAACAAGGTTGAAGTTGGCTTTCTGTTCGCCAGCATCTTATAATATGATATAATCATAATAGAATGTTCTGTTCCACCTTAAAGGCTACAGCTACAGGGGCCAGAATGTGACAGTGGCACCATTTAAGGTGGAATGTAAAATCTGCAAAACAAGCTGGCAAATAAGATCTGAACTTTTTTAACAAGATCCTGGTCAACTTTAATTCAGAGTTGTTCTGAATTCAACCCAGACAGTTTCACAAACCTTGAACAATATGGAGCAGCTTCGCTCAGTGTTGAAGAGACTGAATAGATGAGCAGTTCCACCTTTATTAGCATCACAACCCTAACAGCAACCTGTAAGTAGCAGCCATGCTGTGTGACTGTATCAGTGTTTGCTGGTTGAAGCAGATCATCTTAAACTGAGTTTCATATTGAGGAACAACTTTAATATACTGTGCGCTGATGTAAAGATAAAAAGCAAGTAGCTAGTATAGCTAACGTTAGCTACTAGCAAGCTAACTAGCATAGCTAACTAAACAGTATGAGGGCTGAACTTATTTACAGGAAGGGTCATTGTATTTTCCTGCCTGTGTCTATTTCTACATGTTGTGTCTGTTTGATCATCACTGGAAAGCAGCCAATCAGAGCAGAGCTGATCAAACTGTTCGTAAGCTCACCAAAAAAGGGAAAACAGCTCATTTCATTCTAGGGAGTTGCAAATAGCAGTGTAAAACCACAAGTGGGCATATATTACCCCAACCAAAGTCACATACCTTCTATGTAGAACTTCAGAAAACAATTTAAACTGCTGAATAAATGCATTCTATGGACTCCTTAACAAAAGTCCTTGTTTCCAAAATGAGTCATATGCTTTCTCAATATTTAACACCTCACCCTATCAGTTCCATTATAATGAATACATGAAATATTGAGAAGAAAGATGCATACAAATGTATACATTTGAATTTTAGACTTTTTGTTTTTGCTTAATGTTTTTTACAGCACGGAATACATCATGAAAACAAAGACTGCATCCTCATTACACACTTAATACTAATCCTAACTAGTTTTTGACTATGTAGTATATAGTACAAATGTCAAAGTTGAGTAAACCCAAAAATCCACAATCCAAACTTAGAACCAGTCAATTTTTGAGTACAGTAATGGGCACTATTGTCCCATACTGGAACGATATGGGAAACAAAAAGTGAGGAGCTTCTCAATTTTGGGAAACAGAAAGGGTGGAGCTTCTCACTTCTGGGATATTCAGAAGAAAAACTGGCATAGATGTACTGTACACTGAAACAAATCTGTGCAAATTCACACAGACAAAATTGGTGTATCAAAATCAGCGTGGCAGTGTAAAACTGATAAAACAGCCAGCTCTACAGATTCATTACTGTCTTAATGACCATTGTAGCAATGTTGCTTCATCATGTGAAGATGGACAGCAGCAGAAAAACAGGCAAAAACCAAACACTAAGAAGACAAGAATGAGTCAGTTAGTGGTAAACTGGGATAGCCACTCTGGAGGCTTATGGGTGAATGCTATTTAGCTGTGTTCATTATGTATGTGCCAATTTAAGGGGCTAACAGAGCCTTTTCCACTCACATCAGAAAGAGTCTTGTGTTTGATCAAAAACATGAAGCAAAACATAAAGCAAGCAAAGCACCAGTTTGCCTAAACCAGGAACAGAGGATGCTGTTGCATGTCTCCTGCACTCCCTGCTGCATGTAGAAAAACTGGATCACTTTGCCAGAATTTTCTTCATTGCAAATTCTGCATACAGTTTTTGAGGTGTTTGTTTGACACATGCATGAACCAAAATGGTGTTGAACCAATGAGGCTGCCATATAAACACATTCTGGGAACGCAGTCACATGGTTTTGGTGAGAGATAGGAATCATTTCCCATTTCTCAGACAGCAGACACTTGTTTAAACAAATTGAACACATGACTTAAGGAACAATGTCTTTGTATGTATAAGGGAATGAACAGGTGACAGGCAGATACAGACAGGCAGTCTAGCTTGCCAGCTTTTGGTTATGCTACACATTAACTTCAGCTCGCATCTCCAAATGTCAATACAATCTGTATTGATCTTGCTGGACTTACTTGACTCAATTATTTGATGTACATGACCGAGTTATATGAAACGTTCGGGTGCCCTGATTGCGATAGCTTTAGAAAATGAGTTGTTGAGGCATTTTATATACTTGTTTTGTTTAATTTTTAATCCTATTTAAATCATAGGCACCCAAATATTTGCATACTCTGTCATGCACATCACTTCATTCAGTCCAGTCGGGTCCAGCGGCTTTAAAATTACAAATTATATCATGGAGTGCTTTTTTGTTAACAGATCAATAGTCTAGCTCATCTCGCTCAGTACGGAGGTTCGGGTTTTTTTCCTTCTTCACATGCGTGTTTACTGTGTGGTGTAATTTGTAGACTCTCGCGGAAGCCCATTCAAATCTGTGTTTTGTGGTTTTCAGAAGGCAAACATATTTCACCTAAACGAAGTTGTAACTGCATAGTTTGGATGATAATTGGCACGTTTTAGCACACGAGCCGTGCTAAAGCTAGTGAAGTAAGAGATCTAAATGTGCGAATATGAAACCAACACTAGCGCAGTCTCCAACACTTCAACTCATACGGGCTTGATGTCACTATAATGTCATATAAACAGTGCCGTTTCATGCCAAAGTGTTCTAGTTAAATTAGCTTTAACCTGTCTTTATTTAACTACACAGCTTTACAAAAATATACAGTCCAAAATTACATTAATTCATTTATGTATTTGTTAATTTATTATTAGTTAATTTATTATAGTAACCCAGTGGATATATTTTACACTTTTAACAGGTGAGCAGTGATCTTTACCGGTGTTACACATCTACAGTAACCCTTCCAGACCTGACTGGTGACCTGATGTAAGAATGTTTAGTTTCAGACCCACCTGTAACTCTGCTGCAGAGGAGAATGAACACAGGTACACTAATAAGATGATGATGGTGATGCAGTAAGAAAGTCATGGTGTAAAACTGAATACCGAATACCAGCTCCATTCATCCAAACGCAGATGTTCCACAGGTCAGTAGGTACGACGTGCGGTCGAGATCAGCTGAAAATACTGGATGGCACATCACAACTAAACCAAAAGCACAGATCTGAACACAGCGCTGACACCGTCTCTACCCCTCGTGCATGTGGAGTTTCTGCTTTGGTCCTGTTGACATTAGCGCCCTCTTCTGGACGATCAAGTGTACTTTACCGGCTTTTCCTCAGCTAAACCTGTCTTTTATAAAACGGCCAGTTCGGTGTCTGCCTTCATGTGTTGCCAGTAGCACCATCAAACTAAAGCCTTTTAGATCATATTGCCTCCACAGATGTGTGATCAGTGAAATAACAGAGAGATAGACCTTATGATAAGTTTACAGGTGTTAAACATCTACAGTAACCCTTCCAGTCCTGACTGGTAACCTGATGTAAGATAGAGAACATGTTCAGTTTCAGACCCACCTGTAACTCTGCTGCAGAGGAGAATGAACACAGGTCCACTAATAAGATCATGATGGTGATGTGGTAAGAAGGTCATGAAAGAAAAGAGTAGCTGTAATGTTTAGGATCTAGTTCTCTTGCTTTGCCAGATCACATTTTGTTTAAAGAACTTGTAAATCTGAGTCTACATTAACCAAGTGAATATCAGAGTACCAAATATAATGTTTGAGTAATAATATAATGTGGTATCCGTCAAAAATATATGCACAGATTACAGGTTGTAACATGTGGCAATGAATTGGGGGTTCACTGTGGGGCTGAATCATGTCGATTTTAAACAAAAAGGAAGTTGAACAAAAAACACTCAGTTACCTTCAGATAAAGCTGTATAACAAATTCAGGAGCTGGCTAAAAAGCAGGCATTAACAATATTCACATAAACCTACAATACTATACATTTATAATCATTCAGAAGAATCTTTTAGCAACACATGAGCCAGACCTAACAGTTTACTGTTAGATGAGAGGAGCTCTTCGTCTTCTGCACAATTAAATCAGTAGGAACAAGTTGGCCTGTAACAGTCACACAAGAACATTAGAATATCACAGTGATGTGTCTTTTCTTGCACTGTACTGCTGGTTTATTGGGTTTATTGGGTTCATTTGCTATGTACCTCGCATCTAATGAAGGTACTGAACGTGTGCATGTTTCTTAACAGTAGAAGCATCTTTTTTCCTTCTTCTTGTACCACATATTGGTCATTTTTATTTCATGCAGCTACTAAATGCTGACCAGGTTGCTAGGCTAAACATGGAGGTGTGACTGATAGTCCCGTAGAATTCATATTTGAACGTTCTAAACAATTTGCTTTTACAGTTCAACATAGAGCAGTTCTGTACATGTAAAGTTGATCCTTAGAAAACCTCTAGCCAGCTTTTGATAGTGTCTGCTATTTTAGTTACACCACTAGCTCTACTAATGTTTTAAAAGAGACACTTTAAAAAAAAAAACTGACCCTAATTTACAATGAAGCCAAGCATTGTACAAAGAAAGAAGGGACTGAAAACAGTCAATATACATTTGTAATTAAAATTACAGTAAAGAAGTTCAAATATGACCACACACATAATCATAAAGTGTTACAAAGAAATAAAAACCAGGGAACAAAATCAGAAAAATCAGGGCTACTAAATAAGAAAATCAAGAAGAACTAATAAGGAAAGAGAGTGTGGAATAATTGAAAAGAGCAGGAGTTTCAGAAAAAACAAGCAGAACAAAAAATAATAATAATACATAGACACAGAAAACAAACCAAAAAAGAAAAGTAAGTAAATAAAGTAATACAAAGTAAATAATAATAATAATAATAATAATAATAATCAACTAAAACAGAGTGAGCAACTGAAATAGGTTCTAAAAAGTCAACTACAAACCAAGATGGTGGTTTGAGATTAAGAGTTAAAGAGTAAAATGGTAGCGTGACGTGAGTGAGTGAAGTTTTCCTTCTCCTCCTGTAGTAAATTTAAACTCGCTGGTGCACTGCAGCTATAAATACATGTGCCCAGTTCAGTAAAAGCTCTCAGGACCTGAAGGCTGGTCCAGTCACTGTAACAAGCTGGAATTTATTTACAGAGAGCATTGATGTGAGCGAACACTGAGTGCTCTGTGGATGAACGGAAGCCAGTGTGTTCCCACCACATAGCCAGAGAGTACCAGCCTACAGTGTGCAGTGATCAGTACTATAGGGGTCTCCAATGATGAATCTCAGAGCTGAGTGAAAAGATTGAGTTTAAGGGCTTGAGAATATTTGATAAAGTATGTCTGTATATTACATGTATATTTCATAATCAATTATTGATAAAGTAATCTCAACCATCGTTTTTCTAATGAGCATTGGGGGAGACATATTGTTTCGATGCTGGATAAAAACAGAAATAACAACAATACACACATTTTGCAGAAATTGAAAATCATCCAGTGGCTCCTAATGAAGTCGCATGAGAAAAATGACCAAAAGCATGTATAGCTATATCAAATCCTGAATGAATATGAAGACGATTGTTTCAACACTTTTTTGGTATCAACATAGTCCCACTGTTGTGTTATTCCAAAATGTGTGTCATGCTTCCGGGTCTTCCCGCCTCCTGTGCTTCCCCGGACTCAACTTCCCACAGGGCATCGCTCGATGACGTAAAACCCACATGCCCCCAGCCGTCCAACCAGATCCGCTCTAGGTCACCTGAGTTCTAGCCCCAGCTGTCCCTAGTTTAACCCAATTTACTCCAGCATATAAACCCCTCACCGTCACATCATTGCGAAGTTTTGCCAAACATTGTTTTGCATTTCTGAGTGTTTCTCTATTAGTATTTTCCATTCTGGTTTCGATCTCCTTTGTCCCTGACTACCCCTTTTGCTATTCCCTTACTGGCTTTATCTACTGTTACTCTCTGGCTTTCGACCTCCATTTTCATTCATTGATTCTTCCTCTCGCCTAGCCCTTCTAATGTGGTTACCCTCGCTGCTTGTTTATCCTGGTTCTGACCTTTGCCTGTACCTGACTTCGTTTTTTGCCTTGCCCTTCATGTTGATTTGTGTGTTGCTGCTTTGTTGGACTGCTCGATTGTGTAATAAAACCAAATCGGTTCTGCCCCATTTGTTCAGAGATCTTTTTTTCTGACAAAGTGGAGAACTGTAAATTGTAAAACTCTATGAGCAGGTGTGTCCAAACTTTTACCACGACAAGGTATGATCCCATTGGAGAGGAAGAAATCAGGGATGAGAGACATGAGCTTATGTCTGTTAACTCATTTAATGCTACATTTAACTCTTTGCTTGGTGACACTGAACCATCGGCCAAGATAAATAATAATGATCCCACAGTGTCCGCAGTAACAGTCATCAGATCAGTAGTGAAATGGTGGACATAAATAAGTCTTTACACAGACCTCTGATCTCCTGTGTCCTCAGCTCTTCACTTCTCTGAGACCTTCTCTGTACCCTGGCTCTCCTGGTCCCTCCTCTCTAGTACCTCTGCAAATATACCACACAAGTACTGGTCCCAGTGTTGGTGACCCTGCTTGGTGAAAGAAGGCTCAATGTCCTCTAGTACTTTCTTCTTTCTTTCTGCTACAGCTAGTGTCCCAGCTGAAGGTGATTATATAATGGAATTATTGGACAGTCTCCCACAGTCTTGTAGGCCGTCACTTCCACTGCCGTCAGATCTTGAAGGTGAACTGGTGGATACAGGAATATGCCTGGAGTGGGTGCATTCAAATTAGTGACACATTTATTATTCACTGGGTTTTAAATCAATAATCATATTGGAGGAGAGAGTGATTTATTAATAAGAGTGAAAAACCTTATTTTAACTTAGCAGGGCTTAAGACAAGAGGGAGAAATTACATTACTATCCTAAAGAAAATAAACATTTTTAGACACTTTAAAAGCTCTACTTTGTGTTTTATTTTCAAAATGAAAAAAACTCACCCTGTTCTGTCTCTCAGTGATGAAATGAATGTGTTTAATCTCCCAGTTGATTTAAATTTCCATATTATATAAACAACAATAACCCCAAGGAGAACAGTGAGGAGAATGGTGAACAAAGGCCAACAGACAGTGCTGGATTCTATATGGAGAGAGGAAAAAAGTGGGTTAGTGGAAACACTGAAAACGAGAAAAGGCTCATGTTTCATTTTAACACCTTAAAACTGTTGACAGTGTAATCAGACCAAATTACTAAGGGCTTGTTCTTATCTTACAAGCACCCACCAATACAGTCAGTGAGACCTGCATCCTCATGTATGTCTCATTTCAGATTTTCCAGTTTTTTTCAGGTCTGATTCCAGTAAATTGTGCATTTGTTTGACTAATGGCTGGATCAAGCTCAGACTTGTGACAGTGAACTACTGGAGTACATTAAAGGCACCTAACCTGTAATAATATCTGTCATGCTGGTGCTATTTTATTCCCAACCACATCAGCACAGAGGGACATTTATATATATATTTATGGGATGTGTAAAGCAGTGAAGGATACAGCTACACTGCCTTCATGATATGGTAGAATGGAGCAACCAGAGCAGGCAGTGTTTTATACTAATGTCTACTTTGGATGTGACTGGCTGCCTTCCTCTCTCAGAATACTGTATGACTGTATGATGTATTACTTTTCAGACACAGCCAAAGACTGATAAACCATATGTAGTTTATTTTTTACATCAGTACAAAAGAGACTCACCTGTGAAGTAATGGAAATAAAGTGTACCTGTGCCATTTCCATACTGGTTTGAAACATTACACAGATATAAACCATTACTATCAGAGGTAAGTGGGACTTTCAGACTGGAGGCATCAGCATGACCAGGAAGACTCTTGTTCACCCTGTTAATATGAGAAGTAATAATGNACAGTGAACTACGGGAGTATGTTAAACACACCTAACCTGTAATAACATCTCTAAATTCACTAGAGCAATAGCTGTGTCTGAAACTGAAGGCAGCTGTCTCGATGCCTTGCTGCCTGCAAGGTAGAGAGTGTTCTCCACTATGTCAAGACTCACCTGTGAAGTAATGGAAATACAGTGTAGCTGTGCTGTTTCCATACTGGTTTGAAACATTACACAGATACAAGCCATTACTATCAGAGGTCAGTGGGACTTTCAGACTGGAGGCATCAGCATGACCAGGATAACTCTTGTTCACCCTGTTAATATGAGAAGTAATAATGTGTTAATATTCCTTTGCACAAAAGTGCTGCATGTGGAGAGTTAACATGTAAATAAAAAATAAAAAAACTGTGTGTGTGTGTGTGTGTGTGTTGTAGTAGTATTCCTCCCCCATTACTGATGTTAACTGTCTGTAAAGCACTTTGAGCTGCCAACAGAATGAAAGGTGTTCTATAAATAAACTATTATTATTATTATTATTAACAGCAGCTAGCATATAACATATACATCTGCCTAATTATATATATATATATATATATGTTTAAATAGTTTGTGATGGTGAAAAAAAATAAATAAATAAAAACAGAAGACCAGTAATAGCAGTACACTGTGAAACATGAAAAGCTAAATAATGTAAATGACCGTTCTATTCCAGAAGAAGAAACCAAAACAGGATTTATGGACTTTGAGCTGGCAGAGGCAGGTGTTGCTTTTGCCTTTCATCTATTATGTAGTCTATAACAGATTGTGAGTGCTGCAGCTGCCCACCATCAGGGTGTTTCATAGGATCGGATTACCTGCTCCAGATGAACACTGTTGGCTGTGGATTGGCATCAACTACACACTGAAATTCTTGAAATGTTGTTGGATCTTTGATGTTATTGGATATAATATACACAATCTGAGGAGGATCTGAGAGAAAAAGAGCAAAAAAAGGCAACTGACTGAATAAAGCAAGTGAACATCAGTCTGAAAACATCACACATTAAAGGGTTATATCTAGCTGATACATACTGTAAATGGGAGTCAAATTAAAACAGAATGCAAAACTCTATAGCCAGTTTACAAGAACTGCAATGGAGTACTTCTGCAACTTCAGTAATGTTCTTAAATCTAGAAGAGGTCATGTTAACATTGTTTCTTAGCACATACATGTCTAGTGATACTGCAAGACTATGAACACTCATCAAAAATGCCGGCAGGGTAAAAAAAAAAACTCATTCAGTCCAACAACTGAAACTGTATTAGTGTCTCTGGGAAACTAGTGAACAATGTCTCAACTGTTTTAGTTTGGGTAGATGTGAATAGTCATTACTAACGTCATTACTAAGAGTGTGTGTGTGTGTGTGTGTGTCACATTGTCCAGACACATGTGACTGTTTGTTCAGTACATTTGTCATTAGTGTCTGTGAGACAGTCAGGCTGTTGACAGTGACTTACAATAGACGACTAGAGCGTAATCCAGTATCAGCTCTTTATTCAGAATGGTGTGGTTCACCAAACACTGAACTCTCTGCTGGTTTAGATCTTTGGATGGAACACCGATCAGGTAGCTTGTGATAGTGGAGGTTCCGTCGGGATATTCAGAGGTATTGTTCTTTACTTTTATAGAGTCCTTCAGAGCACCCAGACGCCAGGACACATCTGCTGCAGGTTTTGATGTAGCAGTGCAGGTGGCTAAGGTCACTTCAGGCTCACCAACAACAGGAATCACATCAGTGGTCACACTGACAACAGGAGGAACTAGGAGTGAAAACAGATATGTCAGTACATAGCAGTTTAAAAATGGAAATGAAATAAAATATACATCAGTCTATGCAAAGTTTAACTTTATGCTCTGCTATCTGCTAATCTAGAAGTGGTTTAGTTTATTTGTTGGTATTTTCAAATGGGTTCAAGAGTCCAACAATGCTGTTTTAGCTGTTTAATGAGTTTATTCAAAGAACTCGCCAGGCTAAAAACAGGTTTTCTGTAAGTGCACAAAAAGGATCAAAATTGAAAAACTTGAACAAAGAAGATAAAAATGATAACATAACTGATTAGTGATGCCACAAAATCAACAGTGCATGAGGAAAATAAATAACCAAGCGACTTCTGATCTCTTAAAGTAACAGTCAGGCATTCTGTGCAAGGCCTAAGCTATATACCTCCCCCAAAAATGCAATCTCAAAAACTTCTCTGCCCTAAACTCTCCACACCATCTCTCTCTGTTCCGGGGCATCCAGACAAACCCAGGGCTCTCAGTTCACAAACAACTGGAGTTAGGTGATGTCATGCTTAACCATTTGAGAAGCGCCACAAGGCCGTACATTATTTATTTGCTTTCAGTTTTCTTTTCAGCATCTAAACTGCGTTCTAACTGGGGAGACTAAGCTGACCTCTCTCCTCAGGTCAGGACACTGAGTAGTTGGTCTGTTAACTAAAATAATGAACACTGGCAGCTATACAAGCACATGCCTTAACTCCACCTCCACCATGTTTCACAGATGAGGTAGCATGAATGGGTTGTTTGTCGGGGCCAGCTGCCTTTCGTGGGTTAATTCTGCTCAGAATCTTCCTCATATCTGCAGATGAAACTGTAAGAGCTGGCTCCTGCGACTCCTCACTCACAGGAACCCTCTTTGGGGGTTCTGTGTTGAGGACTGCAAAGACCCTTAGTCACCCAACAATGTGGGGAAGAGCAGAGACCGCACAAATTAAATGACACAAAAGGATTTTGACTCTCATAAAACAATGACTTGTTATTTAATATGAAAGAGTACCTGAGTTTACATCGGTTAGTAGTTCTCAGGGAACTATGTTGGCCTTAGCAACTGAGCAGTTTCTGTTGATGTGATCATGAGCAGGTCTGGGCAGTATTTATTATTAATGTGATATCACTACTTCAAAACAATACCGTTCAACTGCAAGTTTCATTACAAAGAGAGCTTTATTAGTCCTGTTTAGCTGGATTTTTGCAGCACAGTAAAATGTTGTATAACAGTCATTTGTAGTATCTTTTTAATGGGTCTTTTTAAAGGTGGAGCTGGTTGTTCTTTTCTATTCCAACTTTAGAGGTCTCAGAAAGGAAACACTGTGATTCATATTGTGTGTCATGAAAATTTCCTAAAAGTATCGTGTGATATATTTGTGCCATATTGCTCACCCTTAATGAGGAGTTCTTCAAATAAGCCAGGGGAATGAAACACACTGGGAGATCAGTAAACCTGAGCAGTTAATGTTTAGCTAATACTGGACTACGTTAATCATTAGTCTACTTTTTCCTGAGTAACTAACCAGTATCCATTATCCTAATGTAGCATCGCTTATCCGCCCCTGCGTAGTTATCTCTTGAAACACCATTTTTAAAGTACCACACCCAAACGTCCTACAAACCTCGTCAGGTGACGTGGGGCATGGGCTGCACAAAAACACATTTTAAATAAATTTTACAGCCTACGGTTTGGAATGCAAATGTACTGAAGTCATGTCAGACTTGACAGCTTTTAAGATCAACTAGGAATTGCATTTTCATAAGTTTGCTATTCAAATATCTGAACTATATCATCATCCCAGCAAAGCACCACTCCTCCAGATCACTCGTAGCGCTAGACAGTCATCTTAAACTAATGTACAGCATGGAATATTCCACTGAGTTTTTTTTTTTTCTTTTCATTAAACAGCAGTTTTTAAAGTGGACAGATTATGAATAACTCACTTTTTCAGTTCTTATGCTCATACATTTGGGTATCTGGTGTGCTTACCAACCTGTGAAGTTTTACAACCCAGTCAGTTTTCTGTGGGCCACCCAGTTCAGAAAGCATATGATTCAACAAGTAGTTCATATTTGGCTCCTTTGTCTAATGAGGACTTATACAACCTTCCATCTGAGTAGCTCTGCCCACAACTTCAGAACTACCTTTGTGATAGAGTGAAGGGGCTGCTCTCTTGTCAGCTGCACCTGATTGGATAACGTTTGTTTGACGGCAATGTCAGCTACAGTTGGCAAAAACCTGTTCATGCTAACCGCTGAAGTCAGCTTCCAGCTCCAACATCACAGACCTTCTTTAAGACTCCAGGGAACTGTGTTAACTTGTGTATAAGGTATATAGTATGTCACCAGTGGCACAGAAGCATTAATTATGCAGCCTTTTCACCAGCACAATGCTAATTTCTGCTAGTGCATTCAATAGTATTTTCTGTTATGTTAGTGTCAGACATAGCTGAAGAAAGGTTTACCCATGTCTGGCCAACACTACAAGATTTTCAAAATCCTAACTGATCCTGAAAATGTGGGAGACTCCACACACAATGACATTTTTCACTGATATTTCATTTCATCCTTAATCGTTGTTAGTTATCAAAGTCCCTACTGCAGCTATAACAGCCCAGGACCCTAAACCTGTTTCAGAGCACTTTTGTAGCACTGTCGTTTTTGCAGTGGTGGATGAAGTACACAAACCATGTAGGTGACTTAAAGTAGAGATTCCCAAGGTAAAATATTCCTCCAGTAAAAGTAGAAGTTCATCCCTTTAGTCCTCCACTGGAGTAACAGTACTAAAGTATTTGCCTTCAAATGTATTGAACTATGGAGAGTAACAGTAGCATGATTTGTGTATGGCTCTAATGTCCTATTATCATTTCTGGAACGAGACTCTTAATCAGCTATTTTTAGGTGAAGAGACTCTAGTGTCTCTCAGTCCATCAGTCTTTTAATGTAGAAGGTCATTAATTAGTCTGACACTGATGTCTATTACAATGATCATAAGCACAGAACACTGGAGGAGAACAGTTTCCATTAGCTAGAACTACAGGTTAAAGCTTAATAGAAATTTTCCTTTACTATATTGCATATATACCTCTCTGTTCATAAACATAAACCAGCCAAAACTAATTTACTATGAAAGGAAACAGTGTTTGCATAAATTGCCAGTCAGAAGTGCATGTGTACATATTTCTATATGGTGGTCTATTTACCCACAAAGTCAGGAACATGTTTTATGTTTTATCTGTTCACTGATGATTTGATGTGTGGTTGTCAGTCAGTGTTTGCATTAACCCCACCCTGCTTTACCTGCCTTCCTCCAGGTGGTACTTGGTGTAGTCCAGGCCTGAAGTGGATATTTCCATGGATGCTAAGAATCCATGAATAAGCTTGTTTCGTTTTGACATGTTACATTTTTACGCACACATAAGCTGCATGATGTAGTGGAGTAAAAAGTAAGACATTAGACTCTGAAATGTAGTGGAGTTAAAGTACAAAGTCCTCCAAAATTGAAACACTTCAGTACAAATACACGGAAAAACTACTTAAGTACAGTAACTATTTACATTTACTTTGTTACTGTCCACCACTGGCTTCTCTCAATCTCTGTAAATACAGCAAATAAGACCATATTTGTTTAAACCAACTACTGAAATAAAAATATTAATTAATTTACTGTTGGTTCAGTTTCATAATAACATGATCAACAAATCTTACCTAGTATGTTGAGATCGATTGCTTTCTCAAATGGTCCACTTGGGAATATGTTGAAGATGCAAGTGTAGACTCCTTCATCTGATAATGTAACGTTCTTCAGAAGAATTGTGCCGATAATTTCCTGAATGTTCCCCATAAATTTAACTCTGTCTCCTAATCCGTTTTTATTTTCTGTCTTGCCGTCTGGGGTGATGACGAAGAAGTCCTTATTTATGAGTGTTCCTCGTGTCTTCTTCTGCCATGTAATCCGTGTCAGTTTCTCCTTCGTGTCTACTAGCTGACAGAACAAAGTGGCGTCCTTTCCTGCTGTAACAGTAACACTCCGACCAATAACATCTATAGCTGTAAAAAAAAAAAAAAAAGAAAAAAAAAAAAAGAAACAATTATGGAAAAAATTAAGAATACAAACTTTATTATAATTCATACCAAACCACACAAATATACAACGACTAGGGCTAGCACATATAAAGCTAATAAGATGAAACAAACATGACCTACTTAATAATCCGATCATAATCAGATTTTTACAGTTATCTGATTATTCAAACTGTCACGTAAACAGCATAATCTGTTTTCTTAGATGGGATTAAGCCCAGAAATCTGATCAGAAAGCTGGATAGCTCAGTAATCAGGTATTCAGTGCATGTATACTGTACATATACAGGGGTTGGACAATGAAACTGAAACACCTGGTTTTAGACCACAATCATTTATTAGTATGGTGTAGGGCCTCCTTTTGCGGCCAATACAGCGTCAGTTCGTCTTGGGAATGACATATACAAGTCCTTTTTTGGATACAATCCGGGTTAGCACCCGAACATCCCTTTCAGACAGCTTCCTCTTGCGTCCACAGTTAATCCTGTTGGATGTGGTTCGTCCTTCTTGGTGGTATGCTGACACTACCCTGGATACCGTGGCTCTTGATACATCACAAAGACTTGCTGTCTTGGTCACAGATGCGCCAGCAAGACGTGCACCAACAATTTGTCCTCTTTTGAACTCTGGTATGTCACCCATAATGTTGTGTGCATTGCAATATTTTGAGCAAAACTGTAAAACTGTGCTCTTACCTGCTAATTGAACCTTCACACTCTGCTCTTACTGGTGCAATGTGCAATCAATGAAGATTGGCCACCAGGCTGGTCCAATTTAGCCATGAAACCTCCCACACTAAAATGACAGGTGCTTCAGTTTCATTGTCCAACCCCTGTATAAAAGAAAACTTCGCGTGCTGGAATTAAGCAAGCAATGTTTAACACAGCAACCACGAGATGGCAAGAAAACAGTTTTGGAGTGATGCAGATGAACTACATGCTTAAAGAAATAAAGGATTTAAATATTCTTCATATTCTAGATGATGTCTGTTCATATTTTTGCTATAATTTCTGTGATGCTTCGTAAACCAGGACATGGGAGTTTTGCATTACACTTGCGCCATGTGGTCTTTTGTGAATTCATTGGCTGGTTGCACCGCAGAAATCCCGAGTATTGCCTGACTCACTTGGTGACCGACTTTCTGCAGCTTTTGGATTTTTCATCCCGGAATCAGGCTACACAATTCAGCCTGAGTTTCACATGATACAGTTGTAGCTGGCACATTTCCAGCGTCATGCACGAATATGAGTGTAGGGAACACGGAACGGCCACGTAGTGTGACATAACGAAAGAACAGTGATATGGTGGCTGCAGCGCCTCATGACAGATCATACAGATCACAATAACATCTACTCAGAAGCAGCACTATAAACAAAAAGGTAACCTGTTTGACATGTTAGCACATTCATTACCTCAAGTACCTTTTTGACATTTACAAGTACTTTTTACCATCTTCTTTGTGAGACCCAAGTCAAAGCTAAGGGATCATACTTTGCTAGCTGCCATTTATTATTATTCTTTTGTCAGAAAGCTAATAATTCTACTTCATGTTTATTATTGAAGTCAGTGGGTGGTGTTGTACTGGAGTGTCTGTAAAGGTGTCTGTAATATTCTGCCCTTATGTATGCATGTATATACGCTGACATGCTAAAAAGTCATGGGAAAGCAGAACGTAAACTGATTACAAAGTGTTTTGTTACTGGCTTTGGAAGCCTTGGGGACACTCACACCTGTATAAGATGAGATCTTGCAAGTGAGGTTAAACACTGGCCATGAATTGTGTCTTCTATGGTTTATTCCCGGGACATACATGACCCTGTGAATGGAGGAATGTTAAATGCCTGGAACTTTTAGGTACACATATTTAAGGATGCAAGAATGGAGTAGTGGTGGGTCGTGACAAGGCCGTGCTGTTGAGCCCTAGCAAACCTTAGCTGCTATTCATCCCTGGATCTACAAGTCCTCACCATGATCTTGCCATGATCACCATGATCTCATTTGAAAACTTCTTGGTTATTTTATTTGATGAGGCAAGAATCCTTGGTATGGTTCTGGATGACCGTTAAGGTTTTTCCTCTACAACATCTGGAGAACTCAACCCTTTCTCTCTCAGAAGGCCACCCAGTTGTTTGTTCAGTTTTTTGCCCTTTAAGCTTCAAGGACAGCTCAACTTGACCTGCCATCTTTCAAAAACCATGAAAGACGGGCATAAAGACTCCTCTCTGTGCAGCCAAAATTTCCCATTCCTCTTTAAATGGTGCAGCAACCTCAGGTACGTAACTGCTGCACCATTTAAGGTAGAATGGGGAAATTCGATCATGAAGCTGGCGATTAAAAAGCTACGTTCAGCTTTGAAGGGTTGTCCCATTTCATAGGGGGAATATTTCAACCACTACACCTTGTAACTCAAATAAGAAATGGGATTGGGCCTAAGTGAGCACTAATCAAAGTACTTATTGTAATACACTGTATTTGCTAGTTTAATTCTGGATCTTTCTTTTTAGGCATTAGCACTGGCTTCGGTTTTGTTTCTCTGTGTGAAACACAAAGCCCTTTTGTAAGTCATGAATGCTAAGAGAATGACAAATATGCATTAAAGAGTCCTCCGCAATGTGTGATTATAGTCTTATCTAGGTCATTTACTTATGACTTTACAAGGCATTCCATATAATATAATAAAGTGGTTTTAATTTATGCCAGTACATTACACAAAGAGGAATATTTGATTTGATGTCAGACCAAATAATTCAAGAGCACCTGTCTGTCACCAAATCTGGTAGGATAGACCGAAGATGGGAATAAACACGTCCTTATCCAAGCTAATATTTCCTACTCAATAAACACATCACTGGCGTCACAGACACACAAAAGTCCAATAACCATTATTCCTAGGTGTTAATGTATATTCAAACAAAATATTCTATAATAATTCTATAAACTAACATTTTCCACTGCAAGACTAGTGACTACACTGTTGTCCCCCCCTAGAGGGCGCACCAGAGTTTTCCGACACGATTGACCAGTGAGCCAGAACGCGAGAGCAAGCCAGGACTACAATGTGGTTTGAGTGAAGGGATGGATAATTTGTTCTCCTGCAAACAACCGAGTGAAAGAGAATACAAGTGGCATGTATCTTTACCGGCCTCAAACAAATCCAGTCTTATGCTAACAAACTAACGTTCGTATTGTTCAGTCACTTCTGCTCCACACAAACACAGCCAAAAAGCTCTGCACGTACAGCACACGG
This sequence comes from Semaprochilodus insignis, assembly GCA_034552555.1. Taxonomy (NCBI): domain Eukaryota; kingdom Metazoa; phylum Chordata; class Actinopteri; order Characiformes; family Prochilodontidae; genus Semaprochilodus; species Semaprochilodus insignis. The sequence continues at coordinate 36,474,805 of CM067477.1, forward strand.
TTGTATTTTAGTACAAGTGAACAAGTACAACACAAGTGAAAGAAGAAGTGGGTTGGTGGTAGTTACTGCAACAACTGAAAGTAAAGGAAACATGATGCTGTATTGTTGGAGAGATTCAAGAGATTCAAGTTAGCCTAACTCATGAGCAAGAAATCTGCCATCATTTCTGGTATGACAGACCGAAGATGGGCATAAATAAGCACTTGTCTATACCAATGTTTCCTACATAAGGAAAACATCACTGGCCTCACTGACACACGAAACCCAAGAACTATTACTCCTAGGTGTTACCAATGCACATTTAAACTAAATATTCTAAAGTAAAAAGATTCAACATTGATTATATGAGATAATCTCTATGCCTTCATCAGAGTCATACTGACGGCAGCACATACTTGCTTTAAAAACTATTGGCATTACACAGTTTAGATTTAGCTGATATTTCAAACCAAAATCTGATGATGTATTTACTGTAGTCCAGGAGACTAGAACGTTTAGGTGATGCTGGACTAACATGCTAAAACGTCACTCACTGGTTGCAAGTTCATGCTGTGCTTTAAATATGTAGTGGTAGTGACTCTGTGACTGAGGGAGGAGTGACCGCATGAGAGAATGTGGGCTGGAGTTCTGGGCGCTTTCTGCCTGTAATTGGAAGGCTAAGCTGTGGTAGGACAGTTATAGTTGTGTTTTCCAACTATTTTAGGACCAGCTTGACAGAACCTTCTGACTTACTACAGAAAGCTCAGCCTTGCCATACCAGCAGCTGGATATGTGAGGTTCCACACACCACACATGCACAGTGTATATTACCTTCACCAGCACTACCTTTACTACTAAGTGCACAGGTAACCATTTTACAGAAGCAGTTCAGCCATAACAAAACATGCTATTTCCAATAGTATGCTAGTCACATGAGTATGTTATAGGCTCAGTTGGCATGCTATGCTACTAGCTAATAACCTAAATCTTTATCAGTGAAAACACACATTCAAATTTTTCTGCTCTCTCTGGCACTCCACAGACTGTGTAAACAGCATTTGGTCAAGAGATGTGCCTGGGTAACTTTTATACAGCCCATAGCATGCTTTCTACTTCATCTCTAGAACCACACATATCTATTTGTAAACCGTTGGCCCTGGATTGGTCTGTGTGGTAAAAACCTGTGCGGTTTCCAAACACACATGTTCTCCTTCATTAAAAAGTCATTTAATTTCCATTACACTTGTAGTTGGTAATATGAGCTAGTAGGGCTGAACGAATAAGTGTGATATTTCTGGGAACTGAAGCCCAGGCCTGTTAGCATCCCCGTTCTCAGTTAGCTGTGGTTGTGATGTCACAGCATATAGTTACTTGGCTGCCTCTGATTGGTCTAACTCTACAGGCGGTTTACAAGCTCTGATATTAAGTTAATGTTCCCTACCAGACACAGATTTGATAAAATAGCCTATAATTAAAATCACAGCTCCTGCAATTTGCACCCTTTTAAATGGCGATATAATATTCTAATAGTATTGGACACATACAGTATTTTATGTCACACATGTCTTAGCATTTTGTGCTCACCTTAAAGTTTGAAGTCTCTTTCTAAGCAGTTTTTCTGCCAGTTATCATTTATCAACAGTCTTTTCTGGTATTAGTATGTAGGTCACATGACTTTAGGTTTAGGATATCCGTCCTTAGTCAACTTGCTCAGAAAGCATCATGGGTGCCAGTGTTGCAAGATATACTGAGCAAGTGGTAAGTAAATATACAGCATATTAATTCAGGGTGCAGGGTTGAGCGATAAAACGCTAAACAATAATTATTGTGATATTACTTTTCTTCAATAGAAGTTCAACTAATTTATGACGAATGTTATATGTTAGTAATGTTAATGATATACAGACTCTCACAGATCCCCTTTATTTCAGAGCCCCTGCGACATTTTCCACGGCAAGAATAACAAGACTATTGTTGTCGCCACCAGAGGGTGCCAGAAAGAGAGAGAACTAAAATACTAGCATTAAATCACTTTTGTTTCACACAACTACAGCTGAAGAGCTCAGTGTTCTACAGCACCCAGTCATGTTTTAGTATTAGTGCATTTCCCAAACAAAGGAAGAAGTGGGCTGATGTAGTTCATTTAGTCATGTTGATGTAGTTGATGTAGATGATTTAATCTAAAGTAAACATGATGGTGTATTTCTGGGTATGAGAGGGTAGGAGAACTCTTTTTAGCAGCTGGCTGACATGAAGCAGCGCTGTCAAACGCACATTTGACAATTATCTCAATAATTATTGATATCGACTGATACAAATAAATTGATATCAGATATCGAAAGAAACCGTATAATCTGATATGATTCATTACTTAAACTATCACAAAGTTTAGCTTAACTAAACGTTTGCAGAAAGTTGCACAATTTGATTCTGAATGTTTGATGGTGCTGAACAATCAGAAACACTGATTAATGTTGTATTCACATCTTCACAGTAGACGGACAAAGGCAAACCACTGTTATAAATGGAGCCGCAATTTTGGCAACTCTGCCGTCGACTGGAGATTGAATAAACCAGATGTTTATTTTTCTTTTTGGGAGTGACAAGTTCCAAACGTATTATTGAATATCAGACAAACTCAGTATTACATACACTTATAAGGCTCACCAGTAACACTTTCACCATGCCGATGTTTGCATGGCTTCATGTTGCCATCTGTCGTGAGCTACCATGGGGTGCGGAATGAAGCGAACCACACTTCGAATCTTACAATTCATCTTCGTGACCAACACTACTTTCATTGTGCCCTCCACAGATTCAAGACACCCTGTGCCAGAATCAGCAACCAAGCCTCCTACAAGTTTCACAGTCGGTACAATGCTCTGTTTGTTGTATGCTTCATTTCTGCGTCTGTGAACATAGAGCTGATGTGACTAAAGAGACATTCTAAAGAACATTCTCCCGGAAGCTTTGTGGCTTGTCAATATGCATTTTTGGCATTTTAGCTCTTTGGAATGTGTTCCGCGCTCTTGATGACCATTCATATTTCATTCATATCTGTCTCTTCAACTTCTCTTTTTGTGGTCTTGTCCACAGAGGTTGGCTAACAGTCCCGTAGACCGTAAACTTCTGAATAATATGTGCAACTGTAGTAACAGGAACATAAAGCTGCTCGGAGACGGTCTTATAGCCTTTAACTTTAACATGTTTGTCTATAATTTTCTTTCTAATCTCTCAGCTCTCTCCTTAGCTTTCCGTGCTCCATGTTCAGTGTGGTACACACCATGACGCCAAACAGCACAGTGACTACTCCTCACCCTTTAAACAGGCAGACTGACTGATTACAAGCTTGAAGACACCTGTGATGCTAATTACAGGACACACCTTAGTTTAACGTCCTTATGGTCAAATTATCTTCAGTTTTTCCTAGGAGTACCATCATTTTAGTCCAGGCCAGTTTCATTAGTTTTTTAAAATGATTCTGTTGAAGCACCATTCAAAGCAATGCCTGATTTTCATTAGATGATTTTCAGTATTTTCAGTAGTTTCTTTTGCCAGTTTTGAGTTATTTCAGTGACCATTGTGGGTTTTTCTTTTTTTTTTAACGGAATGGTAACAACAACTTTGTCTATGTGTGTATTTACACAATAGGAGTTTTGAGGAAAGTTGCTGGCGAACTGAAGCTTTATAATGAAAATCCTGCAGAACGAAACTTTACTAAAACTCTAGAGAACACAGTACTCCGTAGCTCTTAAATGGTCAGGACGCTCCCCAAAATCAAAGTATGGTCAAAATATGCAATACAATGTCTATACAGCTACAGCCATGTGAAAAAAATTAGGACACCCCATGGAACAGTCAGTTCTTTATTAAGAAATGTTCACATATAAAGTGATTAAATTGTAGGTAAACAACAAAAAAATAACTTTGCTTTACTCATTAAACAAAATATATTAACAAAAATGCATATTCTAACTGAGTAAATAGTTAGGACACCCCCTAATAGCTAGTGTTACTAAGTTAGAGTTAGAAAGTTTGTTCTACTCCTCAACACAGAATTCCTTCATCTGTGAGATGTTTGAGGGGTTTCTTGAATGGCAGCCCGTTTCAAGTCACCAACTGGATTAAGTACAAATTGGATTAAGATTTGGGATTTGATTTGCCCATTCCAGGACTCTCCAGTTCTTAGTTTCATCCAGTCCTTGGTGGATCTACTTGTATGTTTTGGGTCACTGTCATGTTGCAGGGTCCAGTTTCGCTTCAGCTTTAATTTTTTAGTGATGGTCTCAAGTTCCTCAAGCACCCTCAGATACACAACAGAATTCATGGTGGATTCTATGATGGTGAGCCGGCCAGGTTCTGCTGCCACAAAGCATCCTTAAACCATAACGCTTCCACCTTCATGCTTCACAGCTGTTATGAGGTTCTTTTGCTGGAATACTGTATTTGGTTTACGCCAAACATGTCCTCTGTTGTCTAAATGTCTGAGGTTTAAATAAGGCAAGCCCCCTTCAAAATGCTGAGTAACAATGTTCTAATCACATGCGCCTCATGTAATACGCCTGTGTGTGATTTTAGTCATTTTAAGCGAGAATAAATGTGGGGGTGTCCTAATTTATTCCTCACCTGAAATTGCACTTTTTAAGAATTACATTTTACAGAAAATATTAAAAAGTCTTTTCTTCAGTTGTAATTGTTTAGTTATATTACTTGAATCTCCCAGTATTGGTAACATTAATATTAAATATCTATATGTCCAAACATGTTAAAAAAAAAAAAAAAAGACACATAGGCTTTCATAGGGGTGTCCTAATTTTTTCACATGACTGTATATACCTATTGGTATTTTGTGCAGCTTCATGAGACACACAAACGAAAACCACACAATCACAAGATACAAATTTGGTGTGATCTCACAAAAATAGCTTCAGCGTGGAGGAGGGATGGATGCAGGGCAAAAACTCTTAAAACCGAGAGCAACATTAGAGGTTAATAAAACCGATATAACAAGTGTACTATGTTGTGTTGGGGGCACATAACTCAGTAGAACTTGTTTTTGAGTGGTCCGTTTAATCACTATTGAAATTATTCACTAAAATCTTCTACTACAGACCAGCAGGGGTTAAGTTTACCTGTACAACAGGTCTAGTATATTGTGTAAGGGCCACTTGATTCAGTACAACTTGTTTTGAAGCACCATCTTCAAAAGTTATTGAAATTAATTCACAAAAATCTACTACACTACTTCACTACAGACCAGCAGGGGTTAAATATGCCAGGATAAGAGGTGATTGCATACTCCTTGTTTTTGAGTGGTACTGGTAAATGTTTCAATTTGAAATAAAAATAAACATCTTTCACTACAGACCAACAGGGGTTAAAGTTACCAATATAACAGTTATTGAGCTCATTTTATGTACTTGTTTTGTTTAATTCTGTTCATTTTTATGTTTTTCTTTTTTGCAATCAGGGCACACGAACTTTATGGTTCTTTATTTGTGGTCTGCTAAAAGCCTGCTGTGACTCAGAAAGCATTGCGAGGCGCTTTTCCCCGCTGATCTTCACCTGCTTGTTTACTGCGTAGTGTAATTTGTGACGGTCAGTCTAAAAGGCAAACACTTCAGACCTAAACGAAGTTGTAGCTGCCTGTTTTGGATGTCAACAACGACCATTTGCACGTTTTAGTCCTTTAAGACGAGCCGTTCGAAAGCTCCTGAAGAAAGCGATATGAATATGCGAAATGACACGAACTGTATCCCAGTCAACGCAGTGAACGGTATCCAGTACTGGTCATAAAATGTAAGACGGATGGATATTCATTTCAGACCCACCTGTAATAACACCGTAGAGCAGAATGAAGAACAGCAGTCTAATAAGAAGATGATGGGGTAAGAAATTCATCGCGTAAAACAGAAAATGAATCCAGGTTAGCTTTTATCCAAACACAGCTGGCCGGATCACAGGTCAGCAGGTCCGACAGAGCTGAACGACACATCGGAGAAAAAATAATCTGATCCGGTTCTTCCAAAATAATTGAAAAATACAAGTCTAGCATTACTTGTAGCACGAAACTGCAGTTTTTTCACCTTCTGGTTAGAGAGTCGGGGTTGTGTTAGCAACATTAGCTTTTCTGACTCGAGCGTCGAACGGCATACAGAGGGTGTGACTTTTGGGGTTGCCTCTTGGGGTTTATTTAAAGGGGGTGGGCTTACTTCCGGGCTTAAAGGACGGCTGCTTACTTCCGGGAACTATTGAGAAGTTCTGGGATCTGCCTATGCTGGAAAAAATGGTCCATTGGAACGAGTTGATGCGACTCTCTCTTTATATGGCTCTGGCGAAACTGAAAGAAGCCTGTAAATGAGCAGAAGCCTTCTGCTGGGTGGAATTCCATCAGGAATTCATCTGAATTCTGGACCTCCAACTGATCTGCTTCTTCAGTCTTGACAGTCTCCCTCAGCTTCTTTCCCTCTCTTTCTTCTCCATCACTAACCTGCATCAGAGCTCCTTCTTCAGTTGTGTCAGTCTCCTCCAGCATCTTTCTCTCTCACTTCCTTCTCCATCACTAACCTTCATCAGATCTGCTCCTTCAGTACTGCTAGTGTCACTCATCTTCTTTTTCTCTCTCTTTCTTCTTCATCAGTGACCTCCATTGGATTTGCTCATTCAGTCCTGTTAGTCTCCTTCAGCTTCTTTCTCTCCCTCTCCTCCTGTGGTCAGTAATACGTTTGTTTATTAAGATTAAAGGGTTCTGCAATTTCTTTAGGGATCAATAAAGTGTTCTCTCATCTCTCCAAACCCAGATTTCTAAGAAAATAATGAGATCAATCTTTCTATTGTTTTCTGTTGTTTAACTATATAGTTAAGTATATCATATATACTGAAAGGAAATATAAAATTAAAACTTACAGTTAGATAACATTTAGGGGGCTTTGGCCTAGCGACCCCCACTCCATCATCCTTAAAAAAATAAATAAATCACAGGCTTTACAGTTTTTATTATTCCTCAGTGTACAAAATATATACTAAAAATATATATGAATGATTGTAGGAAATAATATACATCCCATAATCTCCACACAGTATTTTACACAAATAACAATAAATATCTCTGTCATATACTGGATATTATAAATATCCCACTCATAAATCTTTCATGACATCCAGAGCATCTACACAGGAGTAATAATGTGACATAGCAGACGTGACATGTATTTAGCACCAATAAGAGTTCTTTGGTGATTACAAGCTTGACATTGTAACTACAGCAGAACTCTTTTTGGTAAGAAGCTGACAAATTTGAAACCTTGTTTAAAGATGAATATTCACCATGTCTGTTGACATTTTGGTTCCTTGAGAAGGGTTTGAATGTCAATATCCTCTTCACAGCCTGGGGTAATTAATTTCCACACATAGTTCACTATTTTCACTCCTGTTGCTCCGTTGTTGTTGTTGTTGTTGTTGTCTTGCTGGGCTAGAATGTGAGCTGGTGTTTGTAAATTTTGGTTTTGTTCTCTTTTATAAATGTAAGATTTGTAATTGAAAGAGGAACAACAGTGTTTGAGGTTTGTGCTAGGTGAATTCTATGTACTGAACTCTCCTCATTAATCTATTTTTATTTTGTGGTATATTTAACCTGTATAGTGCTGTCCCTCCAGAAATTAGAAATCCAATGATATATTCTTCCAGCGTTGTATAGCTTAAACAGAGGTCCTCATTTCCAAAACATGTCAACATATCAAACACTTCAAGAAACATATCAAACACTGACACTACTGTTTCCTTAATGATTAATATATCTAATATGGAGAAGAAAGATGCATATGTGAATGTGACGTCATCGGATAGTGCACTCTGGGAAATGGAGTCTGGGAGATCGGCGGTGTCAGGGAGGCCCGAAGGCATAACAGTAGCACCCCCAAGGAGTCCAAGAGGGACAGAGAATGGAGACGAGGATGACAACGGTGACCACTCCCCCTACCACCAGACAACCGAGGAAGGGAGCTCCCGGACCTGGCGCGGCCGGGGACAGGGACCCTCCTTACGGGACGAACCCTCTGGGACGGGCAGACAGGCTCAAGGACGACCCCTGAGCCTGGGAGCAGGACGGGTCGGATGGCAGTGATGGAACTCTTCGATAAGAGCCGGATCCAGCACATCGGCTGCAGGTACCCAACTCCGCTCCTCAGGCCCGTAGCCCTCCCAGTCAACCAGATATTGGAAGGCGCCTCCTCTCCTTCTGGAGTCCAGGAGCCGATAGACAGCGTACACAAGAGCACCCTCCACAGTGATTGGTGGAGGGGGCGTGACATCGAGCAGAGCCTCGTCCAAAGGGCCAGGAACTACAGGCTTTAACAAAGATACATGGAAGGAAGGACAGACACGATACTGAGCAGGTAATTCTAGTTATAAGTGACATCATTTTACTGATGATTCTGAATGGACCAATATATTTAGGAGTAAGCGTTTTACTTCCCTCGGAAAGCCTGAAGTACCTGGTGGATAATCATGCTCTGTCTCCGGGAGCATGTCAGCGCTTGTCAGCATGGCGCTTATGCTGTAGTAAAACGGCCTCAATACGCTGATGGGTCTACTCCCACACCTCCTCACTCCGTTGCATCCAATGATCTACATCGGGCACATCCGACGACTGAAAGGACCAGGGTATGAGAAGGGGTTGATAACCGAGCATACATTGAAGTCTTGTGAAGGATGTAGTGGAACTGATGAGTGAATTTTGAGCCATCTCGGCCCAGGCCAAATACACAGACCAGTCATTCTGATTGTCATGACAATAAATTTGCAAAAACTTACCAAGCTCCTGACTGATTCTCTCACATTGACCGTTGCTCTGTGGATGATACCCTGAGGTGAGGCTGAAAGAGATACCCAGTCTCTCCATGAAAGCTGTCCAGACATGAGAGGTAAATTGTGTTCCTCTGTCAGACACTACATCCTCAGGGATACCAAAAAGGCGAAATACGGAATTAAATAAACATTCGGCCGTCTGAAAAGCAGTAGGCAGCTGAGGGAATGGGACAAAACGAACCCCATGTGAGAACCAGTTGACAATAGCAAGGATGACGGTGTTGAGAATTTGGGAGAACGGTGACGAAGTCGATGGCGAAGTGTGACCAAGGATGTGACAGGATTGGTAAGGGCATCAATTTACCAGCGGGTAACATACGTGGGGTTTTGCAAATGGAGCATAAGGTACATGATGATACAAAACAATGTATATCGGCTTTCATGTTCTCCCACCAGTATCTCCCGGAGAGAAGTTGGAAAGTCCTAGTCTCTCCGGGATGACCCGAGGTGAGGGAAGTATGAGCCCATGTAATTAAGCAATCAGAATTGTGACAGGACAAACAATCTGTCAGGGGGACATGCCTCTGGAACCCTGCCGAATTTGCCTGCTCGATCTCAACATCTACCTCCCACCTGATAGGTGCTAAAGACATTGTGGGTTCGAGGATATGCTTGGGACTGACCTCCTCACTGGGTTCAACCTCGAACATGTGAGACAGGGCATCAGCCTTAGTGTTACGAGTCCCGGGACGATAGGTAATCTGGAAGTTAAAATGTGAGAAGAATAGAGACCAACGGGCCTGATGCAGGTTTAGTCTTTTGGCGGAACGGAGATATTCGAGATTTTCAGGATCCGTTAAAACGAGAAACAGGTGTTGAGCGCCCTCCACCCAGTGGTGCCACTCTCAACGTAACTGCCAAAAGCTCCTTATCCCCAATTCTGTAATTGTGTTCTGCTGGAGATAACTTATGCGAAAAATATGCAACGGGTCGTAATTTTGGAGGTTCAACATTGCGCAGTGACAGGACTGCGCCTACGCAGACATTGGAGGCATCTACCTCTACAACAAAGGGTTTGGTGGGGTCGGGATGTTTTAGTAAGGGGGCAGTGGTGAACCTCTGTTTTCCGATCTGGATAACTTGTGCAGAATAATGCCTTGCAGAAACAACCATGGGCTTTTTGTTTCAGGCTTTGGCACCTTATGCTGATAAAAGTCTGAATGGCATTAGGCAAGGTGCCCATTTTTCCAAAAGCATACTGAAACATGAAGTTATCTGACTACAACACAAATTTCCACTGTCAGGTGTTTGTGCTACTTTTGTTTTCCTGTGTCAGGGAGAGGGGTTATTCTGTAAGTGTTTTGTGCTGGGGTGGTCAGAGTGGTGTTGACCTCCCCACAAGTTCAGTACTTTGTATGTCCCTTTCTGCTGTTGCTGAATGAAATGCACTTCTCACAGCAGAACCATGGTCTCCTCTGTATCTTAACTCTATGCAGATGCTACATTGGTGTCACAAGTGGTATAGCTGGCCCCAGCAGACTGCTGAGGAATGGAGCCTCCACAATCTCAAATGTGAACGGTAAGAGAGGCAGAGCCCAGTGAAAGACCACAAAGGCAAGGACAGCACTGCAAGGCCACCTCAGGTCAATCATCCCGCTCAGGTTAGTCACCAACAAAAAAAATGTCTGTGAACAATCTGCAGCTCTCTGTATTGATGACTTAATGACAATTCTTGTAGCAAAGTTTTGAATACTCTAATAATGTTTATTATTATTATTCTCATGAGTATACTCATATTAAACTCTGAATAATCATTTTAAATACTTTTTTGGTAGCTGCATAATCATTTTGTTATTTTGTGTAGAAATATGACAACTGAGGAAAAACACAAGTAGTGTAGATTTCTCCCTACTACTACAAGGTATAATCTCATTGAAGAGCAAGAAATCATGTCAGTTAACACATTTAGTGCTGCATTTGACTCTTTTCTAATGGTCATCAGGCTCAGCATATGTTTATCAGCACTGATAAAGCATAATGTTGGCTGTGCTGTCTGTCATCAGAGCAGTAACACATTGGGGATCTACATAAATATCTCTTTAAATAGACCTATGCACTTATGTGTCCTCAGACATCTCTTCCCTGGTCACTGGCTGTCCTGACCCTGCCCCTTCAGGCTTGGCTTACAACAAAAGTGTATCAGCTAATTATAGATCTACTGAAAACCTTCTTCATTAATGTGCACTTTAACAGTAGTGTAACAGCAGCTAGCGAATATCACCTTACTCGTCTTTTCTGAATATCCTATTTAAATATCGTGTGATGTTGAGAAGAAATAAAACCAGAAGATGAGTAATAGCAATAGATGTGAAACATGAAAAGCAAAAACTGACTATTCTATTCCAGAGAAAAGAAACCAGAACACCGTTTCTGGAGGCTGAGCTAAAACCAGGTGTTGCTTCTCCCTTTCATCTATTATTTAGTCTATGATGGATTTCTGCCATGAGTGCTGCAGCTGCCCACCATCAGGGGGTTTCATAGGATTAGATTACCTGCTCCAGGTGAATTTTGGCTGTGGATTGGCATCAGCTACACACTGAAATTCTTGAGGTGTTGTTAAATCTTTAACTGATCTAATATACACAATCTGAGGAGGAGCTGAGAGAAAAAGAGCAATAAAGGAAACTGACCTACTGTATATAGTAAGTAAACAGTCAGTCTGAAAGCATCACACATTAAAGGATCATTACTAGCTGAAACATAGTTGGGAACATGTTAATATTAAGACCGAATATAATCTTAATTAAAATTTTGGTAGGCTGCACATCAGCAGAAACTGTAGTATTGCCTCTGGGAAACATATGAACAATGGCACCACTGTTTTATTTTGAGTGGAAAATAATAGATGCTATTAATAAATTATAGTGTTAATTTATACTGTGTGCCATGTTGTCCAAGTACAACACAAGACAGTTTGTTAGTATATACAGTGCTGTGAAAAAGTTTTTGCTCTCACCTGATTTCTTCTATTTTTGCTTTTTCAGATCATCCAAATAATTTTAATATAAAATAAAAACACAGCTAAACACAAAAACAGAGCTTTTAAATGATCATTCCATTTATTGAAGATAAACATTGTTTTACATCACTGAAGTGAAAAAAATAATTGAGCCCCAAAACACGGTAACTGTTGTTGTGCCACTTGTTGTGCCACTTTTCTCAGTAACAACTGCAGTCAAACATTTCTGACTTGTGATAAGTCTTTCAAATCTCTGTGGAATAATTGTGGTTTACTCTTTTCCTCAGAATTGTTTAAATTCAGCTACACGGAAGGGTTTTCATTATGCATGGTTTAGATTGTATCTAGGCTTTATACAGGGTTTAGTCTGTATCTAGGCTTTATACAGTGTTTAGCCTGAATCTAGGCTTTATAAAGCCTTAAGTTTGTATCTATGCTTTATACAGCGTTTAGTCTGTATCTAGGCTTTAAGCAGTGTTTAGTCTGTATCTAGGCTTTAAGCAGTGTTTATTCTGTATCTAGGCTTTATACAGTGTTTAGTCTGTATCCAGGCTTTATACAGTGCTTAGTCTGTATCTAGGCTTTATACAGTGTTTAGTCTGTATCTAGGCTTTATACAGTGCTTAGTCTGTATCTAGGCTTTATACAGTGTTTAGTCTGTATCTAGGCTTTATACAGTGTTTAGTCTGTATCTAGGCTTTATACAGTGTTTAGTCTGTATCTAGGCTTTATACAGTG
>CM067477.1:36497103-36551714 GCA_034552555.1 Semaprochilodus insignis
TTTTGCTGCCAAAACAGCCCTGACCTGTCGAGGCATGGACTCTGCTAGACCTCTGAAGATGTGCTGGGATATCTGGCACCAAGAGGTTAGATCTTCTAACTCCTGTAAGTTGCGAGGTGGGACCTCTATGAATCGGACTTGTTTGTCCAGCACATCCCACAGATGCTCGATTGGATTGAGATCTGGGGAATTTGGAGGCCAAGTCAACACCTCGAACTTGTTGTTGTGCTCCTCAAACCATTCCTGAAACAGTTTTGCTCCTTTTGGCAGGGTGCATTATGCTGCTGAAGAGGCCACAGCCATCAGGGAATACCGTTTCCATGAAAGGGTGTACATGGTGTGCAACAATGCTTAGGTCAGTGGTTTGTGCCAAAGTAACATCCACATGGATGGCAGGACCCAAAGAGTCATTCTGCCTCTGCCAGCGTCCTGTCTTCCCATAGTGCATCCTGGTGCCATGTGTTCCCCAGGTAAGCGACGCACATGCACCCAGCCATCCACGTGATGTAAAAGAAAATGTGATGCATCGGACCAATCAACCTTCTTCCATTGCTCTGTGGTCCAGTTCTGATGCTCACATGCCCATTGTTGGCACTTTCGGCGGTGGACAAGGGTCAGCATGGGCACCCTGACTGGTCTGCAGCTGTGTAGCCCATATGCAACAAACTGCGATGCACTGTGTATTCTGACACCTTTCTATCAGAACCAGCCTTCTTCACCAGTTGGAACTACAGTAGGTCATCTGTTGGATCGGACAACACAGGCCAGTCTTCGCTGCCCACATGCATCAGTGAGCCTTGGCCGCCCATGACCCTGTTGCAGGTTTACCACTGTTCCTTCCTAGAACCACTTTTGATAGATACTGACCACTGCAGAACGGGAACACCCCATAAGAACTGCAGTTTTGGAGATCTTCTGACCATTTGTCTGGCCATCACAATTTGGCCCTTGACAAACTCAAATCTTTACGCTTGACCAATCAGTGTTATTCACGTCACCTGTCAGTCATACTGTTATGCCTAGTCGCTGTATCTTTTTAATGTTGAAGAGAAGAAAATGATTGTTGACTTTAGGAGGACTCAAGGTGGAGTTCACTTACCAATGTACATTGATGGTTCCACTGTGGAGAGAGTCAAAAGCTCCTTGTTCCTTGGTGTGTTCATCATTCTCAACACCACCTGCCAAGGCAAGAAAGCTCAACAGCAACTTTCTGCAAAGGGTGAAGAGAGCAAACTTCCCACCATCCCCACTACATTCTATAGGGGGACAAGTAGAGAGTGTTCTGACCAGCTGTCTCACTGTCTGGCATGGGAACTGCACTTTCTCAGACCATAGGACCCTACAGCGGTTTGTAAGGACAGCTGAGGTTGTCATTGGTGTGTCTTTACCCACCATCGAGTGCTCAGTGATGCCAAAGACTGTGAGGCGTTAACCCCAAATCATTTTCTACTGCTGAAATCAAAACTCTCTATACCAACCTCTACTCCAGGTCTAGAGGACACCATGGACCATACATGGTGCACTTATTTTGGAATAATTGGACTAAAGAACATTTGCCAGACTTCCAAAATAGACAATAAAACCTAAAACCATGGACAGGCAAGATGACACAAGGGAAGATTACACAAACACTCTGAGACCTGTCACAAAACGATGTCTGCTATAACCTGCTGCTGTAATACACAGTGTTGTTGGTTAGGAGAAGAATAGTATTTCCAAGGACTGATTAAGTTACCTGACTAGAACTGTGTTATCTGTGCTCTACTAGTTGTCCTGTGTCAAGAATGTGGAGCATCGTTGTGCTAACCGTCGTTATATTCACAAGGAGCAACTTGCAAGACGTCTCGGCATGGAGCTGTAGAGGTTCCTAATGGTGTCCTGTGATAATCCATCCTTTTTTGCTTGAACATCCTCACACAGTTCCTTCAGATGGTGTGGTAGGGGTGGAGGTGGAGTGACACCAGGTCTTCTGGACGTGTGACACGTGACAACAAACCATTCATCTTGGTGCTGACCACGGGGCCTCCACACACAGATTCGTTGGTCGTCTCCACCAAGACTAAAGCGGGACTCGTCACTGAAGATGACCTGCTGCCATTCTGAGTCACTCCATGACAGTCTGGTACGACATTTTTTTTTTTTTTTTTTTTTTTTTTTTTTTGTTAAGGACAGTCGTGGTAACGGTCTGTGTGCGTGTAGTCCTGCGTGGTGCAGCCGTCTGCCAATGGTGCTGCACTAACAGGATGACTCATGGAGGACATCACTGCTCGCTGGATGTCTGTAATCGTGGCTGTTGGGTCAGTCAGGTACAGCGATAAGCCCTGCCCTTGTTTGTCACATGCGTGGCAGAGTGTGAAACTGGAATCATTAGCATGTCTCACCATGTCAAACCTACACACCAAGTTTCATTGCTGTCGGTTGATTCCTTCTGGGTGCAGCTATTTGTGCAACAGTTCTTTTTTGTCAGTGACTGCAAATAAAGAAGGTCACGTGTGTAGGGAAGCTTTTTAATAACCAGAGTTTAAGGCACAAGCAGAATCGAGTGTATGTATCCCAAAAACTACCAGCCTGATCACACTTTAGGCATTCGTGAGCCTCACCTAAATGTGTTTCTCTGCACTGGGAGTGGATGATGCATATGAACAGCTTGATTTCAGGTTAATTAATAGGTCCACCCAAGGCTGTTTCTTGCAATGGTCTGGTGTCCACATACCTTTGGTCATATAGTGTAGCTGCCGTGCATGAATAATAAAATGGCACGTTGGCTGCTGAATATCGCAGGCGTTGCTGATATAACAGATGTAGGTAGATATCATCAGGTAGAATCTACCTGCTGTTTATGGTTCAGTGATCTCATAAATGCCTCAGTTACATAACATTTCCTTTCGCCTTGCTATTTTCCTGGCTTCATAATAGTATAATAATTCATTTTCAGAGTGCAGTAATCAGAATGGTCAGTTATGAACTGGATGAGCTTGTTTTGATTTGTATTGGTGACTATCACAGACTATCAAGGGATCAGGAAACAGGAGTGATTTAGCAGTGGTGTGGCCATATGCAGGACTGTCAGCCTATAAATACATGCAGCTCCTTCAGAGCTGACTCTGCCCCCCTATGCCAGCATAGGTAAGGCTGGATACTGTGGACATTAAGCACATGCAGGCAGAAGAGGCAATACTGATTATGTGCTAGTCTATTCTTAATTACAGCAGCATTATATTCTACTCATGCATGATAAAGCTTTATGTCTATTTTTAATGTGTCTCAAACTAGGAAGTACTTATGGAATTGTCATGTTATGCTTTCATGCTGTGAATCCTGTGTGTCGAGTACTTCTTAAAGGCATATTTCTTTACAGATAAAAGAAAAACAGCCTGATGGACACCAGAATGAGCCAAAGTGGTATTATCAGAAACATTACTCTGTGTTTTGAACATCATCCTAACTCCTGCCCGAAGTTCATCTATCCCCTGGCTGTGAGAGTTGTACTATACGTTGTTATTAGTGTCATGATACTGCTTACACTATTCGGGAACCTTCTGGTGATCATAGCCATAACTCATTTCAAGCAGCTGCACACACCAACCAACTACCTCACTCTCTCTCTGGCTGTAGCCGACCTGCTGGTAGGAGTGGTGGTGATGCCCCCCGGCATGATACGATCCGTGGAGACCTGTTGGTATTTGGGGAGCACATTCTGTAAAATCCACAGCAGCCTGTCTGTTATGTTGTGCGATGCATCTATTCTAAACCTTGTCTTTATCTCTGTGGAGCGATATCATGCAGTATGTCACCCCCTGCTGTACCACAGTAATATGACTCCTCTCACTACCCTGTATATGATCGCTGTCTGTTGGTGTGCTGCTGCTGTTGTGGGAGTTATATATCCAAATCTGGATGTACTAGGCATAGAGACATACAGTGGTGTGTTGTGTGAGGGAGTCTGTGTGGTGGTTGTGGGGCCTATGACAAGTTTATTTGTTACTGTGTTCTCTTTGTACATCCCTTCCATTGTCATGCTGAGCATCTATCTGAAAATCTATCTTGTTGCACAGAGGCAGTCACGGTTAGTCCACCAAACCGTGTCTCAGGTTAATAAGTCCCGAGGACAGCACACCATCAGCAAGACAGAGAGAAAGGCCACTAAGACATTAGCCACGGTCATGGGAGGGTTTCTGTCATTCTGGGCCCCGTTTTCTATCTACAATATCCTGGCCACGTTCTTCGGGATCACCGGTCCACCACAGCTGTTTGATGTGCTTTGTTGGATCGCTTTTTCAAACTCAGTTTGCAACCCTATTATATATGCCTTCTTCTACATGTGGTTTAGAAAAGCACTTAAAGTGATTTTATTAGGCCAAATATTTACAAAAGGCTCCTCAAGAATGAAGCTGAGCTCAGAGTAGAATGAAGAGCATCCACAACTATCACCAGGTCTGCACCACTGCACACATTTACTTAAGCAGTGTTCTGAGATGTGTTTCTCTTTATGTGATTATGTACACACATGCTGATAATCATATACCTGTCTGACACCCGATCTTTGTTTAGGAAGAGCTGTCAGGCCCAAGCTGTGAGATGTTTGCACCTGTTGTCTTTATACTGTCTTTATGTAGGTGATGTCATCTTGAGAACTCCTTTATTGATTATATTTATTGATTTATATTTGAGATAGAAGTTGCACATTTGCCTGCATGTTCACCAGCAGAACAAGCATATGTTGCATTTTGGATGCTGGTATGATGGTTAACCAACATGACCGTGCTTGATGACCACCAAAACTTACTAGACCAGCATAGAATGCATGCTAGGAATGCCAGAAGAAATCAATCATTACGCAATGATAACAGATCGCAACTGGAATTTATAGGGTGGATCTGGAAATCCATTGACTTGCTGCATTAAAGTCACAGCAAGCAGCTGAACAGTCTGTGGTCACAATCATAAGTAGTTTGTGTCCTATCCAGTCTAGTTGGCTTTGCTCTCACTAGTGGAAAACCAGGCTTCCAAGTAATTAGGAACAATGTAGGATACCCCCGGAATATAAAAAGTAAGGTCATAACGTCTGAAAATATCAAATGTCTACTTATTACTTTGAGGTATGTCTAGGCCCTGATGCGTCAATTCTGGTTTTAAACTGGCATTAGCCTGCAAAACTAGGCCTGTCATGCTCATGAAATTTCAGCCAAGAGCCGGCCAACCCTATGTGCTCACTATGCATGTTGTGTAGGGCCCCGCTAAGTACGGAAGGGCCTCTAATCACCCGTTTGTCTTTACAACCACGAGAAGATGACAGAAGCAACATTTAGCAAATAAAAATTGATATTTGATGAACTGTAATGGGCAACAAACTGTGTATACAAACTGCAGCTTGGAAAAAATAACTGTGGTACGTAAATGCATACATGCATGTGCAACCTCTGTGGAGACCAGTCCAGACAATATATGGGAGCACACAATTTTAGAATGATCTAAAAAAAACAATAAAAGCATATTTGAAACATCTGAAAATGTTTAGAAAGAAACCTGGGGATGCCGGTTTGAATGAACCTCATGAACTGAATAGTGTAGCCTTGGCAGAAAGTAAGATACATGGGCCACAAATGTGCGGCAACACGTCAAGTCCAACACTGCTGAGGGTGACGACGACAACGACAATAACTACAGCAGCAGCGCTTGACCCAGTCCTTCTACTCTCGCCAGTGCCACCATGCTAACGAGACTCTCATGAAAGGCCCTCATGTGCCCGTGGGGCTCCCCCTTCACTGCTGCTTACTGATCTGAGACAACAATCGCGTTCTAGGTGTGTGTGTGTGTGGTGCCCTTCTGCAAAGGGATTGTACTCGGACTCTGACTCTGACTGGACTTGAGGTTGCCAGGTTTGCTCTTTTGAAACAGGGACCAAGGTGGCATCCTGCTGTTGACTCGTCCACTGTTGACACGTGGTATTTGTGGTCATGCAGAGTGGTCAGCACAAAGTCCCCGGCGAGCATGCCAGACAAGCAGTAAGAGTCTTAAAACGTAAGTTGGGATTAGTAATTAGTAATACCATAAACATATGTATGTATACAGCTAAAGCTATGTTGTAATAGATCATTGGGCTGGATTGTGGGGTGGTAGTAGTGCAGTATTTGTGCCTACCATCACTGTGGAACGTGTGGCTGTTGATGACCTGTCTACTTGCCCCTTGTTGTTCAGATGCGCTGGAGCAGCCGTCTCCACAGCTACAGTCAGTGTTCAATAAAGAGCACTTGTTTAAAAGCACAATGGTTCCCCCGTGTGTCTTGATCTGATCCATCACAACATGCTGGGTGGAGGGGTGCAGTGCAGGTTAGCAGAACCAACAGCTGTCAGTAGGTCCTCACCCAGGGGTGCTACCGGCCCCTGACGTGAAAACATGGCAGTCACCACATGGAAGTCACCACTAGAGCGTCAATGTATTCGTCTAAGGTAAGAAGTTATGATGGTAAGAGGAGCTTACCTGTGGTGCGGTGAAGGGACCAGGCGGCAGCAGCAGTACAGTTGGCGTCAGCATCAGCATCATTCATATCCTGTTAATTCTCTTCCCACCCAGCTGCTGCAACCACCTCTTGCCTCTAGTGGCCAGATGTTCTGTAAGGTGTGTCAAATAATGAAAGATGATGTATTGGGTTAATCAAGTTATGTGTGAATAATGAGGTCAGCTATCAAGATCCACCAAACAATCATTCATATTTGTCGTACGTGAGTAAAGAGTTCTTACGGGTTGTCATTCTTTGTGTTGTCGCCTCCTTAATGGTTCAAACGTTCTCTTTAACTGGGGACCCCCTCTTGAAATGCACTAACCCAGGTAGGCCACCAGGTAGGTGAGCCTGAAAAACACATTCAGATGTAGCCCAGTCTCCAATGTCCTCCTCAACACTTGCTCAAGATTTTGAATGTGCTGCACCTCCGTTTTGCCGGTCTGGAAGCCGTCCCAAACACCAAGTAGTTGTACTTGAATAGGCCTTTGTTGGGTGTTAATGGTCTCATACTGACTCCTCAAAAAGCCTCAGCTGCTGGTAAGCGTGACTCATGTCCAGCTTTGCCCAGCAGTGTAGCAAAAAGCTCATCCACCTGTGGTGTAGGGTATGTGCCAACTTTTGAGGCCTAGTTTATGGTCAACTCAAATTCCCCGCAAATCCGTACTGAGCTATCCTCTTTCAAACGTGCCAGGATTGGGGCTGTCCAGTTGGAAAGCTTTTCTGGCTCAATGTTTGGAGCCTCCCCAGTACTCCACCTAGACTTTCATCGAAAATGGCACTGGGCGTTGTTAGAAAATGGGAGGTAGCACCTACGTCACCTACGTACAATGACGGAGCGGGGTCAACGGATGCGCAGAGGTCACCAACTTTCTGCAGAGTCAATCACTACAGACCTCCAAACCTCATGTGGCCTTCAGATCAGCTCAAGAACAGTGTGTAGAGAGCTTCATGGAATGGGTTTCCATGGCCGAGCAGCTGCATCCAAGCCTTACATCACCAAGCTCAATACAGAGCGTGGAATGCAGTGGTGTAAAGCGCCGCCACTGGACTCTAGAGCAGTGGAGACGTGTTCTCTGGAGTGACCAATCACGCTTCTCCGTCTGGCAATCCGATGGACGAGTCTGGGTTTGGTGGTACCAGGAGAACGGTACTTGTCTGACTGCATTGTGCCAAGTGTAAAGTTTGGTGGAGGGGGGGTTATGGTGTGGGGGTGTTGTTCAGGAGTTGGGCTCGGACCCTTAGTTCCAGTGAGAGGAACTCTTAATGCTTCAGCAGACCAAGAGACTCTGGACCATTTCATGCTCCCAACTTTGTGGGGACAGTTTGGGGACGGCCCCTTCCTGTTCCAACATGACCGCACACCAGTGCACAAAGCAAGGTCCATAAAGACATGGATGAGCGAGTTTGGTGTGGAAGAACTGGACTGGCCTGCACAGAGTCCTGACCTCAACCCGATAGAACACCTTTGGGATGAATTAGAGCGGAGACTGAGAGCCAGGCCTTCTCATCCAACATCAGTGTCTGACCTCACAAATGTGCTTCTGGAAAAATGGTCAGAAATTCCCATAAACACATTCCTAAAGCTTGTGGGGAGACTTCCCAGAAGAGTTGAAGCTGTTATAGCTGTAAAGGGTGTAACATCATATTACACCCTATGGATAAAGTATGGGACGTCGCTCAAGTTCATACGTGTGTGAAGGCAGGTGGGCGAATACTTTTGCCAATATAGTGTATCTCCATAAGGCCTGAGGCCTACATCTTGTTCTAGTGTATGTGAGTTATACTGAGTAATGCCAAACACACATTTGACCTTCTGAAATTCATGGGATAGGGGAGGATTCAGTCTGCGTGCTGTTTCTGTCTCAGTGCTGTCAGAGTGCTCATACATGCTTCAGGTATATGCATCCTCTCTTTCATATTTCCTTGTCTTAGTAATATTCCAGAGTGCGGTAATCTGTGTTCTTACGTACCACTATCAGTTTAACAGTTTGTAATCTGTCTGGATGAACTTGTTTTGATCATAGAGACTATCAAGGGATCAGGAAACAGGGATGATTTAGCAGAAGAGTGTCCCTGATGCAGGACTGTCAACCTATAAATACATGCTTCTCCTTCTTCACAGCTGGCTCTGCCCCCGTACGCCAGCATAGGTAAGGCTGGAGATCGTAAACATCAAGCACAGACAGAAACAGAGGGGAAGATGCTGAATATGTGCTTGTATAGCAGGGTTACATACCATTCATGTTGTTCTCACGCATGATTTAATAGCTATTTACTATTATTAATGTGACTTTTTTTTGGAAGGATCATTTAATGCTGTAATGCTTTGAAGTGAACCGTCTTCAGCAATGTGTAATTAATTACTTTAATGTATTTCTTATGTACGTATTAAATGCATATCTCTTTACAGATATAGAAAAGAAGCATAATGGACATGAGCATGAGCCAAAATGGGAGTATAAACATGGCTCTATGTTTTGAACATCATCCTAACTCCTGCCCGAAGTTCATCTATCCCCTGGCTGTGCGGGTCACTATATATTTTTTCACTTGCATCATTATACTGCTTACACTATTTGGGAACCTTCTGGTGATCATAGCCATAACTCACTTCAAGCAGCTGCACACACCAACCAACTACCTCACCCTCTCTCTGGCTGTGGCCGACCTGCTGGTAGGAGGGGTGGTGATGCCTCCTAGCATGATACGCTCTGTGGAGACCTGCTGGTATTTGGGGAGCTTGTTCTGTAAAATCCACAGAAGCCTTGCAGTGATGTTGTGTGACGCGTCTATTCTAAACCTGATGTTTATCTCAGTGGAGCGATATTATGCAGTATGTCACCCCCTGCTGTACCACAGTAAGATGACCCCTCTCACTACTCTGTACATGATCGCTGTCTGCTGGACTGTTGCTGGTGCTGTGGGCGTTGTATACCCAAATCTAGATGTACTGGGTATAGAATCCTATGGTGATCATTTATGTGAGGGAGTCTGTGTGGTGATAATAGGGCCCATGACCAGTTTATTAGTTTCTGTGTTCTCCTTGTACGTCCCTACTGTTGTCATGCTGAGCATCTATCTGAAAATCTATCTTGTAGCACAGAAGCAGTCACGATCCGTCCACAATACTGCCTCTCAAAGGAACTCACTGAAGGGACAATCCACTATCAGCAAGGCAGAGAGAAAAGCCACCAAGACGTTAGCCATTGTGATGGGAGGGTTTCTGTCATTTTGGGCCCCGTTTTCCATCTATAATATCGTTGTGACGTTTTCTGGCATCACTGGTCCGCCACAGCTCTATGATATGCTTATCTGGGTTGCTTTTTTAAATTCCATTTGCAATCCTATTATATACGCCTTCTTCTATAAGTGGTTTAGAAAGGCGCTCAGGGTTATTCTATTAGGTCAAATATTCAGAAATAACTCTTCCAGGATACAGTTGTGTACTGAGTAGAATAAAGCACCATCCAGCAAAATCAGCAGAACTGACCCATAATGATTATGTCCCATGCATCACTGCAGTGCTCTGAAATGTGTTGCTTGCTGATGCGGGAGGTATAAACACACACATAACTGGCATAGCATTGAATTTCATTGAATTTCAGTAATTATTGCAGCTGTGTTGTGCTCTAACACACCTGATTTAGCTCTGCACTTAATTAGCTAAGGTTCTGCACAGGTGCATTGAAGCATGCAGGCCTACAGGGCTGAAGCCGGGTCAAGCTACTTTACACTATGATCTCTTAACCTTTTGCCCTTTATCTCTAATCTAAGAAAGGGTTTGCACCTTACAACCCAGTACACTTCAGTGCAGCATATGGAAATAATATATTATATCAATATTAATGTCACTTTATATCAGTAGGCAAGCAGCATCTGCTTTTCCTGGGAGAATGAAAATTTGTATAGATACATAAATACATAGAAAGTAAATAAACAATGTACACAGCAGCAACCAACCTCACCTCTGTGTTTTTGGTCCCAGTGATCAGTGAGTTTACACTAAAGTCTGTAGAAAAACAACTTTAATGAATAAAAATAAATAAATAAATAAATAAATAAGTCTGTATGAGTGTACTTAACAGCTGAATTTATCAGCAGACATCAGCAACATTGTCTTGTCTCTTAGAGAGAACAAAGGTTTGTAAATACAGTGGCTTGGCCCAGGGGGCTGGGGGCAAGCTGCTCTGGCCGAGAGCATATGCAGGCACATAGAGACACACACACACACACACACATACAGACAAACCCGGAGATCCCGGAGAACCTCTTATGGATCCAAGTTTATGCCAAGGTACTAGAAAGGAGGCTCAATAGTCGAACCTCAGATGGAGGATAACAATGCTCAGAGCACATGGAGGCACATAGACGCACACAGACAAGCATGAAGATCCTGGAGAACCTCCTATGGAGTATCTCCAAAACACAAGTCCACAAAACACATTTAGACTGGGCTGGCAAACTCCCATGGCCCCTTAGCAGTCACGTGGGTGAAAAGCTGGTCCATGGTTCCACAGCTCAATCTGAGGTTCAGATATCGAGTCTCGTTTATAGGACCTTAGCATAAACTTTCTCCGGGAGGCTGAGGAGTGTGATGACCTGGTAATTGGTACACACTTTCCCGTCCCATTTCTTAAAAATAGGGATCATGGTCTGCCAGGCCAGTGGCACTCTTTCTAAAGTCTGTGCAACATTGCATAAGCTGTCAGCTATGACAGCCCCACTACATCCAGAAGCTTAAGCACTACCTCAGTGACCTCCACATATGGAATCTGATACCCCCGGAGCCTCTGGCCCTGACTCCTGTAAAGGAGGCATGTCTCTCGGGTTTAGAAGTTTCTCAAAGTGCTGCTTCCACCGACCAGCAGTATGCTCCCTCACAACATGAAAAAGTTCTTACAGAGTTAAGAGTTAAGATTGTTCTGTACAGAGGCTTCTGCCAGTTGTTCCCAGCACGCCCTCACTGTACGCTTGGGTCTTCCGGGTCTAACCGCCAGTCTTTCCTGCCATCTGATCCAACTTACCACCAGATGGTGATCAGTTGACAGCTCAGTACCTCTCTCTTCACCCGAGTGTCCAGAACATATGGTCCCAAGTCAGATGAAACAACAATAAAGTCGATCATTGACCTTTGACCCAAGGAGCTCTGGTACCAAGTACATTTATAAACAAACTTGTGTTTGAACTTAGTATTTGTTCTGGACAGTCCATAACTAGCACAGAAGTCCAATAACAATTCACTATTCGGGTTTTAATCGGGCTGGCTGTTCTTCCCAATCACTCCCCTCCAGATTTCCCAGTTTTTGCCAACATGAGCACTGTGAAGTCTCCTAGCAAGACAATGGAGTTGGTAGATGAGACCCTCTCCAGAACCCCACCCCCCCAAATCACTCTAAAAAGGCCAAATTCTCCAAGCTGCTGTTTGGTGCAGTTCCCTCCCTGCTATTTCGGGCCCTCTTGTCCACTTCGTCAAACTCCAACTGTACGGCCCGCAGCCGGTAGTAACCCCACACCCACCCAGTGCCTCTCACCTTTTGGGCCAACCTCTATCAAGGAGTTTGGTTGCAGAGCCAACACTGTAAATAGAGGTGAGCCCAACTATATCTAGTTGGTATCTCTCTACCTTCATGCACCACCTTCGCATGTAGAAACTTCACCCAAGCTATCAGTAGATACATCAACGAGTACAGTAAATGGTCTGGAAGTCATTAGGTGAGCCAGGACGACATTGACAAGTAGAGCATTTTTAAGAAACTGTAGACTACATGTTTTTTTTTGGGCCAGACGTCAACTGGAAAAGAGGTTTCGCCACAGCAGCGTTGTTGAGGAGGAATCTCAAAAATGATTGGACCTTTATGTTTAGGGGTCTGATCATCGGGTAACATTAAATCTGCTTTTGTCACATTAGAAATGTCCTCAGCTTTGCAACACCAGGACTATCGTACTATCAATGACGTGACCAAGGAAGTTGACTGAGCGGTGAAGTAGGTAACATTTCTTAAGTTCTGACTGGCCAAGAAAAATCTATTAGGTGTGCATGGGATTGTTCAAGCTATTCCCACTCTGGGAGTAGTCCACTCTGCATGTATTGCAGATGACTCTAGAGCGGAAGCATGCCCTGAACATGCAGGCAGGAGAAAATGGGATGTTTTCCGTGTTCAGCTGCAGATCAATCAGATATCATCTCAAATTTGATTAAGGCACTGGGATCTATCGAAATGACTGTTGAGATGAGCAAGGCAGAGGCCTCCATCTCCTGCATCATTCCCAGCATTGCAGTGCTGAAGATGCTGCTTCAGGCAGAGGGTTCCCCTTCGAAGTCCTACATCATCAGATATGTCCTACATCATTAAATATAAGTGTCCTACATAATGAAAGTGTCTTCCATCAACAAATATAAGTGTCTTACGTCTTACATCTTCAAATATAAGTGTCCCCATCATCAAATATGTCCTACATCATGAAATACATGTCCTACGTCATCAAATATACGCGAATAATACAGTAGCATTAAATCAGTGTTCATTGGGACCAACCACAGAGATGCAGCCGGGGGGCTTCCTTGTACACTGACATTGTTTATGTAATGTTTATCTATTTATGTACATTTGCAAAGTTTTGTTTGCTCATATCTGCTGATAAGCGTTGATGTTAAGTGGATAAAGACTTTAATTTACTTGTAATTCATCTGTGCATCAGTTGTCCTCAGTTTATCTCTGGACGTATATTTATTTAATAACTTTTTTTTATTTAAAATGACATGCAGTGCAGGAAATAATGCAGGAACAATAACAATGTTAAATGTTCAAGTTCAGCAACTTTATGGCTCATTTATTAGTATTCATTTTATAGAAATTAAATTGATGTATTATATCAGATGCAAAAAAAAATAAACATGATATGAAAACATGATATCAACCCTGCTGGCCATCAACCACCCTTATCTGTCCATTGAACATCACATAGGTCTATTAGTTGACAACGGCTCTCAATAACCACATACAGAGAGCTCCCATAAATGGCTATCAAATGCATAATTAGTCAACTCAAGACCTCAGAACTTAATCTCCTAAATCCGGCATGAATGAGGGAACAGGCCACTCCTGGCCACGACGCTGCTCGTCAGTCAACTGTCCAGTTACTTTTGAGCTTTGTAAGGCATATGTAAAACAGGTGGCTGTTATTTCTAAACGATTAATGCAATATTTTTGCCGAACCCCTTGAAATAAAGTGGAAAGTCAACACTTCAGTCACATCATGATTCAGTACAAATCCATAGTTTCAAAAATACATCAATTTTTTTTTTTTTCTTGTCCAATTAATTATTTAGCTATGTTTCTTAACAGGGCACTTTGGATCTCATAACTAGATTTAAAACTGGTATATTAGTGCAGATTTATGGCTCTCATTTTCTTATGCTGCACTAAAGTGTACTGGGCTTGTATGGCACATTCATTTAATGTCCTTGGATTGTAAAAGGTGATGTGGTAAAGTAGCTCTATACAGCTCCAGCCCCGTAGTCCTGTGTGTTGAAACGCACTTGATCCTAGGCATGGCTTAAAACCCGAAATCTTGAGCCAAATCAAGTGTGTTCAAGCAGAAAACACAGCTGGAATATATTAAAACAATAATAAACAAATAATAATAATGATGATAATATTAATAATGCACAATACACTGGATATTGTTTCAAGAAATGCACACTGCTTGATGTAGTAAGAAGGCCTAAAAGAAAGGAAATTCAATGTCATGTGACTTCTGTATGTCTGATACCTATGCCTGACACGTGTGTGCCTCCCATATCAGTCCATGGAACGTTTCCGAGCACTGCTTCAGTCAGTGTGTGCGGTGATGTATTGCTGATGGTGCTTTGGATGGAACTGCACTATTCTACTCGGAGCACACCTGAATTCTGGACGAGTTGTTCCTGAATATTTGACCTGATAAAATAATTCTGAGCGCCTTTCTAAACCACTTATAGAAGAAGGCGTATATAATAGGATTGCATGCAGAATTTGACAAAGCAACCCAACACAGCATATCATAGAGCTGCGGCGGACCAATCACCCCGAAAAAAGCCACAACCAGATTGTAGATAGAAAACGGGGCCCAAAATGACAGAAACCCTCCCATCACGATGGCTAACGTCTTAGTGGCCTTTCTCTCTCCCTTACTAATAGAGGGCTGCCCTCTGGATTTACTCACTTGAGAGACCGCGTTGTGGACGGATCGTGACTGCTTCTGTGCTACGAGATAGATTTTCAGATAGATGCTCAGCATGACAACAGTAGGGACGTACAAAGAGAACACAGACACTGATAAACTCGTTACGGGCCCTATTATCACCACACAGGCTCCTTCACATATGACACCACTGTATGCTTCTATGCCTAGAACATTTACATTTGGGTATACGATTCCCACAGCAGCTGCAACAGTCCAGCAGACAGTGATCATGTACAGAGTTGTGAGAGGGGTCATCTTACTGTGGTACAGCAGAGGGTGACATACTGCATAATATCGCTCCACTGAGATAAACATCAGGTTTAGAATAGACGCCGTGCACAGCATCACGGCAAGGCTGCTGTGTATATTGCAGAACAAGCTCCCAAAATACCAGCAACTCTCCACAGAGCGTGTCATGCTAGGAGGCATCACAGCCCCTCCTACGAGCAGGTCGGCCACAGCCAGAGAGAGGGTGAGGTAGTTGGTTGGTGTGTGCAGCTGCTTGAAGTGAGTTATGGCTGTGATCACCAGAAGGTTCCCGAATAGTGTAAGCAGTATAATGAGACCAATAGCAACATATACGATAACTCGCCCAGACAGTGGATAGTTGACCTTCGGACAGGAGTTAGGATGATGTTCATAACACAGAGAGATGTTTCTTATGGTCCCATTTTGGCTCATGCTCATGTCCATTATGCTCTTTTTTCCCTTTGTCTGTAAACAGATATGCCTTTAAGCAGTATACAGGAAATGCTTTCATTAAAATCAGTTCCTTAAGGCATTGATTAATTACACATAGCTGAACAGGATATATAGGTGTATATAGGCATATAGGAATCAAATGACCATTCAAGAAGTATTTCCTGACACATTACAACAGTAAGAAGTGTATCATGCATGAGTACACCGTGAATTCTATGCAACCCTGCTATAATTCAGAATGTGTTTAATGTCCACAGTACCCAGCCTTACCTATGCTGGCGTAGGGGGGCAGAGCCAGCGCCGATCAAAGAGTAGCATTTATTTATAGGCTGACAGTCCGGCATCAGGGACACCCTTCTGCTGAATCACTCCTGCTTCCTGATCCCTTGATAGTCTATGCAATATGCATGAGCCCAGAAAATAACTGAGGGATGTGTAAGCATTATAATATCATTGCACTAGAAAGAGCAAGAAGACATTTCCTGATTAAACCCATGAAGTATTTCAGTAACAGTGACCACACTGTGTGACAAAGTATGTGGACACTTGGTCATCACACTGAGCTAGATGGACAACCTATTCCAAAACCATCAGCGTTAATACTGAGGGGCCTCCTCTTATATAACAGGCACCCCAACACCATCAGCGTTAATACTGAGCGGCCTCCTCTTATATAACAGGCGCCCCAACACCATCAGCGTTAATACTGAGCGGCCTCCTCTTATATAACAGGCGCCCCAACACCATCAGCGGTAACACCGAGCGGCCTCCTCTTATATAACAGGCGCCCCAACACCATCAGCGGTAATACTGAGCGGCCTCCTCTTATATAACAGGCGCCCCAACACCATCAGCGGTAACACCGAGCGCCCTCCTCTTATATAACAGGCACCCCAACACCATCAGCATTAATACTGAGTGGCCTCCTCTTATAACAGGCACCCCAACACCATCAGCGTTAATACTGAGGGTCCTCCTCTTATAACAGGCACCCCAATACCATCAGCGTTAATACTGAGCGCCCTCCTCTTATATAACAGGCACCCCAACACCATCAGCGTTAATACTGAGCACCCTCCTCTTATATAACAGGCACCCCAACACCATCAGCGTTAATACTGAGCGCCCTCCTCCTCATCACGTCGCCTGGAACCTTTTTGCAAGATCGGTGGTAGTCTGTGCCCATTTCGTCAGAATAGACTTTGTGAGGTCACGAACTGATGTTGGATAAGGCCTACTTTATCACTGACATCCCAATTCAACCTAAATGTGTTCAGCTCATCAAACCATGTCTCTGTTCCACACACTGTGTGCGCAGGGGCACAGTCATGCTGGAACAGGACAGGGCCTCCCTCAGACTGTTGCCACAGATCATATTATTGTTAATAACTTGTTTCTGTGAATTTGTTACCAATGGGTGTGGCTGAAACACCTGAGCTCAGTCCACCTAACGGCTCTGGCCCTCCATGTTTAGCTCCTCATTCCCCCACAGGGACCAAAGGCCATACTGCTAGGGATTCCTGACTCTCTGACCCGGCTCTGCTGGTAGCCACTGTGACCAGCTTCACTTGTTCCATGTCCAAGCCCAGCGTTTCCTTCTTTAGGTCGAATATGACCCCGTCCACTCCAAAGAAGTCTATTGTAGTGTATACATTATCGGGCCTCCTCCACCGTTGCCATGTTTGTTGTTGTCAGACTCTAAACTGCTCTTTAGTGGATGTACTGCTTAGCATCCATGCCGTATGTGGGCAGTGACTGTTACAAGACGTCCTCAGCTTGTATGTATAGGGGGTATAAATGAGCCTCTATTATTCAGAAGTGACGCTTTAAGCTTAATATCGACTCATTACCTGAACAAGTGATTAGAAGACCACGAAGATCAGATACCGAATGTTGTTATCTCTGGTTTCCCGAAGACTCTGGAGTTAGAGATGGAGTATGACCCCCTATAATCCTATCAAGTCCCTTATTTTCGCCAAGTTACGGTGCTCAAACTTTTAAACGTGCTGGTTCTCTGGATCTTCGCCATGAGCGACCGTCTCGGCAAGGCTGCCTAGGGTCGGATACAAATTACTGAGATTCCAGAGTCGGTATCTGTGGTTCCCTAATAACTGACTAATACTGCTGGGCTGAAATAAGAGGTTGGATCGTTCCTAGGTACCACAGTCCGTATGTGGTGTTTACTTTGTGCTGAGTTAAAACAGTAGATTGACCGGAGTGATTTTGTATGGGGGGGGGGCGGCAGACCCAGGTGACCCTCATATTTTGTTTCATAGCTAATTGCCAGGGTAGATTATCATGGGGTCAGCAAAGAGGAGTGTTCAGTGTTGAGGGTGTTCCTGATACAAGATTGAGCCCTATAAATAGAAGATGCTCTGTCCTCAGTACTGGCTTTGCCCCTGTGTACAAGCAGAGGTAAGGCTGGGAAAGAAAGTGAGTGTGACTGAAACTGATGATACAAAATTATGAATGTGTCTATTTCTAATAATCTCATGGTATGAATTAACTTTTAAGTGACATAATTTCTATATTTTAAAATTGTGTAAAATGTAAAACTGACATTTGGTGTAAAGTTATTTGGTGTAAAGTTATTTGGTGTAAAGTTTTCTTTAACTGGTTTGAATATTGAATTCCATTACAGGTAAGGAAGTAAAATATGATGAACATGAGCATAAGCCAAAATGGAAGCACTGGTCTGTGTTATGAGCATCATCCTAACTCCTGTCCGAAGCTCATCTATCCGCTGGCTGTGAGAGTTGCTAAATATGGTGCTATTGGCATCATGGTGCTGCTTACACTATTCGGGAACCTTCTGGTGATCACAGCCATAACTCACTTCAAGCAGCTGCACACACCAACCAACTACCTCACTCTCTCTCTGGCTGTAGCCGACCTGCTGGTAGGAGGGGTGGTGATGCCTCCTAGCATGATACGCTCTGTGGAGACCTGCTGGTATATGGGGACTTTATTCTGTATAATACACGCCAGCCTGGATATTATGTTGTGCACGGCGTCTGTTTTAAACCTGATGTTTATCTCTGTTGAGCGGTATTATGCAGTATGTCACCCCCTGCTGTACCACAGTAAGATGACTCCTCTCACTACTCTGATCATGATCGCTGTCTGCTGGAGTGTTGCTGCTGCTATGGGAGTTGTATACGCAGTGTTTAATATTCTTGGCACAGACGTGTATGGAGATGTTTTATGTGAGGGGGGCTGCGCAGTGGTTCTAGAACCGGTAACAAGTTTCTCATTTTTCATGTTCTCTTTGTACATCCCCACTGCTGTCATGCTGAGTATCTATCTGAAGATCTATCTTGTAGCACAGAAACAGTCACGGTTGGTCCTCCAAACTGTGTCCCAGGTGAACTCATCAGAAGGGCAACCCACTGTCAGTAAAGCCGAGAGAAAAGCCACTAAGACATTAGCCACTGTGATGGGGGGGTTTCTGTCCTGTTGGGCACCGCTGTACATCTACAGTCTCACTGTGGGGTTTTCTGGTTATACTGGTCCACCACAGCTGTTTGATACCCTTGGTTGGATTGGATATTCAAATTCAGCCTGTAATCCTATCATATATGCCTTCTTCTACAGGTGGTTTAGGAAGGCCCTCAGAGTGATCTTATTAGGTCAGATATTTAGAACCAGCTCCTCGAGAATGAAGCTGTATTGAGGGTTGAATAAAGCCCAGTCCTGAAAATCCACTGAGTCGATGATCATTTCCAGTGTAGCGCTGCTGTGTACAGAGAGTCTCTGTCCCCTGGGTTGAGGAAGTCGCAGGCATGCTTATCTTTCTGGCAGTCAGTCTTTGTTTAGGAAGCGCTGTCAGGCTGTCAAGATGGGAGCAACGTTTGTACCGTATATCGTTATGTCATATTTAAGTAAGTGAGTTGACTGTCCTCTTGAGAACACGTCCATTATTTAAAGATATGTGTTTGTTATACTGGTGTAAGTGTGTGTATTCTAATTCTTTTTGAATTCTATATTAGAATTCAGTGATTTTTTTTATGTATCAGGGTGTTGCAGTTTGTACACTCAAATTTCTCAAATTTTTTGAAAATTAAAGTTAATTTATTATTTTGAAAAACAATATTACATATACATACACAGTGCATATGCATATGTAGTAGA
This sequence comes from Semaprochilodus insignis, assembly GCA_034552555.1. Classification (NCBI taxonomy): domain Eukaryota; kingdom Metazoa; phylum Chordata; class Actinopteri; order Characiformes; family Prochilodontidae; genus Semaprochilodus; species Semaprochilodus insignis. The sequence continues at coordinate 36,516,666 of CM067477.1, forward strand.
TATACATAACTAGGTTACTGTATTTTCAGTGAATTGTCTATTCTGCTCAGGCACAATAGGATCAACCCTCTGGCACAATAAAAAAATAAAGATGACAAAGAGTAGAAAAGAGAAAGAATAGAGTGCAACATAAGTTGAAAGTCTAGACTAAACAAGTGCCTGAGTGTCAAAGCACTTTATGTCCAAAGAGGTTGTTTGATTTTTCCTGTCCAGAAATTAGATATTTTCACCGAAAGTAAGTTTTGAATGTAAATAAACGAAGACTTTTATTTTGAAAAATGTATGTCAGTAAATGACTCAGTGCTCCATATTAATATCATGTAAGATATCATATATACTTTATGAATTTTCATTTAAACATTCATGAATACATTATGAAATGCTTATGTGTTATGTGGACACCCAACCGGTTTGGCTCCAGGCCTGCAGGTCACCTGCACTGACATGTTGTGTGTCCTGCACTCGCCCTGACACACTAGATTCAGTTCCAGAAGAAATTCACCATTAAGACCTGGGTGGACTGTAGGCGTTGAGCTAAAGTTGTGTCCTGTCCCTGGAACCTGGAGTTCAGTTACCCAGGAGTCCTGTTTGCTTTGCTCTCACTAGTGGAAAATATGCCATCATTGCTAGCCATTCAAGAGTGTCTGTTGGGTCACCCAGCATTCAAACGTTATGTGAAGCGGGCTGAGAAGATGATTTGCCACGTTTCTTGAAGGGTGAGCCAGAAAGCAGGAGAGATTTGAAGAGACAGTCGTGGATGAGAAAGTAAATCCATAAACGATCAATTACAAATACACTCATCATTAAAAGAACAGCTGCACCCAGAAGGAGGTGTGGGATTGCAGGTGTGTTGGGAAGGAAGATAAAGGTTACCAGGATCAATAACTGATGATAAATTTAGACTGATATGATCAATATTTATTGAGCTACACATACAGAAGTCTGTCTCTCAGTATGGCGTCGGGCCGCCGTGTTTGCTAACCCAACACGCCAGACGTCTCGGCATGGAGCTGTAGAGGTTCCTAATGGTGTCCTGTGATAATCCATCCCATGCAGCTTGAACATCCTCACACAGTTCCTGCAGATGGTGCGGTAGGGGTGGAGGTGGAGTGACACCAGGCCTTCTGGACGTGTGACGCGTGACAACAAACCGTTCATCTTGGCGCTGACCACAGTGCCTCCACACACGGATTCGTTGGTCGTCTCCACCAAGACAAAAGCGGGACCCATCACTGAAGATGACCTGCTGCCATTCTGAGTCACTCCATGACAGTCTGGCATGACACCATTGCAGTCTTTGGTGACGGTGACGTGGTGTTAAGGACAGTCGTGGTAACGGTCTGCGTGCATGTAGTCCTGCGTGGTGCAGCCGTCTGCCAATGGTGCTGCACTAACAGGATGACTTATGATTCAGCTATTTGTGCAGCTATTCTTTTGAAAATTAGTGTATTCTAGCCCATGTTGTGTCATGGACGTCAGACTTGTTATTACAGATGACATTTTGTCAGTTATGACATCACATAAAAGATCCTGCTGGGCATACGTGGACCCTCTGACTCTCAAATTGTTTTTTCCAAGGTGTGTTTACATTTCATGAGGTTTCGTTATTAAATAAGCGGTTGATTTAACAGGGCTGGACTCCACTTAAGAAACACAGTTATTTGTATTTCATGGTTATGTTTCATTAGAACATGTGATTCATGTTAAAAAGTGCCGTGTGCTGTTTGTGCTTATGACAACACATGAAATCAAGGGTTATTATTAGAATCGAGGGATCTGTGCAGAGCAGTGATGCAGCGGGAGGGTGTTGTTCTGCAGCTCTGACTGACTATAAAAGAGAGCTGCTCTGTCTTATGTGGGCGTCTGAGCCTTGTACGCATGCAGAGGTAAGGTCAGAGTGGGGAAGTGTTGTGGCTGAAACTTCAGTCAATCAAATGCCATGTGAACTCCTTTTACTCTAGCACTGTTTACAGCAGGGAAGGCAGATGTTTCACATGTATGTACATATGGTTCAGAATGTGTGTTATGGATTCTGCATTGCTCATCTGATCATTATAAGTCTTAAATAACGGAATATGCCGATAAGCATTCTTGCCTTAGATATGATTTTCAGTCAAGATAGTAATAGCTCTTTTTGATGTCCTTACAGCAACAGCAAATGAAGTCTCAGTTTTCATCTCGGAAGTGATGGACTTGCACCAAGGGAGCTTAGGAAACACCTCTCTGTGTTATGAGCATCATCCTAACTCCTGTCCGAAGCTCATCTATCCGCTGGCTGTTAGAGTTATCATATATGCTGTGATTAGTCTCATCCTACTGCTTACACTATTCGGGAACCTTCTGGTGATCATAGCCATAACCCACTTCAAGCAGCTGCACACACCAACCAACTACCTCACCCTCTCTCTGGCTGTAGCCGACCTGCTGGTAGGAGGGGTGGTGATGCCCCCTAGCATGATACGCTCTGTGGAGACCTGTTGGTATTTGGGGATCACCTTCTGTAAAATCCACAGCAGCCTTGACATCACCCTGTGCACCGTATCTCTTCTGAATCTCGTGTTTATATCTGTTGACCGATACTATGCTGTATGTCACCCCCTGCTGTACCGCTGTAAGATAACCCCTGGCGCTGCTCTGGTCATGATTGTCGTTTGCTGGAGTTGTTCTGCTGCTCCAGCCCTGGTGATGATGTTTCCACTTCTCAGTAGTGAAGGAAACTCTCGCCAGGATAAAGCGGTCTGCAAAGGACTCTGTATGATCTCGCTAGACCCCATGGCGAGCCTCACCAGTTCACTGTTCTTTTTTTACACCCCTGCTATCATCATGCTGTGCATATATCTGAAGATATATGTTGTCGCACAGAGGCAGTCACGGTTAATCCACAACGACACACAAGGAAGGAAATCACACAAGCAGAATGCAAGCGCCGGCAGGTCCGAGGGAAAGGCCACTAAGACGTTGGCAGTGGTGATGGGGGTTTTCCTGCTGTTCTACGCCCCCATTCTCTTCTACAGCATTGTTATTCCTGTTTCGGGTTATATCGGCCCCCCTGAATTGTTTGAACTGCTGAGCTGGATTGGTTATTCTAATTCGGCATGTAATCCTATTGTATATGCGTTCTTCTACCGGTGGTTCAGACAGGCCCTCAAAATAATTGTATTTGGTAAAATATTTAGGCAAAACTCTTCAAGAATAGAGTTGTCTGCAGAATAGATTGCTTCAGAGTAGATACATGCATCACAGGCATTCAACTGCACTATCCAACTGGTTAATCCTTCTCATTGCGTCTTTGCATTTTGACTCCATTTAATTTAGCTAATCTAAAAGTAAGTGGTTTGATCTGATACACAGATACACATTTACATTTACATTTACGGCATTTAGCAGACGCTCTTATCCAGAGCGACTTACAACTGTGTTTAGTGTTCCGTTGGATAATATTCCAGCTAGTACAGGAAGTTTAGAGCCTAAAACTCACCCTGAGCTCAGACACTGCCCGAACAGGGGGCCAGTGCTGATACCTAGATAGATCAATACACACATATAGAGCAAAAAGAGCACTACCTGGCAACCCCAGCCCAGTGCTCACACCTATAGAAAAGAAAAGGTCATTATAAGGTCATTATAAGTGCAACACAACACAAGTACATACACAACTAACACCTCTACTAGTGCTCACTCACTTAAGTGCATTATGAAGAGATGGGTCTTTAGTCTGCGTTTGAAGACCGCGAGAGACTCTGCTGTTCGGACGCCCAGTGGGAGTTCATTCCACCATCTGGGCTCCAGGACAGAGAAGAGTCTGGACGCTTGTCTTCCATGAGACTTCAGGGATGGCGGTTCGAGTCTAGCTGTACTTGAAGCGCGAAGGGCTCGAGGTACAGATCGACTCTTCACCATTGCCATAAGGTAGGGAGGGGCTGGTCTGTTCTTGGCTTTGTAGGCGACCGTCAGAGTTTTGAATCTGATGCGGGCAGCTACAGGAAGCCAGTGAAGGGAGCGCAGCAGTGGAGTCACATGGGTGAACTTCGGAAGATTGAAAATGAGTCGAGCTGCTGCGTTCTGGATCAGTTGCAGGGGCCTGATGGCCCGTAGAGGAAGACCAGCCAGGAGCGAGTTGCAGTAGTCTAGCCTTGAGATGACCAGAGACTGGACCAGCAGCTGGGTGGCCTCCTGGGTGAGGAAGGGTCGAATCCTCCGGATGTTGTAGAGGAGGAATCTGCATGACCGAGTCAGGTTCACTATATGAGCCGAGAACGATAACTGGTCATCCAGAATCACTCCAAGACTTCTTGCATCCTCAGTCGGGGTGATCAAGGAGTATAAACAGTAGTGTCTATATCCACCAGGCACAGGACGGCAGACTTTGTGCATGAGGTAGTGCAGTTTACAAGCATCAATATACTGTCATTCACTGTGTGTAGTGCAATATAACGTAATATACTGGGTACAGAATTAGTGATCTGAGTAAAGTCATTCACAGTAGTTTATGTAATATGGTTAATTGTGGAGACACTCAATAACCAGGGGTCATCATGTCTACAGCACAAATATAGCCATTTTATTTATTATCCAGAACCACCAGTGAACCTACACAGGTCTTCTGGGTTTATATGCAGTACTTATAATTCCTTTTTTGGGGACTGTTTTGCCCTGTAACCCAGTTCATGTGTCCCTCCGCCATGCACAGACTGAAATAAATGGACTAACAAAACAGTTTAGGGTAGAACATTGTCCCAGAACTATAGAGACACAGCGTCTCAGACATCAGGCAGCGTGTTCAGAACCATTTCATGTAGTAACTTCCTGTGAGGGAGCTTTTAGAGGGCGACATCTGGTTCCATTCACCACCACTGTAAACAGTTCTAGCATAGCAAGTCGCTCTAAATGACTTTGTTTACATTACAATCATTTAATTAGGCAAGACATGTTGAACACTGATGGATGTAACCTGGGATTTTAAGTCTGCCAGCTGCATCCAAGACATTAACACACGAAATGAGGTTGCTTGTTCTGCACTGGCTTGCACAGGAAGAAAGGCAAAAGGCGCAGCACGTGAGCACAGCAGTGATGAAGCTTAGGGGCTTTGTGTTGGCCAACTAGTCTTGTACACTTGAGGTCATAGCAGCTCTGCCCAAACGTCACTAAGCCCACTGAGGCCTACATATCATGCATGCTCTGTAGGGCATGTAGTAGATTCTCATAGAGATGACATATGTAGGATTTATGTACTTGCTTCCTGTCTGCCAGTGAAATGCTCCTTCCTGTCTGCTTATCTTTTTCTGTCCAGACTAGAATCAGTCTGGTATGATGGGGTCCATGGTCTGATTATGTAGCTGTCTCTTGTTTCTCCTCATAAGGAGCTTTATACCTTTGTATTGCTTTAGAGTGTTCACCTGCCCAAAGCTGCATAAGTTAAATAAAACCAGCTGCTCAAAATAGGAGTCGTTTCTTTCTCTGACCAGTGTAGCATCACCACCTGCAAGACCTCCTGCTTCCATCTGGTGCTGGAAATGAATCACTCTTCTACAGCTAAAGCTCGCAATATGTGATTGACCCATCACGGTGTGGCTTCATGGTTTTCCAGATTAACCTGGTGAACTGAAAGGACAGGTACTGGAGGCTCACTGCTCTGCATGGTTACGTGTTTCTTCTGTTCCCAACGTAATGAATTAAACTGATCAGCTCTTTAACAACCCCTCACTTAGCTGAAGTGGATCTGTTAAAGCAGGGGATACGCTACACAGTGACGGACATTGGGCCTCAGGGGCCAGGAACCACTTCTGTAGATTACATAGCATATGCTTTATTCCAGGTGTGGCAAAACTGGACAGCCTGGTGTACTGGGGTCAAGCAAGCATCTGATATGTCTTTCAGCATGTTATAACCTCCTTGTATCTGCACTCAGTGTCCATCTTATCAGCTCCACTGACCATATAGGACACTCTGTAGTTGTACAGGTCCAGACTGTAGTCCATCTGTTTCTCTGTATACTTTATTACCCTGTTCTTCAATGGTCAGGACCCCCACAGGACCAGCACAGAGCAGGTATGATGTGGGTGGTGGATCATTCTCAGCACTGCAGTGACACCGACGTGGTGGTGGTGTGTTAGTGTGCGCTGTGCTGGTGTGAGTGGATCAGACACAGCAGTGCTGCTGGATACCTCAGTGTCACTGCTGGACTGAGAATCGTCCACCAACCACAACCATCCAGCCAGTAGCGTCCTGTGGTCAGCGTCTTGTGACCACTGCTGAAGGACTAGCGGATGACCAACACTGCACTGTCCAGCAGCAGAACCAGAGCTGGTGGCTCACATGAGGTCTCTTTCACCCAGTGGTTGTGACCAGAAAGCCTGGGAGTTACTGCTGCTCCCTACTGATCCTATTCCTCTTTTCCATAACCTGGAAATTGGTTTCATTCTGGCTGTCCAAATTCCGGAGGATATGAGAGAAGCTGCTCCGAACACCTGCCGAAGGGGGTGGAGGATACGTGAGTGTGTGAGTGACCCACTCAGAAACGAGGGACAAACACAGAGCAATCCAGCTGTACTTTAAAGGAGCAGTGTGTATCCTCTAGTGGTGAGGTTGCAGATTGCAACCACCTGAACCTCAGGACCTGGATGGAGTTCATCATAGTTGAGTGACAGATAGACCGTTTTGAGCCTTCTTTCTCCATGGTTAGCACAGTGATGGCTCAATAACACTCGTTTAATCACTGTAGAAATTGAACATCTTTAAATAGATTTTAGTTATTGTGTGGAAGACCTAACACACTAGCATTTCCAGAAGAAGGCTTACTCAAACCAAACCTTTTGTTGCCATTAAAGCATCTTAATGGTGAATGAGCGGTCAGCCAACACTGGGTTAGCAAGCTAGCATCAGGCCCCTTGAATTGCTGCCCCCCCCCCCCGTACCTTCTAGGAATCTATGGTGGCTGTCTAGTTTGGTGCTGTTGCCTGTCCTGATTTCAGGCCTAATTTCACTACTTTCCCTGATAAGTGAATTTAAAGCCTGGTAGTTTTAATGTTGGCAGTATTTCAGTTTAAGGAGATTTAAATGATTAAAATATCCTACCTGGAATTTTATATACAGAGCTACTGATAAATAGGGGCTATTGTTGAACAGTTCTAACAGGATTCTTGTTTCTGCATCTTCCAGTCTGAGCTATTGCTCCACTGAATTCAAACTGCTACTTCAACATAAACATGAAAGTCCCTCTTTATGCCCGTGTGTGATTTGTCCGTTCTGGGCTACTGTAGAAACATGGCGGTGGCAGTCTCTGTTGGAAAATGAGTTGCTTCCATGTCGATATAAAGGCTCATTCCAAGCTGACGAACAGTAACAGTCATTCTAAGCAACAGGTCATTAACACGATAGTGTAATGAGGGGGTTAAAACAGGTTGGCTTCTTCTGAGGCGTTTCAATACTCACAATCCAAACCACAGGCCAGGGGTCAAAACGCAGACAGGCAACAACAGTGCACTAATGTCCTCGGGTGCAAGGGCGGCTGCACCAACATCTTTGGGTGCAGGCCTGCTGTGATGTCCTCAGGTGCAGGGGGCCAGTCCCAATGTCCTGCACACCAGGTGGCGCTGTGGTACCTGGCAACGTCCTATGGGAGCTATGGGACCTGGTGACACTCCCCAGTACACTGCGGTCCAGACTGGTCACCCACAGGAAACATTTGGAGCATTTTGATGGACAAAATAGGATAAAGGAGATTCCGAACTGTTGAGCAGCTGGAATCAGATATCAAGCAAGCCTGGAAAGCATTTCAGAACTTTCAGAACTACAGCAATCGTCTTCTCTGAGTGCTTTTTTAAGGAGAGCTGATCAACACAGATGAACAGCAGCACCCTATGCCAACTTTCCTGAAACATGTTGCTGGAATCAAATTAAAATGGGAATATTGCTCCTCTTCCCAGTCTATGTGGAAACTTCATCTTGGGCTTCATGTTGAGTATGGTGGTTTCCCCAGAAGACGAAGAAGACTAGAATCGCAGGACTTCAAGTGTAGGTGTTGTGTTTATGCAAAGACACCTTTTGTTGCCCACTGGGAAGGTAACAAGGGAGTTCAGGTGGACTGATCTAAAGGCTGCTGCTGCTGCTATTGGCTAAGCTCAACTATAAAACAGGGTGCTCCTGCCCTCAGCCTGGCTCAGCTACATGCTACAAGAGGAGGTATGATGCTCGGCTGATACTTGGGCCTGTTTTCCCTTTGTAGATGGGCTATTTGACTAGACTGTGAAGCAAATAGAACTGCTGGATGTGTGAAATTGTGTATTGCTGTATTGTCAGTTTTGATGCACTAGATAAACTGATGTCTTCTAGAGAGCTGGCATGAATATGGCAGTTACGATGTTTGGCAGTAATGTGATGTGTTCGGTGCCTTGTGCTGAAATGATAATAACAGTGTGTCCATATAACCCTTCATTCACTTGTCTCAGAACAGGACACGCAGTGTGCGCACGCTGTAGATGGACAACTTTAACCACAATGGGATTTTGGAGAAGCCTCCGCTTTGTTTTGATTCCCTTAACGGTTCATGCCTGAAGCTGATTTATCCTCTGGAAGTCCGTGTTCTGCTCTATATCCTCTTCAGTGTCTCGTCTCTCCTAACAGTGCTCGGAAACCTGCTGGTGATCATAACCGTCATTCACTTCAAGCAGCTGCACACGCCGACTAACTACCTCATTCTCTCTCTGGCTGTAGCCGACCTGCTGGTAGGAGGGGTGGTGATGCCTCCTAGCATGCTGCGCTCTGTGGAGACCTGCTGGTATTTGGGGAGCACCTTCTGTAAGATACACAGCAGCCTCGATGTCACGGTGTGCACTGCATCCATTCTAAACCTGTGTATCATCTCTCTGGATCGATACTACGCTGTTTGCCACCCTCTGCTGTACCACAGCAAAATGACTCCCAGTACCACTCTGTTCATGATCGCGGCTTGTTGGAGCCTTTCTGTGGTGGTGGGGTTTGGAATGATATTCCTAGAGCTGAATATCCTGGGTAGTGAAGATTTCTACTACAGTAGCGTCGCCTGTGAGGGCGCCTGTATGGTCTATCAGACTAAAGTGGGTGGGGTTGTGTTTTCAATGCTTTCCTTTTACTTCCCCGCTGTGATCATCCTCAGTGTGTATGTGAAAATCCTGCACACCGCGCAACGGCAGGCGCGTGCAATCCACAGTACCAACGCTCACATGAAGACAGCGGAGGAGAAAGCCAACCTGAGCAAATCGGAGAGGAAGGCCACAAAGACGTTAGCCGTCATCATGGGGGTCTTTCTGTCATTCTGGGTCCCGTTCTTCCTTTGTAACTCCGTTGACCCCTTCACTGGGTACTCTGTGCCGCCATTGCTGTTCGACGTGTTCTTGTGGATCGGGTACTTCAATTCAACATGTAATCCTATCGTATACGCCTTCTTCTACAGCTGGTTCAGGCATGCCTTCAGGGTTATTCTCTCTGGGGGGATATTTCAGACCAATTCATCGCGTACCAAACTGTTTTAAAGCCACAGGTGACTGACGGACTGGTTTTAGGCCTGTAACTGCACTAAAATATACCAGTATGTATATTAATCTGTATGTTTTTAGTATGTGGGGGATGTAATTTAATTTTAAATTGTCATTTCATTTTCAATCCTGATTATTGTGATTATATGCCCTCCAAAAACCAGGAGGATGGCATAAACAACGGCTTATATAGTTGTTAGATACATACATAGTGTGTATAAATAAATGGACTCTGCTTTAAATGTAAACTTGTGTTCATAAATCAAAAGCAGGTTCTAAATATTGACTAGGCATTGCCTAGTCTGTTACCACAATGTACGGTTTTGTATTCAGGTCTTCTAGAATATAGAATGTTCTCCACTACAGTGAACCCGAACACGCATTATACTGTATATAATCAAGCACTTAAATGGAAGTACTGAAAGGCAACATTAGCACATGGGTATATGTTAAGGTGGAGCAATACAATTCAAATCCAATTAAAGCATGTGGAAATCTTAGGTGCGTAGTCCTTTGCAGTGCTAAACCACAAAACTGAACACCAGAATAGCTTAGTTCATCCAATGTACAGGTTTATGTAAAAGGAATATAAAGTTACAGATGTACACATTTCCATATACACATAATGGATAAGCAAGAAATTGATCCATATGTGCAGGTATAGATATGCTAAATGCTAAGCACAGAGTAATTATGGGTGCAGATGTGGTGTGGACAGTCCATGGAGATCATCATGGTGATGATTATGGTGAGGTGAGTAGTGACAGTTCCATTGCCCGATACATAAGCACTACTGGCTGTTCAGCCGGGGAATAACCTAAAGTCCCTAAAGACCCTCGTAAGTAACATACGCAGCTGCACCTTCTGATGCTGTTTTGTACTGGAACAGCTTGCTCTGGCATGATAACGGTTAGAGTAATATGGGCACAGTTGACCTCATATCATATAAAAACCCCAGAAAACCTCAGTTGGTGCTGAGTGTTCTCCATATGGGGCACAGAAAAAGGTGGTGCCTCCAGAGATACCAAGTTCCAAACACATACACTCATCATTAAAGAGCTTGTGATTTCAGGCTCATTTCTCTTACTCGCTTACTCTGCTTACTTCCTGCTATGACTATATGATAATATGTCAGTTTAATATGTGGGCTGTTCACTGGACCTTGCTGCAAATAAGATCTTATTCCCATTTATATACATACATATGTATATATACACAGACAGGTGAGAAATGAAAGGATAAACCTCAATAAATGCGTGGAGAGACATAACCAATACAGAAACTCCCTCAGAAATATAATAGAAATATTCTATTAATATCCTGCCGTGCTCTGCAGCCTGTAGAAAAATGCAGAGCAGAACTAGTTGACCTCATTATTGGACCAAGATGGCCAGAAGACTGCCATGAGTGTCATTAACGGTGGGTTCGTTATTGCATCAGTTACAGAGACTGGCTAGTGACTAGAGTTGGCTAGTGTTTAACTAGGTGCAGTGGAGTCTCATCTTCAGTGACTGTGATGCTTGTGCATTAGTGCAGTAAAGCAGCTGTTCCTCAACGTCTGTCCACAGCTGCACCCAGAAGGAGGTGTGGGATTGCAGGTTGCAGTGTTGGGAAGGAAGATAAAGGTTACCAGGAACAATAAATGATGATAAATTTAGACTGTTATGATCAATATTTACTGAGCTACATATACAGAAGTAGTGTCTCTCAGTATGGCGTCGGGCCGCCAGACGTCTCGGCATGGAGCTGTAGAGGTTCCTAATGGTGTCCTGCGATAATCCATCCCATGTAGCTTGAATAATTTTTTACCCAGGTGGAGTGACACCAGGCCTTCTGGACGCATAACAGCAAAAGGTTCATCTTGGTGCTGACCACGGTGCCTCCACTCACGGATTCGTTGGTCGTCTCCACCAAGACAAAAGCGGGACTCGTCCCTGAAGATGACCCGCTGCCATTCTGAGTCACTCCATGACAGTGTGGCGCGACATCATTGCCGTCTTTGGTGACGTTGATGTTGTGTCAATGGCAGTTGTCATAATGGTCTCAGTGCATGTAATCACTGCTCGCTAAATGTCTGCAATCATGGCTGTTGGGTCAGTCAGGTACAGTGATAAGGCCCATCCTTGCTTATGTCACATGCACAGTTGAGTGTGAAACTTGAGTCATTAGCATGTCTCACCATGTCAAACCTACCCACCAAGTTTCATTCCTGTGGGTTGATTTCTTGTGGGTGCAGATACGTGTGCAGTGATCTGTTTGATGATGAGTGTATGTAGAGAAGGATATTACAGCACGGCTGCAGTGCTTAAACCCCTCTTTACAAAGGCCAAAGGCCAGCTAAGAGGTCATTTGAGGATATGGCCGTAAGTGTCATCCTTCATTTGTGGGTCACTGAATGGCCATAAGTCATATCGTCGCTGTCCAATGAAAAACATGTATCTCCATTTTTGTCCATTTTTACTTTTATGCATAATTTGACCACAGCAGCTGCTGTTATGATAAATGGACCAACAGAAATGGCCCAAAAGTGCTTGGAAAGATGTCTGGTTCCATTGACTTCCATTAAAGTTAAATGAGGTTTTGTCCAAAAGTTGCCATTTTGGAGAAACTTGTTTTTCTTTGGACAGTGACGATATGCTTTGGCCGTCACAGACACCAGATCTCAACCGAGTGGGGAATTCTGGGCCGACAGTGGTCTCCACCACCATCATCAAAATACGAGCTGATACAAGATCTTTTGATCTTGAGACTGCTGTTCAAACCCTCCAGTACAATTTCAGGAACTGTATCCATGTCAAGGTACACTGAAGCTATTTTGGTGACCAGTGGTGGCCCAGCACCTTACTAAGACACTTCGGACTGGTATTTTCTTTCATTTGTTATCTATGTGCAGCGCTGACACGGAAGGAGATGTGAAAAACATTGCATGTATGAGCAAATGATCTTTATTGAACAGGCATGTACACAGCGAGTGTTTACAAAGATTAGAAAGGCCCAGCCCTGCGCTACCCACGGACCCACCAACACGAGCCGGGGGATCTTCCTGGTTGGCTTCTGTTTCTCTGGCAACTCAGTTTTGCAGCACTGACTAGCACAGTGTCCCCTCTTCCTGCACGGCCAGCACACCTGTTGCTCTGCTTCTAAATAAGACCTAAAGATAACCTTACTACTGTTTCCTGTTGCAATGCAAAGTTTGACCAGAAATATAATTTAATAATAATTATTATTTATAAACATCCCTTTTATTGAAGTGGTCAGTGTGACTCACAACCTAATATTTGCACTGCAACTGGAGAGGCCTTCAGCAACAACATGAGGGGATGGCTTGAGTTGGTGTGTCTGGGTTCTGCCTGCCTCTCACTTCCCACTTCAGACACTCGTCTGCTTGCTTATTCCAATGCAGTATTGATTCAGCAAAGCTGAACTGCTTTTCTTTTCTCTTGTCTGTCTTTGATCTCATTGCCAATGCTGCCCACAAACTCACTCTTGTTGACAGTACCATGAAATAAGAACGAGGAAAGTCCCAGACTTGTTGAGCTGGAGAAACAGCAGACATCAGAACATTACAGCTGCATGAAAACACAACACCACATAATCCACCCATAATGTTTTCACTGTGCAGTTTGATTTGAATCTGGGTAATTTAACACCCCAAATTGTTGGTGTATCTATTAGGCCGTAATGCTACGTATGCACTGCATGTTATAATAATGTACTGCGGTACGACTTGACGCTAATCTAATCTGCTGTAGGTAAATTTATGCATCAGATTTTCTTTAAATGATCAAACTGTGACATTCTAAATGTGATTCTGAATCTTTAGATCATCACCGATAAACCTCCTTGCTCTGCTGTAAGGCAGTGGCACTTTGTGGCTCTGTCTTGTCTTTGTTGAACTCTAGAAAATTGTAAGATGTCCATTGACTGATTTTGTCTAAGCACTGGGCTGATCTATCGACAGGGTTGATGTTATCAGGGGATAAAGATCAAAAGAGATAAAGATATATAAACGTGTATGGTCAAGTAAGAGTGATAGTACATGCTGTATTCCCACGCGATGGTACCAAACAGGAGCGTATATAAGCAGAACAGCAGAGGACCCAGTACTGACCCTTGTGGGACACCGTCTTATCAAAATAAATAAATCCAGTTTAATAAAGCCAATAAAATCTCCGGGCTGTTAATTAAGGCAACACGACTGACGGTCTGAAAAGCTGCATGTAAGCCTGAACGAATTAAAAGAGATTGTTTATTCATGTCACTATTGATCAAATCATTTCAAGTCATTTCCGGCTTTTACCAGTGCCGTGTCAGTACTGTGGTTCGCTCTGGAGCCAGACTGGGACACAGCAAACAGTTTATGTTGTGACAGATGGTTTAGAAACCGCCTCGTCTGTGTCCTAAATGTGCTTAATGCATTTAAGAGTATATCCTGTCACTGAGTCTGAGCCCTATTACACATATTAGGGGGTGGAGGAAATTAAAGCACTCTCCTTAAATAAACAAGGAGGCCTGCCCGCCGTCTAACGTTTCCTTGTTTGTGCTCGCCTGGCAGTCGGTCAGTGTGTGATTGCTTAGCACTACATGCAGTATAAATGTTTATATATGCTTTCATATAAGATCATCCAGGTGAGGCCTGCCATGTGATCAGTAATGAGTTATTATCAAGGGACGTGGAGACTGGGATGGTTTGCACAGAGCATGTGGTAGGCATGCGCAATCTCTGTGCACCACTGGCCATAAGCAGAAGGGGCTCTGAGATGCTTTATGCACTGTGTGTAATTCAACCTGGAGGATTAGTTGACATAAGGTAGTCTACTAAACTAAAGACCAACCAGATGAGTGAAGGACCTTCTCCTGGTCTACAGTCACATGTAAATAATGCAGGGGATACATAGTACTTTGGTACACACACACACACACAAGCATAAACAATTATTAACACAGAGGTTCAACAATAATCTGCATTAAATTAGGACTAAAACCGCTTCAACAGATTGTTCACCAGAGCCTTAGTGATTTCCCTGAACCAGCTGTAAAAAAAGGCATATATTAAGGGATTGAACATGGAGTTCAGGTAAGCAAACCACATCAGCACCTCATACAAAAGCGAGGGTATGGAATGGTGCACTAAAGGGTCTATGATATTGCACATGAAAAACGGAGTCCAGCAAAAAAGGAAGTTTCCGATGACTATAGCCAGCGTCTTCGTGGCTTTAAGGTCCTTAACAGCTGAGGGTGCACTGGCCTTGGGGTTATGGGTGTAGCTGTGAATGACCCTGGCATGTCTTCGTGCCACAAAAAAAATCCTACTGTAAACGCTGACTATTACGGACACGGGAATGAAGTAGAAAACGATGGAGTACTCCACCCCGATTTCTTTGGCGTGCAGAGCGAAACATCCCCCAGCACAGGCCTTGTGCAAACTGTCTTTGCTTTTAACCTCTGGGTCTGAAAGTGTGATGGCAAAGCCAAAAACTGAGGACATGAACCAGCTGGACACTATCATGGCAAAGCAGAGCCTGTTGGACACTCGGTTCTGGTACTGCATTGGATGGCACACGGCCAGGTAGCGGTCGATGGAGATGAACGTGAGGTGCCACACTGTGGTATTGCACAGGATGATGTCAGCGATGGAGTGGAAGTCACAGAAGACTTCTCCGAAGTACCAGCACGTCTCCAGAGAGCGCACCATGCTGGGAGGCAACACGAGCCCGCCCAGGAGGAGTCCGGCCACGGACAGGGAGAGGATGAGGTAGTTAGTGGCCGTCCGCAGGTGCTGGGAGAACACGATGATGCAGATGACCAGCAGGTTTCCACTCACTATCAGGAGAACCATCACAGCAAAGAGGAGGTACAGGGGAGCACGGAAGGCTAAGGAGTAGACCACCCGTGGGCACGAGTCGTTCAAGGACTCAAAGCACAGGGTCACCGCCTCAACCAGTCTTGGAAGGCTGGAGTTCATTTTGACAGCCATGAGCCTAAAGATGTAGAGGAGACAGCACCATGTTGGTGTAAATTAACCGGTTCAGATGTGAATTAAACACGGTGGACATTGGATATACATTACACATCATAGTCACACAATCAAACAACAGAATCACCTGAGCATCTCACCAGTTTAAGGGCCCTGATCGACCAAAACATGGGTCATGATAGATCTGAGCACAATTTTTGCTTTCACCAATGAAGTGTATATTGTCAAGACACCTGACAAGCATTTGTAGATAGAACATCACCTGGAGAAAAAGGACAACCAATATTACCACACAGAAAGGGGTCCAGTGGTTGGCCTTGGACTGTTCCATATTGCTTTGACCCATTTGCCACTCCAGTAAAGACAGATTTGAAAACATACATCCATCACTTGAGTTATATGCGATATTAGCCCTTGAAAATAAGGCATCAGCGACAACAAAGACCCTGAAACAATGAAGCGGCTGTCTTCAGCAGTGTCCCTCCTGAACTTACCTGAGAATGGCTTGGTGCGTTCTGACCTAACACTGGTCTAAAACATACATATATATGTAAATAACAGAGCAATATGGCTAAGACCATAGTGACTGTAAACCAACCAAACTGACATGTCTTCTCTCATGTGGCCAGAAAGGCTCTGGATTGGTCTGCACGCGAGACCCCCAGGAAAAGAGTGCAAACACGTGTTTATGAGAATTAACGCATGCTCATTTATGGACTACACATTTGGCCCCACTACGAAAGTTGTTAGCGCACGCTGTTATCTGTTGTGGGCCATAGCTGAACACTGGTCAAGCTTCCTCGTAGGCTTCTGGTGCGTCCTAGCAGTCCTATTCATTTGGTCTTAGAAAGGACCTTTAATGAAACATAGCCTTCTCTACTACATAAAGGCCTCCATGCCCTATATACTGGTTCCTGCTCTACCTGAGGGACGGTAGCTGTCCATTTGAACAAATCCAAGAGCAAATATCCACACTCAAACGCGGCAGGTTGCTGCAGCAGCAGCAGTGTGTTTGAATCATGTGGTTTAGCGATGGGCGGCTAAAATAGATAAAGATAAGAGTGTGGTTTTTCCGTCAGCCTGTTTACCTTTTCCCCCAGATTTGCTTTAAAGCACTGATTCACACGGCAGGTTAAAAAGAAACGGGACGCAACGTGTAATCACCAGCGTGTAATCTGCTCTGGAATAATTGAGTTCTGCATTTGGTCCTACAATGCGAAATGCAGCCTGATGAATCTGGACCTTTGTGTCAGTATCTGGCCATTTGAGTGTCAACATTAAACATCTGTGCCTCATTGTACGCGCGCATGTTTGCGAAGCTTGTGATTCTGTATTGGCTATGTTCCCAGAGCAGTGGCCCGCACAGATGATAGCTGGGCTGCATGGAGGTGTTTGGACGAATCAGATTCACTCAGACTGTACACAAGCCGCACGTTATAAGGAAGAAGGAACCCCGGATTTTTCTGTCTGACGCATGATGATCTGCACGTATACAAACGTGATGCGGGGGGAAACGATGAGGGAAGGAATTGATGGACTTAGTTTTTTTATAGTGATGCTTGACTGATGCTCTCACAGCCAGTCAGTATCAGATTCGGTCGGGGCGAGAGAGGGACATGAGAGCGGGCACGCAACTGACTGCGCAGTTGTTTATTTTAAGTGTATATATATATGTATACTTATAAAAAAGGCTTCATGCTCTTCAGCGATTCCTATGAAGGCCCTCTTGAACCCTAGACAACAGTTCTGTCCTCTTGGGAAAAGGTATTTTTGGACATAACCCTTTTATGGAAGGACTCTCAACTCCAATGCATTCCCAGGAGAAATTCGTGCATTCTCTTGTAGCTGAAAAGAGGACCTTCAGACAAACTGGGTCCAGTTCAGACAAACTAGGTCCAGTTCATGGGACCTCTCAAGCTTGAAGGCTGGTGTATAAACACACACTGAAGGTAAGTCCTCCTGTCTCTGAATACTATCTATTAATGTGCATGGTGCAGACATGGTTCGGTGGATGACCTGCTGTTTCCCGTTCGTCAGGACAGACCAAAATGGACTACCTAAACCTCTCGGATCTCAGTGTGCATGCACCCACAGACGCAGCCTTCTGCTACGACTCCATCAACGGATCCTGCCGGAAAATCCTGAGAACTCCTGATGTCCAGATTTTCATGTTCATCACAATGGCCATTACCATCTTGGTGACCGTCACAGGGAATCTTCTTGTCATACTTTCCATAGCGCACTTCAAGCAGCTCCACACGCCAACCAACCTCCTCATCCTTTCCCTGGCCCTGTGCGACTTCCTGCTGGGCATTTTCGTCATGCCTCTAAGCGCCGTGCGTTCCGTGTATGGCTGCTGGTACCTAGCGGACATCATGTGCAAGCTGCACACGGGCATGGACATCATGCTGAGCACGGCCTCCATCTTTCACCTCATGTGCGTGTCGGCCGAGCGCTTTTGCGCTGTGTGCAGCCCGCTGACGTACCGCTCGCGCGTTCGCTCCGCCACCGTCTTGTGCATGGTCTCCGCCAGCTGGTTCGTCTCTGCTGTGTTTGCCTACACCATAGTCTTCAGCGAGCTCAACCTCAAAGGTGACGAGGCCTTCTACAACTCCCATGTGCGCTGCGTGGGCGGCTGCCACGTGTTCTTCAGCCGCGGTTCGGCCGTGGTCACCTCCATGGTCTCCTTCTTCATCCCGGGCTTGATCATGTTTGGCATCTACTCCAGAATCTATATCGTTGCTAGAGGGCAGGCAAGGTCCATTGACTTCTTGACCAATCAGCTGAGGATGGCCAGCGACAGGCCGGGGGAGTTCAGGTATCGCACGCGGAAGGGTACAATGACTCTCGCTGTGGTGGTTGGAGTTTTCCTAATCTGCTGGACCCCCTTTTTCCTCTGCAATATCATAGACCCTTTTATTGGCTTCAGTATACCACCAGCGCTAATCGATGCCCTGGTTTGGTTCGGATATTTGAACTCCACTCTGAATCCCTTTATTTATGCGTTTCTGTACCCTTGGTTCAGAAAAGCTTTGAGGATCATCATAAGTGGGGAGGTGTTCAACAGAAATAGCTGCAGAATACAGCTGTACTCATGAACAGTGGAGAGCTGCAAAGCAGCCTTCAGTACGTGTGTTGTTTTCTGGACAAGCCTGGGGTCAACTGGAACGAACATCAAGGCTACCATACTACGGACCATATAGGACACTCTGTAGTTGTACAGTTCCAGACTGTAGTCCATCTGTTTCTCTGTATGCTGTATTACCCTGTTCTTCAATGGTCAGGACCCCCACAGGACCACCACAGAGCAGGTATGATGTGGGTGGTGGATCATTCTCGGCACTGCAGTTACACTGACGTGGTGGTGGTGTGTTAGTGTGTGTTGTGCTGGTGTGAGTGGATAAGAAAATTGTCCACCAACCGACACTATCCAGCCAACAGCGTCCTGTGGGGCAGCGTCCTGTGGGCAGGGTCCTGTGGGTAGCGTCCTGTGGGCAGCGTCCTGTGCCCACTGATGAAGGACTAGAGGATGACCAACACTGCACTGTGCAGCAGCAGATGAGCTATCGTCTCTGACTGGACATCTACAAGGTGGACCAGCAAGGTAGGAGTGTCTAATAGAGTGGACAGTGAGTGGACACAGTGTTTAAACACTCCAGCAGCACTGCTGTGTCTGATCCACTCACACCAGCACCACACACACTAACACACCACCGCCACGTCAGTGTAACTGCAGTGCTGAGAATGACCCACCACCCACATCATACCTGCTCTGTGGTGGTCCTGTGGGGGTCCTGACCATTGAAGAACAGGGTAATACAGTTTACAGAGAAACAGATGGACTACAGTCTGGACCTGTACAACTACAGAGTGTCCTGTATGGTCAGTGGAGCTGATAAGATGGACACTGAGTGCAGATACAAGGAGGTGGACCTCATGAAGTGGATGTGTAAAGACCTAGTGATGCTCAGAACAAGGCATGTAGGCTTATGGCATAGATACAGGCAGCTTTTATATGTGTCAGCCTATATACTGTGTATTTCTGTAACAGCTAATCCCAGAGGACCAACATGTCTTTCCTAAGACTGTCACAAAGAAATAAAGCAGATCTCATCTCAGCTCAGGCAATGAATTTCTACCCTGAAACTTCTGCATGTTCTTTTGTTAAGCCCAAATGGAGATCTTTATTCCCCTGCAGGGGAAATGGCAACACCTTTGGATTAGACGCTGTATGAATGTAGCTTCAATTTGATCACCATGCAACTCAATGCAAGTCAAATTAGGAAAACCAATTTACTGATCGGACGGGAACACTGTTTACAGGCCTCCTCAAATACAACAGGTCTACACAATAGCGACACAACCCAGGATCAGTTTTGAGGTGGCTGTAAAAAACAGGATGGAGAAAGAAACCTGAGTGAGCCTTTTGTGAGTCAAGAGTGCCACCTAGTGGCCAAAAAGAGGAAGAACTATTTAGAGAGAGCAAATAGGTGAAGAGCAGGGGCTGTTTGCTTCACTCCAGAGCCCACTCACTTCTTCAGTTCTGTTAGCACTAGTGACGGTGTGAAGGTTCTAGTTATCAGAAGCCACTTTTATCTGAATACGTTCTTTTGCCAGCTGTTGTTTTCACCCCTTTGCAGCTCCAGTGTATTACTATTACCACTGTTTTTATTATAGTGTAATAACAGTCTATAATTAGCAATTTATCATAGCCATTATACCCAGTAAACAAGGAGGCCTTTCTGGAAAATCCCACTGTCACCAACATACACTCGTTCAATCTGAGAATAAAACATCCACAACCCAGCTTCAAAACAAATAAACAACCCAATATAAACAGATGAAGTAGGTCACATGACTGTGTCCAACACTGGAGGCTGTATTAAGCTGATTCTGTTATGATCACTACCATTTAACAGACTCTAAAGTGTTATGCTGGAAGCGTCCATAAGTCTCATGTATGGTTTTGGTACATAGAGGCCTGAAGTTTCTACTCTTAAGACATAGCACACATGAAGCCTGTCTTTAGGGAGACCTTAACACTGTAGATTCAGATGGACAGAACTAGATGAGACTATGAAGACGGTACATTATTATGCAGTGTCTTCGACACCTCTGATTAGTCTCATAGTCATCTCGGGAGAGGTGATAAAGCGAGAGATGTTAATCGGTCTCATAGGCAGTAAACCATGCATTGTTGTTTAATTGCATGCCATGAAATCGCAGACTGTCACTCAGTTCCTAAATTGGACAACATGGCTTTAAACCCTAGACAGCCAAAGTCCTAATCCCTGAGCCAGTTATCAGGGTCGGAATCTGGTTTATTAACCAAGTATGTTGGCACACACAGAGAATTCGGTTTGGGCAGTTTGGCCAGTATACACATAACTAATTGACAGTCCACAATATACATAATGACTCCACATATACACAATACATACAGACATTTACAATACACAATCTATTCAGTATACATAATATACAAGCAATAAACAAACTATATATGGAGAAACAATATACAGTTTATACATTATATAAATACACAATATACAGCAGTAGTGTTGAGGAAGAGGCAGTAGTGTTGAGGTAGTGCAACAGTGTTAGTGTACATGAATGGGGAAGAGACTGTGGTGTATAATCTGGCATGTGAGTGAAACCGGTGAACACTATGGAGGAACAGGAGTAACTATGGTCCAGCAGATGATGTGACTGGTCAGCTGTTTATGAAGGTGATGGTCTGAGGAAAGAAGCTGTTTCTGTGCCTGGCTGTCTTGGGGTACAGGGTCCTGTAGCACCTGCCAGAGGGGAGGAGTGAGATAGACCTGTTATGATTTTCCCTGCCTGTTTCCTGTTTTCCTGGAAGTCCTGCAAGGTGGGAAGCGGAGGAGGTCCAAACCAGATTGTGATGGATGTATACAGGACTGATTCAATGACTGCAGTGTAGAACTGCAGTCAGTTCTGTCTGTGCCTTAGATGTACTGTGTTTTTAGGAACTCAGCACAGCAGTAGCAAGTACTGACATCGCAGCTCAAATGATGCAAAAGGTAAGAATGAGGCGGGCCTACAGACCACATTCCTATAACCCTTAATTTGATGAAAGATGTCAGTAAATGCATTAAACCTCACATTTGACACTTTTTGAATTAGCTATTATGCTAGCTAGCAAACATTCTTCGCAAGTACAGACTAACCAACCTTTTCAAGTTGTCTGACCTTTTAATTTCAGGAGGCCATCACATTTAGGGCTTCGGTTCTGACCTTCAGAGCCCGCTATTTGAAGTCATATCTAGCCTGATGGACACAGCCAATAGCGAGACTGAAATGCTGTCCTAAAGACTTGTGGCTTGATTTGGAGCCTAATGAAACGGCTTGTGAACACCCCTGTCCCCCAACATTCCATGCACTTTTCTGCAAACTGCTAAAAGTCTTTTCACCCGTTTGATGGCCTGCTTTGGTTGCTTCTCTGGGCCTCGCGACCTTTCGTTGGATCTCTTGGGCATTAAATAGTATGGCAATAACACACAGCTGGCTAAGACTCATTTGAGCATCCAGCTGCCCAGTTACCTAGACACCCTGGATAATATAATTCACTTTGCACTGACACTTTTAAAATGGGAGAAAGCTTCCCATAATGCCAAAGCAGCATTGGGACGCTTGCAAACGCCACAGCAAATCACTGTGTCTGGAGTTTCTGTCACGATCAGTAGACATTCAGCATCTGTGAATAGCATTTAATTACAAAGGTATCGCTGGCTGGCACTACAAGGCCATCATTTTCCTCACATGGAACTCAATGTTCCAGCCTTCATAGAGCAAATAACCCGAGCAGCTGCATGGAGCAATGGTTTTAATAGGTGCATACTGCATTAAAGCAGATGCATTCATTAAAATCAGTATTTGCCAACAAATAGAGGTAGGAACATCTTCAATCCAATTTCCTGGCTCATATTCTGTCTCTTGTTTTATGCTAGTGTTGAGGATGGGTTCTGAAAACAAAATAAAAGCCCTGAAAACTGATTACTGGTGTAGTCCTACTGATACAGGCTTGAAAGGGACCCTGCCTATAATTTCATGCATTTTTATTTCATGCCATCTGATAGCAGTGAGGCCTTTCTAGACGAGTCATGGTGGTAAAAATACACTGCATCTGTTCTGCTAAAAGTGTTTATGATGGCGAATCTCAATCCAGCCACAAAAGTCAAAATAAGTCCCTTTACCCACACAGAACACACTGAATTACTGTCCATTTGCTGGATATAACACATGGAATGTGGCCTGTGTAGATGTTGCGGAACATTACTTTGCCTCCAACCATGCATGAAGATTTATTGGTCAGTATTTTTGGCTGGCATGCTGAGCTGAGCTGCCTCAGTGCCCTGCTGGCACCGTTAGGAAAGGAACCAGTTCTGTGTATCCCCTCATGACAAGGTAAGATATTTCAATGGGCCATAAAACTCATGTTTCTTAAAGATGCCAATAGTTCTAACTTTTAAATAGGCCTTGAAACACACAGCCAGCTGAGCTATTAATATTTCCCATGGCTGATTTCCCAAGCAAAATGTCCGGGAATGTTGGTAGATCGTGGGAAGCAGTAAGTCAGAGATAATGAATATGTCACTGTGAGATTACCTAACAGTACTTAGGTTAAACACAGAGCTCTGTTGGTGGGATGAGTTGCTTGCCTGAGAGGTGCCTGTTCTGCACCTCTGCTCCGTCTGCACCGGGTGTGACAGTGTTGAGTCATCTGCGAAGCTTTGTTCCCCTCTGGTGGTGTAAGATGAGAAGGAGCATCTCTTCATTCAGTGTTTCATTTACATTAATGGCATTTAGCGGAGCTCTTATACAGAGCGACCTACAACCGTGCTTAGAGTTCAGTGGGAGAATGTCATCTAGCTAGTACAAGAAGGTTAGAGTCTCCTTGAGCTCAGACGCTGCCCAAACAAGGGCCAGTGCTGATACCTAGAAAGAAGAATACAGTGTTAAATACAGCAGAAGAGCACTACCTGGCAACCCCAACCCAGCGCTGATACCTAGAGAGACGAAATGTTAAGCTCAGTATAAGTACCAAAACAAAGTATTTCAGTATACACATCTACTAGTGCTCACTCACTGAAGTGCTTTACAAAGAGACGGGTCTCCAGCCTGCGTTTGAAGACTGCAAGAGAGTCAGCTGTTCGGACAGCCGGTGGAAGCTCATTCCACCGTCTGGGAGCCAGGACAGAGAAGAGTCTAGACGCTTGTCTTCCATGCATGTTGAAGGATGGCGGGTCAAGCTTGAGGTCAAAGGCTTGAGGTACAGACTGACTCTTGACCATTGCCATATGGTAGGGAGGGGCTGGTCCATTCTTGGCTTTGTAGGCGAGCATGAGGGCTTTACGTCTGATGTGGCCAGCTACAGGAAGCCAGTGCAGGGAGCACATATGCGTGACAGGTCATAGAGTACACAGAGATGTTTCTGTGCTCTGTAACACATATAGGCTTATTAATGTATATGAACATTACAATGAGACTACCCTCGGTGTTGAATGGTTTAAAGTATGTGTATTAATGGTTATTGATTAAATGAGCACCCTGTCACAGCAGGTATGGTACATCAATAAAAAGGGTGACTGGTGAATAGGAGTACCTGATGCTACCAGAGAAGTCAAAGCCAGATCGCTCTAGACGAATGTGGGCTCACTATTTGGCAATGATTTTGTCTTCCTCCATCATTTGTGAGTACTGGAGCCTGTTTTTGCCCAGTTTGCCTGATTCGTCATGATGTTTTGATGCTTTTGGCCAAGTCTGGTGTTACTGATGTCTCTAGTGATTGGCCAGTGAAGCTCCGTTTGTTGTGGAGTGCATTGTTACAGAAGACTTTGCTTTCCCATAGAATTTGCAGGCATGGGAGAATTCATGGCTCAACAAAAACAAAGAATGGAGGAAATGATCTGTCTCGTGCAGGAGGTCTTGCTCCGCTGTGCACTTCCACTCCTGGAGCATCAAGTGCAAACCTCTCCAGAAGCCCTAGCTGTATCTGTGGCTGAGGCCACATCTACCCCTGCACTTTGTCCTGTGAATACTGCCATGCCAGGGATCTCTAAAGAGATCCTAACTTGTTCACTTACTTGGGGAGAAACAGAAGCTGAGACCAAGTAAGCTAACTGGTTTTACTGAAACCTGTAGCTTCAGAGCCAGAACCCATGGAATTGGGATGAGCTCAGCTGACAGGAGAGGAGCAGCAAAGCAGAGCCTCTACTGCGATCATATACATAACCCTGTATCTGCCTCCTCCCAGGTGCAGGCGGGCTTCCTTCCTGTTTTTGTTTAGGCCCTGTTAGACTCTAAGCACTGTGGAGGTGGGGGTGAAGGGTATGGCGCGAAGGAACATTTGTGGGTGCCATCTGGAGACATACTGGACCCATCCCATGGACAATCGGTGCTGTCCTGCTTCCCGACCCAGGGGTGATCACAGTGCAGGTTGTCTTTGGCGTCTGGGGCTGCATGTCAGGGACGGAGGGTTTATGTCACATCTGCTGCCACCAGAATACTGAGCCTCTGGCTGGCACCTGTTTTCATCCAAACGCCCTTTGGCAGAGTATTGAGGGGCGACTCCCGCTCTTTGTGAAGTCTAAGCCTTGTGTTCCTGTTATGACTTTCTTATGTTTGTAAGTTCTGGATCCTGTGTTTGGATTGTTTGCCTGATTCTTTATGATGTTCTTTTAGTTTAGACCTGAATGGTATTACTAATGTCTTTACTGATTGACCAATAAACACTTGATTCCAAACCTCTGTTGTGGCATTGATCATTACTGATGAAGCTATGCTTGTACAACTGTAAAATGTCCCATTCCAGATTTTAATCCATTATCAAAAACTTCCCAATAGCTAAAAGAATGATGATTAGCAATGCTTAGAACACAGTCAGCAGATGCTGTGGGTCTGTACTTCCCTTCCCTGTTGATGGGATACAATCTTCCTATACTCATTAGACCCATTGGCCTTACAGCTTCAGTGCTAAACTACAGAGACAAACCTGTCTTGGCTAATCTACTACTTTGGGTCAGGGAGCTGATATACAATGTCAGATGAGCCTCAATTCAAGGTCATGGTCAGTTTAGGCCTGAGCCTACACACCACCATCTTTGGTTGGGCTGTTTGTTTCAGGTTGCTCCCTCGTTGCTGTATCACTAATCATCAGTGAAATGTCTGGTAAACAGGCTGATGCAATATTGTACCCAATTAAACGAGTCTGTGGTTTCAGATGGACAGAATTAGATGAAGGTGTGAAGCATTAGGCTGTTGTCTTGTACACCTTTGATTAGTCTGATACCTGAGAGAGGAGCTCCATCATTAAAGGTGAGAGGTGATAAATGGTCTCGAAGGCTGTATCTTAGATTCCTACAAAGATAAACATTACATCAGCGCTAGTATGATGCAATACAGCCTTCAACCTTCAGTCTCTACTGTCAATCATAAAGAGCTAAGTTCACCTTTTTATCTCTGTATATCAAAATTGGTCCCCGTAACTATTAATGTATATGGCTATTCGAGGTCTTCTAGGTCCAGCTGTAACCTCTGGATCAGGACCCGGATAAAGATACCATCATATTCAGGTCTACTGATCTTTCTGACTGGCTGCTTTTACATATGACAGCAGAATATCTGGGATTTCCCATTCAAAATTCATCCACAGCCTGAATTAGAAACAAAATGAGAGAGAATTCTGTCTATAGTTCGGCAGCGTTCCCCCTAAATCTGTATACCTTACATGCATCATCCTCACTGCCCTCAAGGCCAGCATCACAAGTTTAAGCGTGAGGAACCTGAACGTGGATTGTCTGTAAAGCAGTACAAAAGTATCACCTACACAAAGATGATCGGTACAGCCAGTTCCAGAGGAGGGAATAATGTCTAGGTGGATTGTGAACAAAAGAGGCCACAGAATTGAGCCTTGTGGAACACCTTGTAAAAATAATAGAGATTTTACATTTCCAACAGCCACACACTGTGTGCAGTGTACATTATACTAAAGTCACAGTTCAAGAAAACCCTTCTGGAGTGAACTCCATGATAGAAGTGTGTGTACACTCCAAGAACACCACTCAGAAGTCTCTATGTTGTTGGAAAAGCAAACACCACTGGTGTACCGGTTAGGAGCCTAAGTTCGGAGTGACCATATGTTGCATATTATGTCTTAATGTTCACTGACCCTGATAACAGAAATGTAAACTGCTTAATGTACACCAATCAGCCATGACATTAAACCCACCTCCTCATATCTACACTCATTTTCCATTTTATCAGCTCCACTGACCATAGAGGACACTCTGTAGTTGTACAGGTCCAGACTGTAGTCCATCTGTTTCTCTGTATACTGTATTACCCTGTTCTTCAATGGTCAGGACCCCCACAGGACCACCACAGAGCAGGTACTATGTGGGTGGTGGATCATTCTCAGCACTGCAGTGACACTGACGTGGTGGTGGTGTGTTAGTGTGTGTGGTGCTGGTGTGAGTGGATCAGACACAGCAGTGCTGCTGGAGTGTTTAAACACTGTGTCCACTCACTGTCCACTCTATTAGACACTCCTACCTTGCTGGTCCACCTTGTAGATGTACAGTCAGAGACGATAGCTCATCTATATCAAGTGTTATGGTGAATTACGGCAAGGTGTTATGAAGCCTGACACTATAGTTGATATATATAAGTTGCATACTCAAGCATTATTAAGTAGCATGCATGTCAATAATAACTACTTAAGAGACATTAAACAAGCATATGCCAAGTATAATGTATTATGTAGGCTATATAATGCCTCATTAATGCATTTATAGTGCATTATGAATACAGGATTAATAGGAAGTGATACCCACAAAGATATTTCACAGGCAAATGCCAATAGTTCTAACTACAACAAGGCCTTGAAACACAGCCAGTGCAGTTATTAATATTTCCCATGGGTCTCTCTTCCATGTCAGTAGATCATGGGAAGCAGTAAGTCAGGGATAATGAGATTAGTGCACTGTAATTATGTTAAGCACAGAGCTCTGTTGATGGGATACGCTGAAAAGAGCGCAGTGAGAAAAAGGGGTGATGTACTTCTCCCACGCTTTCATGCCTGTTCTGCACCATCGCACATTCCACACATTGAGTGTGACAGCGTTGACCTGTTTGATAATAAACAGAGTCAGTTAAGAAGCTTTGTCACCCTCTGGTGGAGTAAGACGGGAAGGAGCATCTTCTCATATTCAGATCTAAGCATATGCATGTCTGGTCATACACAGCTCTGGAACTAAATAAGAGCCCACTCCAGTTTCTTCTTAAATCAGCATCTCCACATGTACAGCAGGTTCTTAGTGAGGAACAGAAGGTTGGGTTCTAGCTTTACTGGCAGATACAGTGAACGTCTGGTTCATAAGAACAAGGTCAAGCAGCCAACACACAGGACAACACAGCTACAGACTGGCAGAGGGCCAAAACCACTCTCTACTGACCGTGATGAGCGCCACCTCATTCCAATGTCCCTTAACCACCGTAAGATGACCTCAAGTGACCTACAGAGAGACTGGCGAGCGGTGGCTGGGGTGAAATGCACAGCGAGCATGGTTCTAAAAACAGGCTTCTGGAGGGTCATTAGTGATTTTCTAAATAAACAGATCTAAATACAATATTTGATCTGGAATTTGGGAGACGTGTTTCCAGTAGTGTAGAGAATAAAACAGAACTGCTCATTTTGGTCCAACGCAAACCCAGAAACTGTACAACTAGAGGTACTGATCATTTTCAGGTGGTCTCTTCAGTTTCTCCAGAGCTGTAGGTCAGTTCTTACATTACACAATTGTGTCTGTGCTTCATAACACATAGGTTTATCAATGTATATGAATATGGGCTCACTATTAGGTAAGACGTAGGTCAAAGGTCCCTCTTTTAACCTATAACTCTTATTAACAGTATTCAAGGTCTTTATGACCTACTTAATAACAGTTTATAAATGAGTCTCATGTCGTTCATAGCCCAATTAAAAGTGTAGTCTTATTGTAAATGGGTACCATAAGCCTTTTCCTGCCTAAAACAGCCAAGTGTTCTGCCAGACTTGGATGTATAATCTTTCCAAAGCTACGTAATTTAATGATTATAGTGTTAATAGCGATGACTTCTAATTTAGCCAGTTTCCTCCCTCACCCCAAATGTAGATGATCAGCTAGATGTTATCTCTTTGTTTTATACTGGAGCCTCAATGCTAATGTCGCTAACAAGCAACAGAAGCTTATACCCCACCAATGAGCACTGTGCTAACTGCATGCCACGTTCACCACTGAAAAATAACAGGTGCTCTTTACATTGGGCCAACAGGAAATGGTCCAGAAGTGAAGACCATATTTCTGTGTGGTGAGGCTTCCACTACGCTACTGCTGTTTTCAGCCATCCACTGTACTTTTGTTGTGTATCCTTGTGGATAAGAGAGTGCCATACAGCATCAAAACCCTTATAAGAGAGTCTGTTTCTGATTACTTAACTCCACAGGCCTGAGGCAAGTGTGCACCGATTCAGGCAAGCAGATAGCATGATGCTAACAGGCAAAGACATAGACATAGTCATAGGTTAACAGCAAAGCAGAGATGCCTGGCATTACAACATAATGTGCCATGTGACTTCGATATCCACTTAATGTCAGAAATACTGTGTTTATGAGCTTCTTCCCGAGATGGACTGCCATGGAGATGGCACGCCAGCACTGAGCTGGGGCTTTTGTAGATCAGTTGTATATAATCTTCATATTTAGATTATACACTGTATTTAAGGTTGATATGCTTGTATGACTGTAAAATGTCCTATTCCAGATTTTAATCCATCATCAAAAACTTCCCAATAATGATGAACCGTAATGCTTTGAACACAGTCAGCAGATGCTGTGGGTCTGTACTTCCCTTCCCTGTTGATGGGATGTGAGCTGCCTATACTCATTAGCTACATTGGCCTTATAGCTCCAGTGCTAAACTACAGAGGGAAACCTGTCTTGGCTAATCTACTATGATTGGGTCTGGGGTCTGATATACAATGTCAGATGAGCCTCAATTCAAGGTCATGGTCAGTGTGGGCCTGAGCCTACAGGCCACCATCTTCTTAATCTGGGGAAAGTTTGGCTGGACTGTTTGTTTCAGGTTGCTCCCTCGTTGCTGTATCACTAATCATCAGTGAAATGTCTGGTAAACAGGCTGATGCAATATTGTACCCAATTAAACGAGTCTGTGGTTTCAGATGGACAGAATTAGATGAAGGTGTGAAGCATTAGGCTGTTGTCTTTTACACCTTTGATTAGTCTGATACCTGACAGAGGAGCTCCATCATTAAAGGTGAGAGGTGATAAATGGTCTCGAAGGCTGTATCTTAGATTCTTACAAAGATAAACATTACATCAGCGCTAGTATGATGCAATACAGCCTTCAACCTTCAGTCTCTACTGTCAATCATAAAGAGCTAAGTTCACCTTTTTACCTCTGTATATCAAAATTAAAGGGTTTTCATTTCACGTACGGACCCGGGAACCTGAGACAACCACAGCTGTAACCCGATGAAGGTATCTTCATATTCGAGTCTACTAATCTTCCCCAGATAGCATGTGGGTGTGCGACGCTTCCAGCAAAGATCATGGCCTACATGTCTCGAAACAGATCTGAGCTACTTCCCATGATTCCCAGTGTTGATATGAGCTACGGTTCATATAATTAATGTTTTAAATGGGGATTAACAGGATTGTGGGGATCCATAGTTATATTCTGATCTGCACTGTACCACATCTGAACCTCAAATGTTTTGGTTTATGTGGTATACTGTTTGTTTTTGTTAATTTTAGGGTAGTATTAATTAGGCCAACACAATCTGCCTAAGTACCAAGAACACTCCTACATATCGTTGCTGTCCAAAGACAAACAAGTCTCCAAAATCTCCAAAATGGTAACTTTACAGGAGAGGACAAAAACCTCACTTAGTTTTAATGTAAGTCAATGGAACCAGACGTCTTTCCAAGCGCTTTTGGGCTATTTCTGTTGGTCCATTCATCATGAAATTTCCATACAGTGTATGGAATAGTGTATACAGCTGCCATGTTCAAATGATGCATAAAAAGGATCAACAAAAACTGTGATGCATGTTTTTCTTTGGACAGTGACAATATCCTACTTTTGGATTTAATTCAGATTTGGTTCATAATCATTTGTGGTTGCTAAGAAATTGTGTTTATTGAACATCAAATAGTCAGTTAATAAAAAATCAAATATAAAAAAAATCTGTTGTGTATTGAACTTAAACGTTTGAGCCAGCCACATTACTTACTTTCAAATATCAAAGTTGTGGAAATGTAGGCTTAGTATTTGGGTCATCAGGATCATCAGGAGATCATGAGCTCAAATCCAACAAACTAGCCTCCACTCCTGGTGGAACTCTGCAACAGTGGATGTCCAACAAGGAGGTTGTCAACTGGCCTGGTTTGTATACTAGTGGTTTTGGGTGGTGGGTCAGTTCCGGCAGCGGTGGTTTAAAGATGGCTGAAATGTGGCCCTCTAATAACTAAACAGAGTGGGTTCTGGCATCTGGTCCTCTCCTGGGCCATAATTCCATGCAGTACATGGGCCGGAAGTGAATGCCAGGTTTGAGTCATGTCAAATTTAATAAATAAAATTATGGATATCCAACCAGTACTCCAAGGAAGCTTGCATTTTCAAACAGCACAGAGACATCTGAGCAACGTTCTTGAAGTGGTTCTATCACTTACTCTGTTCTGCTGACAGGTCTGACCAGGTCTGACCTGTATAGTGATCTTATACAGTGTGCCCAGTATTGGATTATTGGTCTATATTAAATCAGAATCTTTGACCATTTTAAAAAGGTGTTCCACATGGCTCAGTTCTGGGGCCTGTTTTATCTACATAGACTATATAATTTCCTTTGGACTCTTTTACAGATGCTGCACATTCTACTGTTGGATGTCTTCAGCACAGTTTTGATGAGTTGAGCTCAAGGGGCCTCATTCACCAGTATCTTCCTAAGTTCCTTAAATTGGACTGCCTTCCTTCAACTGGGCGCTGGGCATAGTCTCCAGAAACCCCCATGATCCAGGAGGATAAGCATTTGGATGATGAATGAATTAATAAATGTTCTCCATTCTGAAGAGAGGGCAAAAGCCGAATTCACCAGAAGCAGACTTTTTCCAAGCAGTTTGAGGCCATTTCTGTTCCAGGTAGTTCCCACAGATTTCCAAGAGGGTTCAAATCTGGGGATTTGAAGGTTCATCATGCCAATCAGTCACACAGTCAGGAATTACATTTACATTTAAGGCATTTGCCAGACGTTCTTATCCAGAGCAACTTACAGCCGTGCTTAGCGTTCCGTTAGATAATGTTTCCATCTAGTATAAGAAGATTAGAGTCTAGAACTCGCCCTGAGCTCAGACACTGCCCGAACAAGGGCCAGTGCTGATACCTAGAGAGAACAGTACACAGGCATATATAAAGCTTAAGTGCACTACCTGGCAACCCAACCCAGCGCTCATACCTAGAGAGGAGAACCTAGGTTATGGTCAGTGTAAGTGCAGAAACAAAGTATTTCAACATCCACATCTACTAGTGCTCACTCACTGAAGTGCTCTACACAGAGACGGGTCTTCAGCCTGCGCTTGAAGACTGCAAGAGACTCAGCTGTTCGGACCGCCAGTGGGAGTTCATTCCACCATCTGGGCTCCAGCACTGAGAAGAGTCTGGACGCTCGTCTTCCATGCGTTTTCAGGGATGGCGGGTCGAGCCGAGCTGTATTTGAAGCTCGAAGGGCTCGAGGTACAGACTGACTCTTAACCATCACCATAAGGAGGGAGGGGCGGGTCCATTCTTGGCTTTGTAGGCCTCAGAGTTTTAAATCGGATGCGGGTGCAGCTACAGGGAGCCAGTGAAGGAAGCATAGCAGTGGAGTGACGTGGGTGAACTTAGGACGATTGAAGATGAGTCGAGCTGCTGCATTCTGGACCAGTTGCAAGGGCCGGATGGCCCGTAGAAGAAGGCCAGCCAGGAGCGAGTTGCAGTAGTCTAGCCTTGAAACGACCAGAGACTGGACAAGCAGCTGAGTGGCCTCCTGAGAGAGGAAGGGTCGTATCCGTATCCGGATCCGGATGTTGTAAAGGAGGAATCTGCATGACCGAGTCAGGTTCGCTATATGAGCTGAGAACGATAACTGGCCATCCAGAATCACACCAAGGCTTCTTGCATCTTCAGTCGGGGTGACCAAGGAGTTCCCGAATGAGATGGCGAGATCATGGTGAGGACCTGTAGTGCCGGGGATGAACAGCAGCTCAGTCTTGCTGGGATTGAGTTTAAGGAGGAATGTTTTGTTCCTCAGTAAGATGACAAGCACAAGGTCACCTCCACCAAGAACCCTTGCTTGCTTGTCACATGCCATGGCCTTGAGGTGACCAAGCATGAGGCACACTGTGTTCCCTTAGTAGGTAATCACGTCAGTTACTCTTAGCAGGTGATGCGTGTGGTGAGGCCCATGACATGAATGCTCATAGGGCGTTTCATTCTTGTGGGAATCTTTGATACAGAGGAGACTGAAACAGTCCTATGGGTGAACAGTTATGACACCTATGCTGAATGAATATAAACGTGGTGGTTGATCTGAGGCGGGATCATTAAGTGGGGTCTACAGGCTTGTGTTGGCCTCCTATGTTGGTATGAACTGCATGCATTTCTATTTTGTAGAACTGCACTTTTTTGTTTATTTGTATAGCACTCCTGCGTCACCTGAGAAGCTTTTCCTTTACAGCCAGGATACATTGTTGCAGCTTGGATGGACATCAAGATACCAAATAAGACTGAGGAGAATGTGCTTCTCTGCTTCCCACACGAGCCAGACTCCTGCCTAAGAATACACCGCCTCTCTGTGGTCAAGGCCGGCATGTATGCCTTCATGCTAGCTGCTGTTCTTATGACCGTGCTCGGGAACCTGCTGGTAATCGTGTCCATTTCTCACTTCAAACATCTGCAGTCTCCAACTAACTTCATCATCCTCTCCCTGGCCTTGGTGGACTGTCTGCTGGGCTGTCTGATCATGCCCTTCAGTATGGTGCGGTCGGTGGAGGGCTGCTGGTTCCTGGGTGACGTCGTCTGTAAAGTACACTCTGGTTTAGACATGACGCTTTCTCTGGTCTCCATCATGCACCTCTGTTTGGTGTCCATTGAAAGGTACTTGGCCATCTGTGAACCGTTCACATATAAGATAATGGTGACAAACAGCAGCATGGCCGTGTGCATCAGCATCACGTGGCTGATTCCGTTCATGTACTGCTTTGGGATCGTCTTTTCCGGTGTGAATACCGTAGGTTTGGATGTGTTTCTGCTGAATCCGTGTGTTGGGAACTGTGCATTGGTTTTTAACAAACAGTGGGCTGTTCTGGCTTCATTCACCAATTTCTTCATCCCCGGCACCATCATGAGCTCTCTGTACCTCAAAGTCTTCCACGTTGCGACAAAGCAAGCTAAGGTTATATCTGACATGATGGCTGTGATAACCTCACGCGAGGTGAAGAGCCACATGGCGGAGCAGAGGGAGAGAAAGGCGGCCAAAACTCTGGCCATCGTCATGGGGGTGTTCCTGCTGTGCTGGCTGCCGTTTTTCATTGCCACTGTAACTGATCCGTTCATCCACTTCTCCACCCCTGTGGAGGTTTTTGATGCCTTGGTGTGGTTCGGCTACTTCAATTCCACCTTTAACCCTCTGATCTACGGCTTTTTCTATCCTCGCTTTCAGAGAGCTTTTAAGGCCATTGTTTCAAAGTGCGTTTGTCGTCTGTTCAGTGACCCTGTATTCTGATTCTACGGTAGGTTCTTATACCTGAACTCCTAAAACGACATAGTAAGGGAGGTATAACAGTCCTTTCTGTAACCTTGTTGCAGGTTTGTGAAATATACATATATGCACGTGTACTTACTCACTTGTTCAAATTACAATAATGCAATTTGTTTTCAGTAATGAGTTTTTTTGGTTTTGGTCATTTCTGGTTGGTCTGGTGTTACCTGTATGCTGTAAATGTGATTCAATTCATAACTGATTATGCAGTTAATTGCAGGTAAGATCCAGATCCAATAAATGGATTCTCTTTTGTGCGTTGACATCACATATCTTCTCTACTTTAAGCTGATTTAAGGTTTTGGTAAGAGTAACACTGCTATAACACTACTGCAATGTAGCAGAGCACCTAAAAACGTTATTTTAAAAAGACTTAAAAAAAAACCCCACAGAATTTAAAGTGCCAGGAAATCTAAATATAAGATTAGTTTCTAATGAAGATTGTAATGAAACTTGTTCCTCGGAGACACTATACACATTTACATAGCATGTCTAATAAATGACTGAGATATTTTACCATTTCCCAACTACAGTTCTACAGAAATGGTCTGATCTGTGTTTTTAAGCCATGTTTTATCAAATTTCTTAGATTCGTAGAGTTTTTAGAAGTTTTGTTGTTTAAACACTCCTATATATATATATATATATATATATATATATATATATATATATATATATATATAT
>CM067477.1:36571537-36589483 GCA_034552555.1 Semaprochilodus insignis
ATCATGTGTACTTAAATTCAAATATAAATTTTATAATTTGAATTCTATAATTTTAATGATAAATTGTTGTTTATCTTAATTTTTATTGTTAGTTAATTCATTTAATTGTTGGTCTTTAATTTACCTACTTGCAGAATAAAAAAAAAACATTTTTGTATTGGGAATTTTTTTCTGGGAAAGTTCTCCACAAATTCACAAGATTTCCAGGACTTTTCTACAAGGCGTTTTTCTCAGTGGTGATTATTCCGTAATTATATGGAATAAAAATAAAATGTTATTATTATTTATTGGATGTTTGCTAGTCAAGATCGACTGTGACTGGTTAATGTCTTGTCCAGCCTCCGATGCTAATCCCCTCATGGTGCTGAGATGACGTCAAACTGGAGCCGTTCCATTGGTGGAGCTTTGTGGTTTCCTTAAAAACCGGTTTGTATATAAGCCTCCATGGAGCAGGGAGGAGCGTCCATCCAGTGGACTGTCTGCTAGATGTATATGTGTGTTATTGTTCATCCTGCTAAACATATAAACACCCACTATCAGTCATTGTATATCAGTAACTGTTGGTACCTGAATTTCGCATTTCCGTGTGTGCTGTTTCCATTCCACCTGGACAGGAAGCTTTTTGATTGCACTTTGGAGAAGGACGCTCTCCGAATGGCTTGGATGGACGCCCTGTTCACCAACAAAACTGATGTGGACAGTGTGCTTCTCTGCTTCCCTCACCAGCCCGACTCCTCCTGCCCCAGAATGCATCGCTTCCTTGCGCTCAGAGTGACCATGTACGTCTGCATGCTGGTGGCCATCCTCATGACGGTCTTTGGAAACCTGCTGGTCATTATATCCATTTCCCACTTTAAGCAGCTGCATTCTCCTACTAACTTCATCATCCTCTCTCTAGCGCTGGTGGACTGTTTGTTGGGGTGTCTGGTCATGCCCTTCAGCATGGTCAGATGGGTGGAGGGCTGCTGGTTCTTGGGTGACTTTTTTTGTCAAATCCATTCCAGTCTGGACATGACTCTGAGCATTGCCTCAATT
Source organism: Semaprochilodus insignis (assembly GCA_034552555.1). NCBI lineage: Eukaryota > Metazoa > Chordata > Actinopteri > Characiformes > Prochilodontidae > Semaprochilodus > Semaprochilodus insignis. The sequence goes on from CM067477.1 coordinate 36,572,573, forward strand.
CTGCACCTGTGTTTGGTAGCCATTGACCGGTACTTGGCCATTTGTGAACCTCTGAGTTACAGAATGAAGGTGACCAATAGCACTGTGGTCGTGTGCATCTCTGTCATTTGGCTGTTCTCGTGTGTATTCAGCTTCGGGATTGTGTTTTCCAAGGTGAACCTTATGGGTCTGGATGAACAAATGCTGAACTCCTGTCTGGGAAACTGTGCTTTGATCTTTAATAAGGAATGGGGTGTGATCGCCCCGCTCCTTAACTTCTACATTCCAGGGACAATAATGAGCTGCCTCTACCTTAAAATCTTCCACGTTGCAAGAAAACAAGCCAAGGTCATATCTGATAGAACGACTGTGCTGATGTCCGGTGAGAAAAGCCAAGTGTCGGAGCAGAGGGAGAGGAAGGCGGCTAAAACTCTGGGCATAGTCATGGGGGCGTTCCTGCTGTGCTGGCTGCCGTTTTTCCTCACCACTGTGATCGACCCGTTCCTCGGCTTCTCGACTCCTCTTGATGTTTTCGACGCCCTGGTGTGGTTCGGCTACTTCAATTCCATGTTTAACCCTCTGATCTACGGCTTTTTCTATCCCCGCTTTCAGAAGGCATTTAAGATTATCATATTAAGGTATGTTTGTCGATTGGCAAGCTCCAGCAACTCGGTGCTTCAGTGATTCTACCAAAAGTGAACCTAATTGATTGACATTGAGGTTGTGCAATAATGTAAATGCTGAGTATGTCATTGTCGTTATGTTGTTACTGTCTTCGGATTTCTGCAAACTGCTAAAGTCTGGATATCCATGAGGTGCTATGACATGCAAAGGGAGTATTTACAGGAAACAGTCGGGACCACACACTGTAAGCAGTACATAGAAATCAAAACAGATCATTTACGAAGAGATACTGGTCGAGAAAACTGGGTAGGGTTGTGAGATGGTATATGTTCAACTCCACCAATCAGAAATAGGCTACGGTCCCTCTGAGCACAACCAGAGAAGACTTTGTGTGTGAATCAGTGGTGCACCATTATGTACCATTATGAGAGGTAGGTGCTCTAACTGATACGATGTACATCAGACGTTTCTCTGGTTTGATCTGATGTGTGAAGAACATCCTAGCAGGCAAACTGCCAGTCAAGCGTTTAGACACACCCAGCTAGACTGATCCAACCACGTAACAGATCCAACCAGCCAATATCCTGATATAACACATATACTCTCGAAGTATCACAAAATTTAGATTTCCGCCATATCTCCACCTCTAATAATATTTAGTTGCCCAATTTAAAAGCTCTAGTTCCCCTTTCAGTTTAGTGAATATTCATGAGGGACAGACCAATAGAATTGCTCCGAACCTGCTTAGAAATAAACCATAACCTCCATTGTAGGTTAAGAAAGCTGGTTCATCCTCCTGTAAAGGTCCATTCTGGAGGGTTTTAAGGTGGACTGTATAATTCCATGGGGGCTATTTTATAGTTTGATGTCTTCACTTTTATTCTAAAGTAAAGCTTTAAGATAAACATAAGGAGAACCTGCTATGAGGAGCCGTGTCTAAACTTTTGACTGGTAGTGTCACACACAGCGTGATGTGGCTGAGTGCACAACAGGCCTTGATGTTTCTTATATGAACCTGACTGAACTAAAATTTAACTGACAATAAAAATGTTGGCCTCATCTGCAGCTTCCACAGTGTTAGATGTGTACAATGTTTTGGGTTAGACAATTTTCCAGTTTGCTTCCAACTTTAAGGGTAAAGAAGGTCAGAAATGTCCCTCACTTACTGTTATAACCCTCCCCTGTGGCGGGGCAGGTTGTGACAACAGAACTCTACAATCTTAAAGCCTGACAATAGATATCTGTCACAGAAGCACATCGTCACTGTCCAAAGAAAAACAAGTAGCTCCAAAATGGTAACGTTACAGGAGAGGCCAAAAACCTCTGTTAACTTTAATGTACGTCAATGGAACCAGACGTCTTTCCATACAGTTTTGGCCCATTTCTGTTGGTCCATCCATCATGAGACTTTCACACAGTGTAAACAGCAGCTGCTGTGTTTAAACAACGCATAAGAGTAAAAATCAACAAATAAATGGAGATACATGTTTTTCATTGCACAATGACGATATGCAGTTATAGAGGCATTTGCAAAAAGCATTAGAACCTTTCCCCAACATGTCACTACAAATCTGATATTTCATTCACTTAAGTTTCAGGTACTAAATGGGAAAAGTACGAAGGAAACTGACTACATCATCACCGTCCAAAGAAAAACATGTATCTCCATTTTTGTTGCTGATTTTTACTTTTATTCATCATTTGAACGTAGCAGCTGCTGTTTACACTGTGTGGAAGTTTCATGATGAATGGACCAACAGAAATGGTCCAAAACTGCTTAGAAAGACGTCTGGTTCCATTGACTTACATTAAAGTTCTGATTTAACTTTAATGTAAGTCAATGGAACCAGACGTCTTGGCCTCTGTTTTTGGCCTCTCCTGTAAAGTTGGAGAGACTTGTACTTTCCTTAGACAGACTTTCCAACTAGCTACAATCCATAATTCATCCTTAAATCAACTATTTGCAGAAGAAACCAAAGACAATACTGTAGGGAATGGATTAGTACAGTTTCTGGGGAGTCTGATGGAAGCTGCACGTCCTAGTGGAGCTTCGATGCACCGAACCCATAAAGCCTGCTAGAAAAGAAAGAAGAAATTCATTTTCTACCGTATAAACGTGTTTCTATAGGGCACTAGGCTTCACTTTGAGGCTTGTGTTTGGCCTTCCTGATTCGGAGCTGCTTTTATCTTCATAATGTTGCCATGGTCATGACCAAAGCTGTGCTCTCAGATCACATCTGGCTCATTTGGATCGTATAATGGCCGATCCAGAAGTGCTGATCGATTTTGAGGGAACCGTGGTCATTGCAGATGAATAGCCAACAGGTTGCAATTGTTGGCAGCATGTAAACAAAGCTCTAGTTCTCCTTTCAGTTTAGTGAATATTCATGAGGGACCGGCCAATAGAATTGCTCCAAACCTGCTTAGAAATAAACCTTATTCTATCAGCTCCACTGCAGGTTAAGAAAGCTGGTTCATCCTCCTGTAAAGTTCTACTTCGGAGGGTTTTAAGGTGGACTGTATAATTCCATGAGTGCTATTTCATAGTTTGATGTCTTCACTGAAGTGAACAGGCTAGCAACAAGTAAGCTACAGAGATTAACACCTTAGTGCTCACTATCAGCAAAACACAGGAAGCTATAACATCCGGTAAATTACAAATTAAAGTTTACAGACTTATTTCTTTAACAATTGTTTTGTTTTTTTAACCTGCATCATTAATAAACTCACATGACAAAAATGGGTCCCCTGTGACTGAGCCATCCCTAATAGTGTGTAACACCTCCATGAGCAGCTGTGACTGGACTGGGCATGTACTGGACAAGTTTCTGGATGCAGGGCACATCAGTGTTCAGACACTCTTACATCAAAGAATTGGTCAGTTGGTCCAGATATGGTGGACGCCTTCCCTGGTGCTTTACTGGTTATTCCAGGTAGTAACACACGTTTCCAAGAAGACTCAAATCTGGGGATTTTGTGGGCCAGTCCAAATGTGTGGATGCTCCTGAATGTTCATCATGCCAATCAGTCACATTTGCAGCCAAAACTGCCATCTGGGAATACAGGGATAGGAACGATATATTCCTCGGTAACATGATGAGTGAAAGGCAAAAGCTGGATGGAGCTGTAGAGGTTCCTAATGGTGTCCTGTGATAATCCATCCCCATGCAGCTTGAATATCCTCACACAGTTCCTGCAGATGGTGCGGTAGGGGTGGAGGTGGCGTGACACACAGGCCTTCTGGATGTGTAACATGTGTCAACAAACCGTTCATCTTGGTGCTGACCACACACAGATTCGTTGGTCGTCTCCACCAAGACAAAAGCGGGACTCGTCACTGAAGATGACCCGCTGCCGTTCTGAGTCACTCCATGACAGTCTGGCACGACACCATTGCAGTCTTTGGTGACGGTGACGTGGTGTTAAGGACAGTCGTGGTAACGGTCTGTGTGCATGTAGTCCTGCGTGGTGCAGCCGTCTGCCAATGGTGCTGCACTAACAGGATGACTCATGGAGGACACCACTGCTCGCTGGATGTCTGTAATCGTGGCTGTTGGGTCAGTCAGGTACAGAGATAAGACCCGTCCTTGCTTACGTCACATGTGCAGTCGAGTGTGAAACTTGAATCGGTAGCATGTCTCACCATGTCAAACCCACACACCAAGTTTCATTCCTGTCGGTTGATTCCTTCTGGGTGCAGCTGTTTGTGCAGCAATTCTTTTGATGATGAGTGTACATGTGTAACTGGTGGACCCATTTAGTTACACTGGTGGGCTTCATAATGGTTGACAAATTTCTGTATGCTGTAGGATTAACTACAGCACTACATGTGGCACATTACTATATCTCAATAATTAACTATTCCCCCCTTTGATGTTCATTTACCTAGAAATGATGAAGATTCAACACATGTTTAAGTCATCCAGTCAAAAGAGAACAATTTCTGGTGAATCAGTAACATAAAAGTCATTTTAGGTTCATGTTTATCTTTTGTTGTCATTTGTTTGGATCAGCTCAGCATTACTCTCACTGAAGCACGANAGGAACTGGAGTGGTATGTATATATATATTTCAAATGTAATAATTACAAGTGCATTTTACATCAGTAGAACATCAGTGTTTTAATATAAGTGTACTAAGTAAGTTTATATATATATTATATTAGTATAATATATATAGTTTATATATTAGTATAATTGAATGTACTAGAAGTGAACTTTAATATGTACTTAAGTATTTCTAAGTAAATCTTGGCATCTCTACATAGTACAGTTAAGTACAGTTAGTTCTATTTAAGTATACGTTTAATAGCAGTAATGATTATATTCGGTATCCTAAGTACAGAGTTAGTATATGAAAATATCACACCTTCAGTCCATTAATCATGAGTGTAAGGATGTGTATTTTATTTTCTCCTGGGTTCACATGCAGAGATATATTCCTTATATGTTTATATAAAGGTTCATGTTTATCTTTTGTTGTCATTTGTTTGGATCAGCTCAGCATTACTCTCACTGAAGCACGACCTCCCAGGTGGTCTTCCGTCCCCGAGTAGGAAGCAAATATAAGCCCTTGCATTTTGATAGCTGGGATCATTCCACACATCACCTTCTGAACCTGTGGAGCAGTCTGTAATACGACCAGCCTTTACTCGTCTGCTCACCGAGGGAGGCTCCAGGATGCTGCAAGCTTCGAACTCATCCTTACTGGAGGAGGCAGACTTGAAGGAGTACTGTTATCCTGACTCCAATGTGTCGTGTGTGAGGAGCTTTTACAGCGTACCGGCGAAGTCTGTGCTGTATTCTTTACTGGTGTTGGCGATGACGGTGACCGTTCTGGGGAACTCGGTGGTCATCATCTCCATTGCGCATTTTAAGCAACTGCACACACCAACCAACGTGCTGGTGATGTCCCTGGCGCTGGTGGACCTGTTGCTGGGGGTGATTGTTATGCCGTTCAGCATGATCCGCTCTGTGGACGGGTGCTGGTACTACGGAGAGGCCTTCTGCTTACTGCACTCCAGTCTTGATGTGTTCCTCACCTCTACGTCTATCTTCCACCTGGTCTGCATCGCTATAGACCGATATCAGGCTGTGTGCCACCCGCTTCAGTACCCTGCAAGAATAACCCTGCCTACTGCATGGGTGATGGTAGCTCTGAGCTGGGTTACGGCCGCAGGGTATTCCTACGGTCTCCTTTATTCCAAAGCCAATATCGAAAAGCTAGATGAGTACATTGAGTCAGTATCCTGCATGGGGAGCTGTAACCTGTTGTTCAATGCACTGTGGGGGGCTCTGGACACATTGATAGGTTTTCTATTGCCGTGTTCAGTTATTATGTGCTTGTATGCTCAGATATTCCTGGTTTCGAGAAGGCACGCCAGGAAAATCCAGGGAACAAAACACAGCAATAATGAGATTAGCATCACCAAGGCTTCTCAAAGCCTGAAACGAGAGAACAAAGCAGCGAGGACCCTCGGCATTGTCGTAGGCACCTTCATTTCTTGCTGGATGCCGTTTTATGTTAACTCTCTAATTGACCCTTACATTAACTTCTCCACTCCTGCCATCCTTTTTGAGGTGCTTGTCTGGTTGGGTTACATTAATTCCACCTTAAATCCCATAATATACGGCCTCTTCTACCCCTGGTTCAGAAAATCCCTCTATCTGATTGTCACACTAAGAATATTTGCTCCTCAGTCCTCTGACACAAACGTCTTTGCAGCCTGAAAGCATTTTGAAGTGAATTCATTATTGGTTCAAATTACAGTAATACTAACTAATTTTGGGATACATATAGTCATAACACAGGAGACCAATTTTTACAGTTGTTGGAGCATTCAGGGAATGTTACACCTTTAAAGGAATTAAAACTGCTAATTTAATTCCAGAAAATCTGGACAGCTATGCCAGTGTTTCTTCCTGATTATGAGCATTGCACACTGTGAAATTCATCCAATCATCAGGTCATTCCAGAGAATAACAGAAAATACTTTCGCTATTTTTTAAATCTTTAGGATATTAAATCATTCTGTTGCAACCTATTTTGTACTGTTGTCCTTTTCTACTACTTCTACTTATTCTAGTATATAAGAATAAGCTGCATAACTAATGTGAATAAAGTCACAAATGGTTTGTGGCAGAGATAGGAACATTGGGTCACAATATACATATATAATCAAATCCAGACATTTATTTACACTACCAGTTAAAGGTTTGTACACAGCTGCTCATATCAGGTGTTCTTCTGTTTATCTTAAAGCTTTACTATAGAATGAAAATGAAGACATCAAACTATAAAGTAGCACTCATGGAATTATACAGTCCACCTTAAAACCCTCCAGAATGGACCTTTACAGGAGGATGAACCAGCTTTCTTAACCTGCAGTGGAGCTGATAGAACAAGGTTTATTACTAAGCAGGTTTGGAGCAANGGGGTATCAGGGTATGTACTGGTTCAGACTCAGTTGGAGCTGTTCAGTGTACGACTGTAGAGGCTTTAAGATCACCAACACCATCCATTTAGAGGGGTGTACCTAAACATTTGACTGGTACTGTATATGGCAGGATCTTAATGTTACGAACTGCAAACCAAATGAAAGAGCACAGTCTCAGGTGTGTATTTTGTATTAATTACAAAATGTCTTAATTTCTTTCAGTTTAGAGATACAAAGATTTAAATAGTGAGTGTACACTCCCATCAGCAGGCAGGTTGTCATGCTACAAAAAAGTGGGCCACAGATATAAATAGTCGCCTGGTCCACATGTTCTGGAACAGATCTAGTCCACTTCTGGCACAACTACAGCAGTACTGCCTAGCAGCAAATAGCATGTTAGCCAAAAGTGGGGCAAATATATAAATAGTCATCTGGCCCACATGTTCTGAAACAGATCTAGTCCACTTCTGGCACAGATACAGCAGTACTGCCTAGCAGCAAATAGCATGTTAGCCAAAAGTGGGCCAAATATAGAAATAGTTATCTGGTCCACATGTTCTGAAATAGATCTAGTCCACTTCTGGCACAGATACAGCAGCACTACCTAGCGGCAAATTGCATGTTAGCCAAAAGTGGGCCACAGATATAAAAAGTCGTCTGGTCTACATGTTCTGAAACAGATCTGGTCCTCTTCTGGCATAGATGCAGCAGAGTTGCCTACTTTTGGCTGACGTGTGGTCTAATCTGATGCATATGTGGCCCACATCTTGTAGCCGTGAGCGATCTGCACAAGTGCAGTCAGTCTGTGTTAGCCTTTTAGTGGCCAGGCCTAGATTGGCTTCTTAACACCAGTATCATTCTCTGTTACTTGTGACGGTCCTGAGGCACCAACTCTCTGGTGGTACTGAAGGACACAGAGCAGCTTTCTCATGGACCTAAAGGCACCAACTCTCTGGTGTAACAACGACAAGAGATTGCATCAACTCTGCACAGTCCCTTTGTCACTGAAGCTGGGTGAAATGACTGGATATAAATAAGGGGAACGGTGAACTTCAGTCCACTGTCAGTGGCCTCCAGTGTTGGCCTACCCTGGATTGCAGGAGTGAGAGTTGTCTTGATGGAGCACCTCTTGGAAACTGGCTTTGCTCATCTGGATTCTCGTTGTGTTGCACTGTATAACGCAAGCTGCTCTGCTGACCTCCATCTGAGTTACCGTGATTTGATTCTGTTCCTATTCATATCAATGATGTCTGTGCTGACCGTGGGCGGTAACCTGGTGGTGATCGCTGCTCTTGCCTTTGACAAGCAACTTCACACGCCAACCAACTTCATCATCCTGTCTCTGGCTGTTTCGGACTTTTTAGTCGGAACGTTTGTGATGCCAATGCAGAGTCTTATGATTCTGGATATGTGTTTCCAGCATGTGAAAAGCCTCTGCCCCGCCTTTCACTTCATCAGCTCCATCATCGGCTCTGTGTCTCTGTGCAACATTGTCTACACGGCCATAGATCGCTATTTCGCCCTGTGGAAGCCTTTCGTGTATATGGCAAAAATGACTAAGAGTGCTATGCAGATCTGTATAAGTTGTGGATGGGCTTCTGCAATCTTGTATAGCCTGTTTCTTTATACAGGCAACTCAAAGGGAGAAAGAAAGCTGGTCTGTGTCCTTCAGTGCGCCGTGCCGGCTAACAATACATGGGGCTTAGTTGATATAGTTTTCAGCTTCATCCTTCCAAGTGCAGTAATAGTCATTCTGTATGTATTGGTCCTCAGAGTGGCTCTGAGACACGCCAAAGCCATTTCTGACACGATGCAGGAAATCATGTCTCAAAAAAGAAAGGGGTTCATGAGCGCACAGCTGAAAGCCAGCAAGACGTTAGGGATGGTGGTGATGGTGTATGTGGTGTGCTGGGTCCCTGGATACATGACTCTTTCTAATTTAGAAAACCTGCCAGACCCCTCTCTGAGCATCACCTCCATGCTTTGCCTTTTCTACAGCCATTCCTGTATGAATCCCTTCATTTATGCTTTCTCGTATCCCTGGTTTAAGAAGTCTGTGAAGCTTTTCTTCACCCTGAAGAAGCTGGCATGACGCTGTTTCCCGGGTTAGACGTACTGGAGCTTTACGAAGGCGATAAAGTAGCAGTGTGTTTCTTTGTGACTTGCGCTCCCAGCTCGAGATCCTCCTCGATTCTACCACATTCACGGTTCAGATGAACTGCATCTACACTCAGCTTAAAAACTGTGTGCTAAGTAAACGCTCCCAACACAGGATTCTTGGTGAACACTGCCCAAAGTCATAAAGTCATAACCACATCAATAAGCCACCGCTATATAATGGTTTGGAGATATAGTGAGAGTATACAGCAGCAATATTTGATGTTTATAATATCACCTATGCTAACCTTAGTGCTCCTTCCCTGGTTAGAGTGTGTTAAACCTATTGACCCTTGCTTGCATAATGGAAATATAGTCCTTTATATCCCTCTATCAATATAATATTGCAGGATTCTGATAAACAGCATTCATATATGTGACCGCTAAAGCTTTGTATGTGGTCTGCATGACCGAATGTGCATTACCAGTCAATAATACTCCAGGACTGGATATTCGTTTACATTGTTCTATAAGCTATAAGAGTTGATAAAGACCCTATATTGTCGCTTCGTCGATATTTACTTTTATCATCATTTGAACACAGCAGCTGCCGTTTACACTGTGTGAGAATTTCATGATGAATGGACCAACAGAAAGGGCCCAAAACTGCTTGGAAAGACGCCTGGTTCCATTGACTTCCATTAAAGTTAAATTCGGTTTTTGGCCTCTCCTGCAAAGTTTCCATTTTTGAGACACTTGTCAGTCTTTGCACAGAGACGATATGTCCCTATCGTGCAAAAGTCAGTTCTGTCACAGCAAAGAAGAACACAAGGCCAGTTATTCGAGAGGCTGACAACTTGTTTGCTCTCCATAAATTCCACAAATTCCATTTAATTCAATAAGAGACCTGATAATGTGCTTTTGCGTGACGTACTGTTGACTACACAAATGAACAACAGTACATCATACACCTAACAACACATGGCTATACGCTGCTAGTACATGTTAGCAGCCTCAGCCTCAAAGCTCCAGTGCAAAATTAAAGAAGCAAAGCTTGAATATTAAACCTGTTGTGGATGATTTATGAATTTGAGGCAAAAAATGAGATACTGGCCAGTACATTTATCTTATTTCCAGTTGATATATCTTAATATTCTCATTTTGAGATTGTTGTAAGCTAATTTTAAGATTATTAAACAAATTTTCAGACATTATTTACTTGATTTTAATAAGCCAAATTATCTCACTATATTAGCAGGTCATTCGGCTTGTTTCAAATATAATCCTTAAATAAAGAGGAAAATGATCCGCCAGTATAGCAAGGAGATTTGGCTTACTAACATCACTTAAACTAGTAAAACATGTCTGAAACTTAGTTGAAGTGAAATTTAGCCCATCAACAATCTCAAAACGTGAATTTTAAGACATATCAGCTAGATATAAGATCATTTCACTTGCCAAGATGCCATTATTTTGCAGCAAACGTCAACCTGTATAAGTGGATCATGGACTTATTATGGAATCTGACCAGGTGCAAAAAACACAATAGCCTCTTAAAGGCCTGGCAACCTAAATCTGTGTTTTCATTTTAGGGTAGTTAGTCTTGTTCCTCTGGGCCTCAATATACATCCACCAGCCACTTCATTAGGTCCATCTCCTCAATCTACACTCGCTGCCCACTTATCAGCTCCACTGACCATATAGGACACTCTGTAGTTCCAGACTGTAGTCCATCTGTTTCTCTGTATACCCTGTTCTTCAATGGTCAGGACCCCCACACTAACACACCACCACCATGTCAGTGTCACTGCAGTGCTGAGAATGATCCACCACCCACATCATACCTGCTCGGTGGTGGTCCTGACCATTGAAGAACAGGGGAACAGTATTTGGAGCAATGTTTGAAGGCGGAAAAAAAAGAACTGCCCAAGGTCCAAAGCGACCTGTGCCACTGCAGTGTGAGTGTCATGGCTTCGGCCTGTATGGCAGTAGCGAAGTGAATTCGGAGCTGTACAGATCTCATCAGTTTAAGTCCAGGAAATCAGCCTCCAAACTCACTGGCCAGTGCCTATAGCAAGACATGATCCCAATCATACTGCCGAAGCAGTAAGGAGCTTTACAAAGCTGAACAATTGAGAAATCTTAATTTTACAAATCAGCCACTAGGTGGGGCCAGCTGCACCATCTGTAAGTAAGTCCAAACTTACTAGGCTAGTTATAACATAGGTGCTTACTAAGACACTGTACATGAGAGGCAGCGAGGGAAATCATGTTGAGCTGCTGCCATGAATACCAGGTGGCTAAGCCAGACAGCCTTTACAGGGTTTCTTACAGGATTCAACTTTTAGCATGCAATTAGAATACACACTGAATGTGCCTAGCGAGCATCTGAACTACTGGCATGAGGACATTAATCACATTCTAATGGCTCACATAAAATATTATTCCTAAATTGCTTTCAGTCTGTAATTTGTGTAACAGGATTAAGTTTGCCAAGTGACCTCATTAATCAATATCACAGTATCAATGGAAATAAGGGCCAGATAATGGAAAACTTGGATCTTTTGGAAATAAATTCCAGTGAAGCAAATTGCTGTTGACCATGTTGACTATATGGAATATTCCAGATACACTATACTGCCAAAAGTATTGGCTCGTCTGCCTGCACACGCATATGAACTTGAGGTACATCCCATTCTTAATCCATAGGGTTTAATATGATGCTCCACCCTTTACAGCTAGAACAGCTCCAACTCTTCTGGGAAGGCTTTCCACAAGGTTTAGGAATGTGTTTATGGGAATGTTGGACCATTCTTCCAGAAGCTGATTTGTGAGGTCAGACACTGATGTTGGACGAGAGGGCCTGGCTCACAGTCTCCCCTCTGTAGTGACTGATTCTACAGAAAGTTGGTGACCTCTGCGCACTATGCGCCTCAGCATCTGCTGAACCCGCTCTGTCATTTTACGTGGCCTACCAGTTTGTGGTTGACTGTGGAATATTTAGTAGTGAGGAAATTTCACGACTGGACTTGTTGCACAGGTGGCATCCTATCACGGTACCACGCTGGAATCCACTGAGCTCCTGAGAGCGACCCATTCTCTCACTAATGTCTGTAGGAGCGGTCTGCATGACTAGGTGCTTGGTTTTATATACCTGTGGCCATGGAAGTGATTGGAACACCTGAACTCAGTGATTTGGATGGGGGAGTGAATACTTTTGGCGATATAGTGTATTTCAAAAGGGTAAATGAGGTGGAATATCACTGTCCAAAAAAAAACAAGTATCATGTCACCCTAGTCATGCATGATACCCATGGGAATTACCCAGAGCCTACCGAAAGATCTCAGTTCCAGTGCTGATAGATGCTGGGTGGACTCACACAGCGGTGGTCCGTCCTGATCACCCTGCAAGGTTAAGCTCCAACCCTTATCTGACCCACTTGATCCAGGTAATTAAGGCCTTCAGGAGCTATCAGAGCCAGGAGTGTTGGATCTAGACCCAGACTAAGAACCACAGAGGAACTCAGCCCTCTGTGAGACTTCTGCTTTTGGCTGTATCAGTGTTTAACTGCATAGCCAAACATCTCATCTCGGTTTCATTTCAGTCATTCAGCGACTACCAGCCAATCATAGCGCAGAGGGGGCGTGGCGTGACGGAATACGGGTGGGGTACAAAAACCCCTGCGTATTCTACTTCAGGCGGAAAGTCACTGAAAGTCAACCAATCCCGTTCACACAAGGGCGTCACGTGACAGGCAGGCTTCACTTCAGCTGTGAGGAAATCTTCGGTGGACACTTTCTCCGCGCTGAACTCGAGGTAAAGCCCGAAAAGACGCGGTTTACTGCGGCGAGCGGGAGCTGGGAGGGGGTGGGCTTGGTATGGTTGGGCTGGAGAAGCTTTAGGTGCTGTGGTGTTCCTGTCAGAGGCCGAAACTCCTCCGGAAACACGCAGGAAAACACTGTGGTCAGCGTTGCGCGTGAAGGCTGGTGGACACTCTGGTCGCCTGTTTGAGGCCGCTACAATGTAACTCAAGGCGTTAGTGAATGTTCTTCGTGCTGTGTTTGGGCTCCTAGCGAGGTCCTGTCTGTGCTGAAGGCTGCCTGCTGACACACACACACACACACACACACACACTGCGGTCCTTCAGTGCGCTAACTCCTCAGGGTGTGTTTGTTTCCGCATATTTTCGCTGGAGCTCAGCAGCAGGTGCGTCTGCTGAAGCTCCACCACGCCAGCTCGTGATGTCTGAGCTAAAAGGGCCTACAAGACTCCCTCCAGTAGGAACACTAATGATGTGCTCACACCATATTCAGAAGCTCCTGTGGAGCCCGAGTCCTCTGAGACCTGGAGAACATCTGGATCATCAGCTCAGAGGCTGACCTGGGAGGAGTTTCACAGTTAGCCAGGTAACTAAAGCCCAAAGTCAAGCCTGTCCAATAGGAGAAGAGCTGGAGGACTTTGCTATTGGCCAGTCCTCATCTTTGGCGGTTTAAGTTATCTGGCTAGCTGAACAGTCCTGCTTTGTGGAATACCACCCCCCAATGAAGGACCACCATGATCACAAATAAACTGAACCCAACAATAGGAATTAGAAGCTAAACCTGAAGCGACTACAGTGGCTCAGGGGACGAAGTCAGAATGATGGACGCATGTCTCATAAATACTTTGAGTATATGATAAAAGTTCAAGAGCAAGCAGAAATCCATCTGAGCACTTTGAAACTGAGCGGATGCTAGCTTGGCACTATTAGGGCTGAAAGATGAATCGTGTCTATGTCGATATCAGAGCTGCTTATTATATAGTACATGCCCAATAATTTAGTCCTAATACACTTTCAATGGATGGGAGTGAAAGGAACCTAATATCCAGAGCTCGTGAGCTGCCTGTAGATGAGTTTGGCCCAGGCCTGGGGTGTCGAGGCTCCTGAGCTCAGGATAAATCTGCGAGAGGAACATTATACAGCTCTCGGCGGGTTGCCTTGATCACGCATATTAAATAACACACAGTAGCAGAAATCAGTGTCTATCTCCCCATACCCTACGTGTGACCTGGCATTTTATTTGTTCGCCTTTCATTTACTTTCATGTCCAGTTTACATCTGACCGATTCTGCGTTTCACGGAGCGCAGTAGAGGAGTCGGACCAATCAGAAGCAGCAAAAGCCAAAACGCATATTCTGTATACGTGACATCACAGCCATTTCAAAAACCCGGTCTGAAAAGGTGGGACGAGATGTTCACAGTGCGCTTTCCTGAGCATGTTACGGGTGCTGTCTGTGCTTGAAGAACACTGCGTGTCTATACATGCACTAAATCAGATCAATTATTAAGTGCATGTAAACTCACTCGTTGACTACCTACCTTCATTACATCTTGTGTTATGAACCGTCACGTGACCTTAGATCACAAAGTGCGGGCTCTCTATTAGCCTAGAATTAACAAAGTTACATCAGGGGGCGGAGCCTTTTCATACAAGGCCCACCAGCTTTGCAGTAACCCACCAGTCAGTGTTCGGGACTCAGACACAGCCTCAGTCTTTAAGTCCAGGCTTAAACCCTACCTGTTCAGTGGAGTGTTTGGTAATGAGTGTGTCTGCTAGATAAAACCACCACGGAGCTCCTGGCTGTCCTACACTGTGGAAGCTTGGCCTGCGTCCTGCTGACCCATCTGATGACCCAGCTACTTAATTACAATTCTACAGTTCTTAATTACAGCGTTCTTTAGCTTCCATGGGATACGGGAGCAGAAGACCCACCAGAGTGCCTCTGTTAACACCACCACACCGGACACAGCGCCTCACCTGGGCTTGTGAGGTTGCTAACTGGACTGGGAACATGTGCCGTAGTCCGACGAGTCACAGTATCAGTTGTTTCGGGGTGATTCAATGCCACCGACCCCATAAGGCCATGATCCCCAGTTGTCAGGAAGGCACTGTGCAGGCTGGTGGTGGTTCCATACTGGGGTGGGGTGTGTTCTAATGGCATGGGTTGGGTCTACTAGTTTGCCTAAACAAGTCACTGCTTAGTGAGCATTTACAGCCCTTCATGGACTTCATATACCACAGTGATGGGATACTCCAGCAGGATAATGCTCCGTGCCTTTGGCCCCAAGTTGTCCAGGGCTGGTTTGAGGAGCATTCTGGAGAGTTCCGATGAATGGCGTGGCCATGAGCCCAGTCGAGGCATTCCACTCTCCTGTCTCATTTAAACAGTTCACGTCTCCTTGCCATGAGCACACTGGCCGCATGATAACACCTCACAGCCTATACAGGTGTGGACGTTCTCAGGTCGTCCCCTGAAGGACATACTGACTTTTTACATCACATGGCTATTGGCATGTCAGTGTAGTGATACATATTATGCATTCTGAAAATGTCAAAGTATTGTGATATGATGTTTGTGTCATACCTCCCACCACTAGCAGAGCTCTTGTGTTATGTGAAGGTTCTTTGAACCTATAGAAGGTCTTTCTATGGCGCTGCTTCCCTTGTGGTCACTTTATTTAAGAGTAGAAATGTGCTAGGCTAGCTTTAGTGGGAGGTAGATGTGTGTTCTAAGAGTACCACAAACAAAGGAGGTCATTTTTTCCCCCCTCATAAAAATGCTTTCATGAAAGTGATTCGTCTTCTGTGCTAATTTTACCTCTGCTCCATATTCGCTTCTGACCCACACTCAGAAACACTGACCCCATTATTTTCCCGTCACGTGGATTGTCCAGTGAACGTATCTGTTTTTCTCTCTTGCTGATAATAACAGAGTCTGTTGCATCTGTGCCATTTCCTGTTGTAGTGTTGAAGGAGCTGAAGGGCTGGTGTCTTCTTCACCATGTCGGGATCTAGAGACCCAAACCTGCTTGCTCAGACGATCAGCTCCAACATCCAGAACATAACGCACCACAGTGAGTAGAATGTTTTTGGCTACTAAGAAGACATGCTAGCCTAATTCACGTCAGATAATGACCTTTGGGCTTCTGACATTACCACACACGTCAGCGGGTTTGAGAAAGTAGGGCAACCATATCTTCATCTAAGATCTGAAGGTGGTTTACTAAAGCTGCTGACTGTCTAAGACCCTGTTCAAGCTTTAAAGATGGAGTAACTGCTTGGGTGTTTTAGATATACACTCATCATCAAAAGAATAGCTGCACCCAGAATCACCTGACAGGAATGACATGTAACCAAGGACGGGTCTTATCACTGTACCTGACTGACCCAACAGCCACGACTGTGGACATCCACCAAGCAGTGGTGTCCTCCATGAGTCATCCTGTTAGTGCAGCACCATGGGCAGACGGCTGCACCACGCAGG
Organism: Semaprochilodus insignis; assembly: GCA_034552555.1. Taxonomy (NCBI): domain Eukaryota; kingdom Metazoa; phylum Chordata; class Actinopteri; order Characiformes; family Prochilodontidae; genus Semaprochilodus; species Semaprochilodus insignis. The sequence goes on from CM067477.1 coordinate 36,589,015, forward strand.
ACTACATGCACACAGACCGTTACCACGACTGTCCTTAACACCACGTCACCGTCACCAAAGACTGCAATGGTGTCGTACCAGACTGTCATGGAGTGACTCAGAACGGCAGCGGGTCATCTTCAGTGACGAGTCCCGCTTTTGTCTTGGTGGAGACGACCAACGAATCCGTGTGTGGAGGCACCGTGGTCAGCACCAAGATGAACGGTTTGTTGTCACACGTCCAGAAGGCCTGGTGTCACTCCACCCCCACCCCTACCGCACCATCTGCAGGAACTGTGTGAGGATATTCAAGCTGCATGGGATGGATTATCACAGGACACCATTAGGAACCTCTACAGCTCCGTGCCGAGACGTCTGGCATGTTGGGTTAGCGAACACGGCGGCCCGACGCCATACTGAGAGACAGACTTCTGTATGTGTAGCTGAATAAATATTGATCATATCAGTCTAAATTTATCATCAGTTATTG
>CM067477.1:36646751-36664711 GCA_034552555.1 Semaprochilodus insignis
CAATAACTGATGATAAATTTAGACTGATATGATCAATATTTATTCAGCTACACATACAGAAGTCTGTCTCTCAGTATGGCGTCGGGCCGCCGTGTTCGCTAACCCAACATGCCAGACGTCTCGGCACGGAGCTGTAGAGGTTCCTAATGGTGTCCTGTGATAATCCATCCCATGCAGCTTGAATATCCTCACACAGTTCCTGCAGATGGTGCGGTAGGGGTGGGGGTGGAGTGACACCAGGCCTTCTGGACGTGTGACAACAAACCGTTCATCTTGGTGCTGACCACGGTGCCTCCACACACGGATTCGTTGGTCGTCTCCACCAAGACAAAAGCGGGACTCGTCACTGAAGATGACCCGCTGCCGTTCTGAGTCACTCCATGACAGTCTGGTACGACACCATTGCAGTCTTTGGTGACGGTGACGTGGTGTTAAGGACAGTCGTGGTAACGGTCTGTGTGCATGTAGTCCTGCGTGGTGCAGCCGTCTGCCCATGGTGCTGCACTAACAGGATGACTCATGGAGGACACCACTGCTTGGTGGATGTCCACAGTCGTGGCTGTTGGGTCAGTCAGGTACAGTGATAAGACCCGTCCTTGGTTACATGTCATTCCTGTCAGGTGATTCTGGGTGCAGCTATTCTTTTGATGATGAGTGTATATCTAAAACACCCAAGCAGTTACTCCATCTTTAAAGCTTGAACAGGGTCTTAGACAGTCAGCAGCTTTAGTAAACCACCTTCAGATCTTAGATGAAGATATGGTTGCCCTACTTTCTCAAACCCGCTGACGTGTGTGGTAATGTCAGAAGCCCAAAGGTCATTATCTGACGTGAATTAGGCTAGCATGTCTTCTTAGTAGCCAAAAACATTCTACTCACTGTGGTGCGTTATGTTCTGGATGTTGGAGCTGATCGTCTGAGCAAGCAGGTTTGGGTCTCTAGATCCCGACATGGTGAAGAAGACACCAGCCCTTCAGCTCCTTCAACACTACAACAGGAAATGGCACAGATGCAACAGACTCTGTTATTATCAGCAAGAGAGAAAAACAGATACGTTCACTGGACAATCCACGTGACGGGAAAATAATGGGGTCAGTGTTTCTGAGTGTGGGTCAGAAGCGAATATGGAGCAGAGGTAAAATTAGCACAGAAGACGAATCACTTTCATGAAAGCATTTTTATGAGGGGGGAAAAAATGACCTCCTTTGTTTGTGGTACTCTTAGAACACACATCTACCTCCCACTAAAGCTAGCCTAGCACATTTCTACTCTTAAATAAAGTGACCACAAGGGAAGCAGCGCCATAGAAAGACCTTCTATAGGTTCAAAGAACCTTCACATAACACAAGAGCTCTGCTAGTGGTGGGAGGTATGACACAAACATCATATCACAATACCTTGACATTTTCAGAATGCATAATATGTATCACTACACTGACATGCCAATAGCCATGTGATGTAAAAAGTCAGTATGTCCTTCAGGGGACGACCTGAGAACGTCCACACCTGTATAGGCTGTGAGGTGTTATCATGCGGCCAGTGTGCTCATGGCAAGGAGACGTGAACTGTTTAAATGAGACAGGAGAGTGGAATGCCTCGACTGGGCTCATGGCCACGCCATTCATCGGAACTCTCCAGAATGCTCCTCAAACCAGCCCTGGACAACTTGGGGCCAAAGGCACGGAGCATTATCCTGCTGGAGTATCCCATCACTGTGGTATATGAAGTCCATGAAGGGCTGTAAATGCTTACTAAGCAGTGACTTGTTTAGGCAAACTAGTAGACCCAACCCATGCCATTAGAACACACCCCACCCCAGTATGGAACCACCACCAGCCTGCACAGTGCCTTCCTGACAACTGGGGATCATGGCCTTATGGGGTCGGTGGCATTGAATCACCCCGAAACAACTGATACTGTGACTCGTCGGACTACGGCACATGTTCCCAGTCCAGTTAGCAACCTCACAAGCCCAGGTGAGGCGCTGTGTCCGGTGTGGTGGTGTTAACAGAGGCACTCTGGTGGGTCTTCTGCTCCCGTATCCCATGGAAGCTAAAGAACGCTGTAATTAAGAACTGTAGAATTGTAATTAAGTAGCTGGGTCATCAGATGGGTCAGCAGGACGCAGGCCAAGCTTCCACAGTGTAGGACAGCCAGGAGCTCCGTGGTGGTTTTATCTAGCAGACACACTCATTACCAAACACTCCACTGAACAGGTAGGGTTTAAGCCTGGACTTAAAGACTGAGGCTGTGTCTGAGTCCCGAACACTGACTGGTGGGTTACTGCAAAGCTGGTGGGCCTTGTATGAAAAGGCTCCGCCCCCTGATGTAACTTTGTTAATTCTAGGCTAATAGAGAGCCCGCACTTTGTGATCTAAGGTCACGTGACGGTTCATAACACAAGATGTAATGAAGGTAGGTAGTCAACGAGTGAGTTTACATGCACTTAATAATTGATCTGATTTAGTGCATGTATAGACACGCAGTGTTCTTCAAGCACAGACAGCACCCGTAACATGCTCAGGAAAGCGCACTGTGAACATCTCGTCCCACCTTTTCAGACCGGGTTTTTGAAATGGCTGTGATGTCACGTATACAGAATATGCGTTTTGGCTTTTGCTGCTTCTGATTGGTCCGACTCCTCTACTGCGCTCCGTGAAACGCAGAATCGGTCAGATGTAAACTGGACATGAAAGTAAATGAAAGGCGAACAAATAAAATGCCAGGTCACACGTAGGGTATGGGGAGATAGACACTGATTTCTGCTACTGTGTGTTATTTAATATGTGTGATCAAGGCAACCCGCCGAGAGCTGTATAATGTTCCTCTCGCAGATTTATCCTGAGCTCAGGAGCCTCGACACCCCAGGCCTGGGCCAAACTCATCTACAGGCAGCTCACGAGCTCTGGATATTAGGTTCCTTTCACTCCCATCCATTGAAAGTGTATTAGGACTAAATTATTGGGCATGTACTATATAATAAGCAGCTCTGATATCGACATAGACACGATTCATCTTTCAGCCCTAATAGTGCCAAGCTAGCATCCGCTCAGTTTCAAAGTGCTCAGATGGATTTCTGCTTGCTCTTGAACTTTTATCATATACTCAAAGTATTTATGAGACATGCGTCCATCATTCTGACTTCGTCCCCTGAGCCACTGTAGTCGCTTCAGGTTTAGCTTCTAATTCCTATTGTTGGGTTCAGTTTATTTGTGATCATGGTGGTCCTTCATTGGGGGGTGGTATTCCACAAAGCAGGACTGTTCAGCTAGCCAGATAACTTAAACCGCCAAAGATGAGGACTGGCCAATAGCAAAGTCCTCCAGCTCTCCTCCTATTGGACAGGCTTGACTTTGGGCTTTAGTTACCTGGCTAACTGTGAAACTCCTCCCAGGTCAGCCTCTGAGCTGATGATCCAGATGTTCTCCAGGTCTCAGAGGACTCGGGCTCCACAGGAGCTTCTGAATATGGTGTGAGCACATCATTAGTGTTCCTACTGGAGGGAGTCTTGTAGGCCCTTTTAGCTCAGACATCACGAGCTGGCGTGGTGGAGCTTCAGCAGACGCACCTGCTGCTGAGCTCCAGCGAAAATATGCGGAAACAAACACACCCTGAGGAGTTAGCGCACTGAAGGACCGCAGTGTGTGTGTGTGTGTGTGTGTGTGTGTCAGCAGGCAGCCTTCAGCACAGACAGGACCTCGCTAGGAGCCCAAACACAGCACGAAGAACATTCACTAACGCCTTGAGTTACATTGTAGCGGCCTCAAACAGGCGACCAGAGTGTCCACCAGCCTTCACGCGCAACGCTGACCACAGTGTTTTCCTGCGTGTTTCCGGAGGAGTTTCGGCCTCTGACAGGAACACCACAGCACCTAAAGCTTCTCCAGCCCAACCATACCAAGCCCACCCCCTCCCAGCTCCCGCTCGCCGCAGTAAACCGCGTCTTTTCGGGCTTTACCTCGAGTTCAGCGCGGAGAAAGTGTCCACCGAAGATTTCCTCACAGCTGAAGTGAAGCCTGCCTGTCACGTGACGCCCTTGTGTGAACGGGATTGGTTGACTTTCAGTGACTTTCCGCCTGAAGTAGAATACGCAGGGGTTTTTGTACCCCACCCGTATTCCGTCACGCCACGCCCCCTCTGCGCTATGATTGGCTGGTAGTCGCTGAATGACTGAAATGAAACCGAGATGAGATGTTTGGCTATGCAGTTAAACACTGATACAGCCAAAAGCAGAAGTCTCACAGAGGGCTGAGTTCCTCTGTGGTTCTTAGTCTGGGTCTAGATCCAACACTCCTGGCTCTGATAGCTCCTGAAGGCCTTAATTACCTGGATCAAGTGGGTCAGATAAGGGTTGGAGCTTAACCTTGCAGGGTGATCAGGACGGACCACCGCTGTGTGAGTCCACCCAGCATCTATCAGCACTGGAACTGAGATCTTTCGGTAGGCTCTGGGTAATTCCCATGGGTATCATGCATGACTAGGGTGACATGATACTTGTTTTTTTTTGGACAGTGATATTCCACCTCATTTACCCTTTTGAAATACACTATATCGCCAAAAGTATTCACTCCCCCATCCAAATCACTGAGTTCAGGTGTTCCAATCACTTCCATGGCCACAGGTATATAAAACCAAGCACCTAGTCATGCAGACCGCTCCTACAGACATTAGTGAGAGAATGGGTCGCTCTCAGGAGCTCAGTGGATTCCAGCGTGGTACCGTGATAGGATGCCACCTGTGCAACAAGTCCAGTCGTGAAATTTCCTCACTACTAAATATTCCACAGTCAACCACAAACTGGTAGGCCACGTAAAATGACAGAGCGGGTTCAGCAGATGCTGAGGCGCATAGTGCGCAGAGGTCACCAACTTTCTGTAGAATCAGTCACTACAGAGGGGAGACTGTGAGCCAGGCCCTCTCGTCCAACATCAGTGTCTGACCTCACAAATCAGCTTCTGGAAGAATGGTCCAACATTCCCATAAACACATTCCTAAACCTTGTGGAAAGCCTTCCCAGAAGAGTTGGAGCTGTTCTAGCTGTAAAGGGTGGAGCATCATATTAAACCCTATGGATTAAGAATGGGATGTACCTCAAGTTCATATGCGTGTGCAGGCAGACGAGCCAATACTTTTGGCAGTATAGTGTATCTGGAATATTCCATATAGTCAACATGGTCAACAGCAATTTGCTTCACTGGAATTTATTTCCGAAAGATCCAAGTTTTCCATTATCTGGCCCTTATTTCCATTGATACTGTGATATTGATTAATGAGGTCACTTGGCAAACTTAATCCTGTTACACAAATTACAGACTGAAAGCAATTTAGGAATAATATTTTATGTGAGCCATTAGAATGTGATTAATGTCCTCATGCCAGTAGTTCAGATGCTCGCTAGGCACATTCAGTGTGTATTCTAATTGCATGCTAAAAGTTGAATCCTGTAAGAAACCCTGTAAAGGCTGTCTGGCTTAGCCACCTGGTATTCATGGCAGCAGCTCAACATGATTTCCCTCGCTGCCTCTCATGTACAGTGTCTTAGTAAGCACCTATGTTATAACTAGCCTAGTAAGTTTGGACTTACTTACAGATGGTGCAGCTGGCCCCACCTAGTGGCTAGATTTGTAAAATTAAAAAATTAAAATTAAGATTTCTCAATTGTTCAGCTTTGTAAAGCTCCTTACTGCTTCGGCAGTATGATTGGGATCATGTCTTGCTATAGGCACTGGCCAGTGAGTTTGGAGGCTGATTTCCTGGACTTAAACTGATGAGATCTGTACAGCTCCGAATTCACTTCGCTACTGCCATACAGGCCGAAGCCATGACACTCACACTGCAGTGGCACAGGTCGCTTTGGACCTTGGGCAGTTCTTTTTTTTCCGCCTTCAAACATTGCTCCAAATACTGTTCCCCTGTTCTTCAATGGTCAGGACCACCACCGAGCAGGTATGATGTGGGTGGTGGATCATTCTCAGCACTGCAGTGACACTGACATGGTGGTGGTGTGTTAGTGTGGGGGTCCTGACCATTGAAGAACAGGGTATACAGAGAAACAGATGGACTACAGTCTGGAACTACAGAGTGTCCTATATGGTCAGTGGAGCTGATAAGTGGGCAGCGAGTGTAGATTGAGGAGATGGACCTAATGAAGTGGCTGGTGGATGTATATTGAGGCCCAGAGGAACAAGACTAACTACCCTAAAATGAAAACACAGATTTAGGTTGCCAGGCCTTTAAGAGGCTATTGTGTTTTTTGCACCTGGTCAGATTCCATAATAAGTCCATGATCCACTTATACAGGTTGACGTTTGCTGCAAAATAATGGCATCTTGGCAAGTGAAATGATCTTATATCTAGCTGATATGTCTTAAAATTCACGTTTTGAGATTGTTGATGGGCTAAATTTCACTTCAACTAAGTTTCAGACATGTTTTACTAGTTTAAGTGATGTTAGTAAGCCAAATCTCCTTGCTATACTGGCGGATCATTTTCCTCTTTATTTAAGGATTATATTTGAAACAAGCCGAATGACCTGCTAATATAGTGAGATAATTTGGCTTATTAAAATCAAGTAAATAATGTCTGAAAATTTGTTTAATAATCTTAAAATTAGCTTACAACAATCTCAAAATGAGAATATTAAGATATATCAACTGGAAATAAGATAAATGTACTGGCCAGTATCTCATTTTTTGCCTCAAATTCATAAATCATCCACAACAGGTTTAATATTCAAGCTTTGCTTCTTTAATTTTGCACTGGAGCTTTGAGGCTGAGGCTGCTAACATGTACTAGCAGCGTATAGCCATGTGTTGTTAGGTGTATGATGTACTGTTGTTCATTTGTGTAGTCAACAGTACGTCACGCAAAAGCACATTATCAGGTCTCTTATTGAATTAAATGGAATTTGTGGAATTTATGGAGAGCAAACAAGTTGTCAGCCTCTCGAATAACTGGCCTTGTGTTCTTCTTTGCTGTGACAGAACTGACTTTTGCACGATAGGGACATATCGTCTCTGTGCAAAGACTGACAAGTGTCTCAAAAATGGAAACTTTGCAGGAGAGGCCAAAAACCGAATTTAACTTTAATGGAAGTCAATGGAACCAGGCGTCTTTCCAAGCAGTTTTGGGCCCTTTCTGTTGGTCCATTCATCATGAAATTCTCACACAGTGTAAACGGCAGCTGCTGTGTTCAAATGATGATAAAAGTAAATATCGACGAAGCGACAATATAGGGTCTTTATCAACTCTTATAGCTTATAGAACAATGCAAACGAATATCCAGTCCTGGAGTATTATTGACTGATAATGCACATTCGGTCATGCAGACCACATACAAAGCATTAGCGGTCACATATATGAATGCTGTTTATCAGAATCCTGCAATATTATATTGATAGAGGGATATAAAGGACTATATTTCCATTATGCAAGCAAGGGTCAATAGGTTTAACACACTCTAACCAGGGAAGGAGCACTAAGGTTAGCATAGGTGATATTATAAACATCAAATATTGCTGCTGTATACTCTCACTATATCTCCAAACCATTATATAGCGGTGGCTTATTGATGTGGTTATGACTTTATGACTTTGGGCAGTGTTCACCAAGAATCCTGTGTTGGGAGCGTTTACTTTAGCACACAGTTTTTAAGCTGAGTGTAGATGCAGTTCATCTGAACCGTGAATGTGGTAGAATCGAGGAGGATCTCGAGCTGGGAGCGCAAGTCACAAAGAAACACACTGCTACTTTATCGCCTTCATAAAGCTCCAGTACGTCTAACCCGGGAAACAGCGTCATGCCAGCTTCTTCAGGGTGAAGAAAAGCTTCACAGACTTCTTAAACCAGGGATACGAGAAAGCATAAATGAAGGGATTCATACAGGAATGGCTGTAGAAAAGGCAAAGCATGGAGGTGATGCTCAGAGAGGGGTCTGGCAGGTTTTCTAAATTAGAAAGAGTCATGTATCCAGGGACCCAGCACACCACATACACCATCACCACCATCCCTAACGTCTTGCTGGCTTTCAGCTGTGCGCTCATGAACCCCTTTCTTTTTTGAGACATGATTTCCTGCATCGTGTCAGAAATGGCTTTGGCGTGTCTCAGAGCCACTCTGAGGACCAATACATACAGAATGACTATTACTGCACTTGGAAGGATGAAGCTGAAAACTATATCAACTAAGCCCCATGTATTGTTAGCCGGCACGGCGCACTGAAGGACACAGACCAGCTTTCTTTCTCCCTTTGAGTTGCCTGTATAAAGAAACAGGCTATACAAGATTGCAGAAGCCCATCCACAACTTATACAGATCTGCATAGCGCTCTTAGTCATTTTTGCCATATACACGAAAGGCTTCCACAGGGCGAAATAGCGATCTATGGCCGTGTAGACAATGTTGCACAGAGACACAGAGCCGATGATGGAGCTGATGAAGTGAAAGGCGGGGCAGAGGCTTTTCACATGCTGGAAACACATATCCAGAATCATAAGACTCTGCATTGGCATCACAAACGTTCCGACTAAAAAGTCCGAAACAGCCAGAGACAGGATGATGAAGTTGGTTGGCGTGTGAAGTTGCTTGTCAAAGGCAAGAGCAGCGATCACCACCAGGTTACCGCCCACGGTCAGCACAGACATCATTGATATGAATAGGAACAGAATCAAATCACGGTAACTCAGATGGAGGTCAGCAGAGCAGCTTGCGTTATACAGTGCAACACAACGAGAATCCAGATGAGCAAAGCCAGTTTCCAAGAGGTGCTCCATCAAGACAACTCTCACTCCTGCAATCCAGGGTAGGCCAACACTGGAGGCCACTCACAGTGGACTGAAGTTCACCGTTCCCCTTATTTATATCCAGTCATTTCACCCAGCTTCAGTGACAAAGGGACTGTGCAGAGTTGATGCAATCTCTTGTCGTTGTTACACCAGAGAGTTGGTGCCTTTAGGTCCATGAGAAAGCTGCTCTGTGTCCTTCAGTACCACCAGAGAGTTGGTGCCTCAGGACCGTCACAAGTAACAGAGAATGATACTGGTGTTAAGAAGCCAATCTAGGCCTGGCCACTAAAAGGCTAACACAGACTGACTGCACTTGTGCAGATCGCTCACGGCTACAAGATGTGGGCCACATATGCATCAGATTAGACCACACGTCAGCCAAAAGTAGGCAACTCTGCTGCATCTATGCCAGAAGAGGACCAGATCTGTTTCAGAACATGTAGACCAGACGACTTTTTATATCTGTGGCCCACTTTTGGCTAACATGCAATTTGCCGCTAGGTAGTGCTGCTGTATCTGTGCCAGAAGTGGACTAGATCTATTTCAGAACATGTGGACCAGATAACTATTTCTATATTTGGCCCACTTTTGGCTAACATGCTATTTGCTGCTAGGCAGTACTGCTGTATCTGTGCCAGAAGTGGACTAGATCTGTTTCAGAACATGTGGGCCAGATGACTATTTATATATTTGCCCCACTTTTGGCTAACATGCTATTTGCTGCTAGGCAGTACTGCTGTAGTTGTGCCAGAAGTGGACTAGATCTGTTCCAGAACATGTGGACCAGGCGACTATTTATATCTGTGGCCCACTTTTTTGTAGCATGACAACCTGCCTGCTGATGGGAGTGTACACTCACTATTTAAATCTTTGTATCTCTAAACTGAAAGAAATTAAGACATTTTGTAATTAATAGAAAATACACACCTGAGACTGTGCTCTTTCATTTGGTTTGCAGTTCGTAACATTAAGATCCTGCCATATACAGTACCAGTCAAATGTTTAGGTACACCCCTCTAAATGGATGGTGTTGGTGATCTTAAAGCCTCTACAGTCGTACACTGAACAGCTCCAACTGAGTCTGAACCAGTACATACCCTGATACCCCNTTGCTCCAAACCTGCTTAGTAATAAACCTTGTTCTATCAGCTCCACTGCAGGTTAAGAAAGCTGGTTCATCCTCCTGTAAAGGTCCATTCTGGAGGGTTTTAAGGTGGACTGTATAATTCCATGAGTGCTACTTTATAGTTTGATGTCTTCATTTTCATTCTATAGTAAAGCTTTAAGATAAACAGAAGAACACCTGATATGAGCAGCTGTGTACAAACCTTTAACTGGTAGTGTAAATAAATGTCTGGATTTGATTATATATGTATATTGTGACCCAATGTTCCTATCTCTGCCACAAACCATTTGTGACTTTATTCACATTAGTTATGCAGCTTATTCTTATATACTAGAATAAGTAGAAGTAGTAGAAAAGGACAACAGTACAAAATAGGTTGCAACAGAATGATTTAATATCCTAAAGATTTAAAAAATAGCGAAAGTATTTTCTGTTATTCTCTGGAATGACCTGATGATTGGATGAATTTCACAGTGTGCAATGCTCATAATCAGGAAGAAACACTGGCATAGCTGTCCAGATTTTCTGGAATTAAATTAGCAGTTTTAATTCCTTTAAAGGTGTAACATTCCCTGAATGCTCCAACAACTGTAAAAATTGGTCTCCTGTGTTATGACTATATGTATCCCAAAATTAGTTAGTATTACTGTAATTTGAACCAATAATGAATTCACTTCAAAATGCTTTCAGGCTGCAAAGACGTTTGTGTCAGAGGACTGAGGAGCAAATATTCTTAGTGTGACAATCAGATAGAGGGATTTTCTGAACCAGGGGTAGAAGAGGCCGTATATTATGGGATTTAAGGTGGAATTAATGTAACCCAACCAGACAAGCACCTCAAAAAGGATGGCAGGAGTGGAGAAGTTAATGTAAGGGTCAATTAGAGAGTTAACATAAAACGGCATCCAGCAAGAAATGAAGGTGCCTACGACAATGCCGAGGGTCCTCGCTGCCTTGTTCTCTCGTTTCAGGCTTTGAGAAGCCTTGGTGATGCTAATCTCATTATTGCTGTGTTTTGTTCCCTGGATTTTCCTGGCGTGCCTTCTTGAAACCAGGAATATTCGAGCATACAAGCACATAATAACTGAACACGGCAAAAGGAAGCATATCAATGTGTCCAGAGCCCCCCACAGTGCATTGAACAACAGGTTACAGCTCCCCATGCAGGATATTGACTCAATGTACTCATCTAGCTTTTCGATATTGGCTTTGGAATAAAGGAGACCGTAGGAATACCCTGCGGCCGTAACCCAGCTCAGAGCTACCATCACCCATGCAGTAGGCAGGGTTATTCTTGCAGGGTACTGAAGCGGGTGGCACACAGCCTGATATCGGTCTATAGCGATGCAGACCAGGTGGAAGGTGGAAGCGCAGGTGAGGAACACATCAAGACTAGAGTGCAGTAAGCAGAAGGCCTCTCCGTAGTACCAGCACCCGTCCACAGAGCGGATCATGCTGAACGGCATAACAATCACCCCCAGCAACAGGTCCACCAGCGCCAGGGACATCACCAGCACGTTGGTTGGTGTGTGCAGTTGCTTAAAATGCGCAATGGAGATGATGACCACCGAGTTCCCCAGAACGGTCACCGTCATCGCCAACACCAGTAAAGAATACAGCACAGACTTCGCCGGTACGCTGTAAAAGCTCCTCACACACGACACATTGGAGTCAGGATAACAGTACTCCTTCAAGTCTGCCTCCTCCAGTAAGGATGAGTTCGAAGCTTGCAGCATCCTGGAGCCTCCCTCGGTGAGCAGACGAGTAAAGGCTGGTCGTATTACAGACTGCTCCACAGGTTCAGAAGGTGATGTGTGGAATGATCCCAGCTATCAAAATGCAAGGGCTTATATTTGCTTCCTACTCGGGGACGGAAGACCACCTGGGAGGTCGTGCTTCAGTGAGAGTAATGCTGAGCTGATCCAAACAAATGACAACAAAAGATAAACATGAACCTTTATATAAACATATAAGGAATATATCTCTGCATGTGAACCCAGGAGAAAATAAAATACACATCCTTACACTCATGATTAATGGACTGAAGGTGTGATATTTTCATATACTAACTCTGTACTTAGGATACCGAATATAATCATTACTGCTATTAAACGTATACTTAAATAGAACTAACTGTACTTAACTGTACTATGTAGAGATGCCAAGATTTACTTAGAAATACTTAAGTACATATTAAAGTTCACTTCTAGTACATTCAATTATACTAATATATAAACTATATATATTATACTAATATAATATATATATAAACTTACTTAGTACACTTATATTAAAACACTGATGTTCTACTGATGTAAAATGCACTTGTAATTATTACATTTGAAATATATATATACATACCACTCCAGTTCCTNTCGTGCTTCAGTGAGAGTAATGCTGAGCTGATCCAAACAAATGACAACAAAAGATAAACATGAACCTAAAATGACTTTTATGTTACTGATTCACCAGAACTTGTTCTCTTTTGACTGGATGACTTAAACATGTGTTGAATCTTCATCATTTCTAGGTAAATGAACATCAAAGGGGGGAATAGTTAATTATTGAGATATAGTAATGTGCCACATGTAGTGCTGTAGTTAATCCTACAGCATACAGAAATTTGTCAACCATTATGAAGCCTACCAGTGTAACTAAATGGGTCCACCAGTTACACATGTACACTCATCATCAAAAGAATTGCTGCACAAACAGCTGCACCCAGAAGGAATCAACCGACAGGAATGAAACTTGGTGTGTGGGTTTGACATGGTGAGACATGCTACCGATTCAAGTTTCACACTCGACCGCACGTGACGTAAGCAAGGACGGGTCTTATCTCTGTACCTGACTGACCCAACAGCCACGATTACAGACATCCAGCGAGCAGTGGTGTCCTCCATGAGTCATCCTGTTAGTGCAGCACCATTGGCAGACGGCTGCACCACGCAGGACTACATGCACACAGACCGTTACCACGACTGTCCTTAACACCACGTCACCGTCACCAAAGACTGCAATGGTGTCGTGCCAGACTGTCATGGAGTGACTCAGAACGGCAGCGGGTCATCTTCAGTGACGAGTCCCGCTTTTGTCTTGGTGGAGACGACCAACGAATCTGTGTGTGGTCAGCACCAAGATGAACGGTTTGTTGACACATGTTACACATCCAGAAGGCCTGTGTGTCACGCCACCTCCACCCCTACCGCACCATCTGCAGGAACTGTGTGAGGATATTCAAGCTGCATGGGGATGGATTATCACAGGACACCATTAGGAACCTCTACAGCTCCATCCAGCTTTTGCCTTTCACTCATCATGTTACCGAGGAATATATCGTTCCTATCCCTGTATTCCCAGATGGCAGTTTTGGCTGCAAATGTGACTGATTGGCATGATGAACATTCAGGAGCATCCACACATTTGGACTGGCCCACAAAATCCCCAGATTTGAGTCTTCTTGGAAACGTGTGTTACTACCTGGAATAACCAGTAAAGCACCAGGGAAGGCGTCCACCATATCTGGACCAACTGACCAATTCTTTGATGTAAGAGTGTCTGAACACTGATGTGCCCTGCATCCAGAAACTTGTCCAGTACATGCCCAGTCCAGTCACAGCTGCTCATGGAGGTGTTACACACTATTAGGGATGGCTCAGTCACAGGGGACCCATTTTTGTCATGTGAGTTTATTAATGATGCAGGTTAAAAAAACAAAACAATTGTTAAAGAAATAAGTCTGTAAACTTTAATTTGTAATTTACCGGATGTTATAGCTTCCTGTGTTTTGCTGATAGTGAGCACTAAGGTGTTAATCTCTGTAGCTTACTTGTTGCTAGCCTGTTCACTTCAGTGAAGACATCAAACTATGAAATAGCACTCATGGAATTATACAGTCCACCTTAAAACCCTCCGAAGTAGAACTTTACAGGAGGATGAACCAGCTTTCTTAACCTGCAGTGGAGCTGATAGAATAAGGTTTATTTCTAAGCAGGTTTGGAGCAATTCTATTGGCCGGTCCCTCATGAATATTCACTAAACTGAAAGGAGAACTAGAGCTTTGTTTACATGCTGCCAACAATTGCAACCTGTTGGCTATTCATCTGCAATGACCACGGTTCCCTCAAAATCGATCAGCACTTCTGGATCGGCCATTATACGATCCAAATGAGCCAGATGTGATCTGAGAGCACAGCTTTGGTCATGACCATGGCAACATTATGAAGATAAAAGCAGCTCCGAATCAGGAAGGCCAAACACAAGCCTCAAAGTGAAGCCTAGTGCCCTATAGAAACACGTTTATACGGTAGAAAATGAATTTCTTCTTTCTTTTCTAGCAGGCTTTATGGGTTCGGTGCATCGAAGCTCCACTAGGACGTGCAGCTTCCATCAGACTCCCCAGAAACTGTACTAATCCATTCCCTACAGTATTGTCTTTGGTTTCTTCTGCAAATAGTTGATTTAAGGATGAATTATGGATTGTAGCTAGTTGGAAAGTCTGTCTAAGGAAAGTACAAGTCTCTCCAACTTTACAGGAGAGGCCAAAAACAGAGGCCAAGACGTCTGGTTCCATTGACTTACATTAAAGTTAAATCAGAACTTTAATGTAAGTCAATGGAACCAGACGTCTTTCTAAGCAGTTTTGGACCATTTCTGTTGGTCCATTCATCATGAAACTTCCACACAGTGTAAACAGCAGCTGCTACGTTCAAATGATGAATAAAAGTAAAAATCAGCAACAAAAATGGAGATACATGTTTTTCTTTGGACGGTGATGATGTAGTCAGTTTCCTTCGTACTTTTCCCATTTAGTACCTGAAACTTAAGTGAATGAAATATCAGATTTGTAGTGACATGTTGGGGAAAGGTTCTAATGCTTTTTGCAAATGCCTCTATAACTGCATATCGTCATTGTGCAATGAAAAACATGTATCTCCATTTATTTGTTGATTTTTACTCTTATGCGTTGTTTAAACACAGCAGCTGCTGTTTACACTGTGTGAAAGTCTCATGATGGATGGACCAACAGAAATGGGCCAAAACTGTATGGAAAGACGTCTGGTTCCATTGACGTACATTAAAGTTAACAGAGGTTTTTGGCCTCTCCTGTAACGTTACCATTTTGGAGCTACTTGTTTTTCTTTGGACAGTGACGATGTGCTTCTGTGACAGATATCTATTGTCAGGCTTTAAGATTGTAGAGTTCTGTTGTCACAACCTGCCCCGCCACAGGGGAGGGTTATAACAGTAAGTGAGGGACATTTCTGACCTTCTTTACCCTTAAAGTTGGAAGCAAACTGGAAAATTGTCTAACCCAAAACATTGTACACATCTAACACTGTGGAAGCTGCAGATGAGGCCAACATTTTTATTGTCAGTTAAATTTTAGTTCAGTCAGGTTCATATAAGAAACATCAAGGCCTGTTGTGCACTCAGCCACATCACGCTGTGTGTGACACTACCAGTCAAAAGTTTAGACACGGCTCCTCATAGCAGGTTCTCCTTATGTTTATCTTAAAGCTTTACTTTAGAATAAAAGTGAAGACATCAAACTATAAAATAGCCCTCATGGAATTATACAGTCCACCTTAAAACCCTCCAGAATGGACCTTTACAGGAGGATGAACCAGCTTTCTTAACCTACAATGGAGGTTATGGTTTATTTCTAAGCAGGTTCGGAGCAATTCTATTGGTCTGTCCCTCATGAATATTCACTAAACTGAAAGGAGAACTAGAGCTTTTAAATTGGGCAACTAAATATTATTAGAGGTGGAGATATGGCGGAAATCTAAATTTTGTGATACTTCGAGAGTATATGTGTTATATCAGGATATTGGCTGGTTGGATCTGTTACGTGGTTGGATCAGTCTAGCTGGGTGTGTCTAAACGCTTGACTGGCAGTTTGCCTGCTAGGATGTTCTTCACACATCAGATCAAACCAGAGAAACGTCTGATGTACATCGTATCAGTTAGAGCACCTACCTCTCATAATGGTACATAATGGTGCACCACTGATTCACACACAAAGTCTTCTCTGGTTGTGCTCAGAGGGACCGTAGCCTATTTCTGATTGGTGGAGTTGAACATATACCATCTCACAACCCTACCCAGTTTTCTCGACCAGTATCTCTTCGTAAATGATCTGTTTTGATTTCTATGTACTGCTTACAGTGTGTGGTCCCGACTGTTTCCTGTAAATACTCCCTTTGCATGTCATAGCACCTCATGGATATCCAGACTTTAGCAGTTTGCAGAAATCCGAAGACAGTAACAACATAACGACAATGACATACTCAGCATTTACATTATTGCACAACCTCAATGTCAATCAATTAGGTTCACTTTTGGTAGAATCACTGAAGCACCGAGTTGCTGGAGCTTGCCAATCGACAAACATACCTTAATATGATAATCTTAAATGCCTTCTGAAAGCGGGGATAGAAAAAGCCGTAGATCAGAGGGTTAAACATGGAATTGAAGTAGCCGAACCACACCAGGGCGTCGAAAACATCAAGAGGAGTCGAGAAGCCGAGGAACGGGTCGATCACAGTGGTGAGGAAAAACGGCAGCCAGCACAGCAGGAACGCCCCCATGACTATGCCCAGAGTTTTAGCCGCCTTCCTCTCCCTCTGCTCCGACACTTGGCTTTTCTCACCGGACATCAGCACAGTCGTTCTATCAGATATGACCTTGGCTTGTTTTCTTGCAACGTGGAAGATTTTAAGGTAGAGGCAGCTCATTATTGTCCCTGGAATGTAGAAGTTAAGGAGCGGGGCGATCACACCCCATTCCTTATTAAAGATCAAAGCACAGTTTCCCAGACAGGAGTTCAGCATTTGTTCATCCAGACCCATAAGGTTCACCTTGGAAAACACAATCCCGAAGCTGAATACACACGAGAACAGCCAAATGACAGAGATGCACACGACCACAGTGCTATTGGTCACCTTCATTCTGTAACTCAGAGGTTCACAAATGGCCAAGTACCGGTCAATGGCTACCAAACACAGGTGCAGAATTGAGGCAATGCTCAGAGTCATGTCCAGACTGGAATGGATTTGACAAAAAAAGTCACCCAAGAACCAGCAGCCCTCCACCCATCTGACCATGCTGAAGGGCATGACCAGACACCCCAACAAACAGTCCACCAGCGCTAGAGAGAGGATGATGAAGTTAGTAGGAGAATGCAGCTGCTTAAAGTGGGAAATGGATATAATGACCAGCAGGTTTCCAAAGACCGTCATGAGGATGGCCACCAGCATGCAGACGTACATGGTCACTCTGAGCGCAAGGAAGCGATGCATTCTGGGGCAGGAGGAGTCGGGCTGGTGAGGGAAGCAGAGAAGCACACTGTCCACATCAGTTTTGTTGGTGAACAGGGCGTCCATCCAAGCCATTCGGAGAGCGTCCTTCTCCAAAGTGCAATCAAAAAGCTTCCTGTCCAGGTGGAATGGAAACAGCACACACGGAAATGCGAAATTCAGGTACCAACAGTTACTGATATACAATGACTGATAGTGGGTGTTTATATGTTTAGCAGGATGAACAATAACACACATATACATCTAGCAGACAGTCCACTGGATGGACGCTCCTCCCTGCTCCATGGAGGCTTATATACAAACCGGTTTTTAAGGAAACCACAAAGCTCCACCAATGGAACGGCTCCAGTTTGACGTCATCTCAGCACCATGAGGGGATTAGCATCGGAGGCTGGACAAGACATTAACCAGTCACAGTCGATCTTGACTAGCAAACATCCAATAAATAATAATAACATTTTATTTTTATTCCATATAATTACGGAATAATCACCACTGAGAAAAACGCCTTGTAGAAAAGTCCTGGAAATCTTGTGAATTTGTGGAGAACTTTCCCAGAAAAAAATTCCCAATACAAAAATGTTTTTTTTTTATTCTGCAAGTAGGTAAATTAAAGACCAACAATTAAATGAATTAACTAACAATAAAAATTAAGATAAACAACAATTTATCATTAAAAT
Organism: Semaprochilodus insignis; assembly: GCA_034552555.1. Lineage (NCBI taxonomy): Eukaryota > Metazoa > Chordata > Actinopteri > Characiformes > Prochilodontidae > Semaprochilodus > Semaprochilodus insignis. The sequence continues at coordinate 36,664,663 of CM067477.1, forward strand.
TATAGAATTCAAATTATAAAATTTATATTTGAATTTAAGTACACATGAT